>JAMXBB010000007.1:90113924-90667269 GCA_024138015.1 Lumnitzera littorea
ATATATATAAATATATATATCTATGGACATGATTATATATATGCATATGTATTTGTGTATGATGTTATGTATTATGTATTTTAATATATAAATACATATATGTATATATGATCATATATGTTTATAAAATATAAAAATACAAGTATATATATGTAGACATCATTTAGTTATGTACATATGAATGGCATATATAATATATTTAGGGTTATATTATTATATTACATAAGCATATTTATACGCATAAGAATGTGTATATTAATAGTATATTATTTATATAGAAAAATGGGTATACTTAAATAGCACATATATAATATACTATGATATTAATTTAATAAATAAAGTAAAGTAGTGTATATGAGTATATGTACCATGATCCTTAAAGAAATATAAAATAACTAATTTACAAAATTTAGTAAAATATAATAATAAATATCATTATATACATAATACGTATTATCCTTATGTACTTATGACTTAAAAATACAAAATAAGAAAAAGATTGAAAATATACAAATTTCGAAAATGACATGTGGTACTTATCCATATTGCCACGTCAACATACAATTAATTTTAATTAAAAATCGTAATTAAAAATGATAATAAAATAATTAATTAACTAGGAAATTATTAAACAACCAAAAATGAAGTAATTAAGTTTTAAACCTTAAAAATGGAAAAATATGTAAATTTTAATTAAATAAACTCAAATATTAAAAAAATTACAAAATTTAAGAATTCAATATTTATTAAATAAAATATATAAAGAAAAGATTAAAACCATATTTTATAATTATTTAAGTCAAAGTAATGGATTTTGGATTTTTTTTTTTTACATCATAATCGAAACTACGGGTTTCAACATCTAAAATAAACCTCACTGCAATAAAGTATACTAAAAAACGATCAAAATAGACTATATGTTCATAGAGATATAAGCAAAATTGAAAAAGTTATACGCGATTCGATTCGATAAAAAGCTCGAATCGATGATTTCACATAAATCAATAACTGAGTTAAGTAAACAGTACAACTTAATATACTAGTTTAGTTATTTAATTCCCAAACTTATTATTTTTCATATTCCCCTAATATTAAGTGATCTTGAGATCGAGACCAACTTACCTTTGGACTATTACAATCCCTGACACCATTCATGACCAAGTGAGTATTTTCGATGACTTTATACTTGTTTTGTGCTTATAATTAGTACACTTAAAGTAAATATTAATAACAGGATGCATGGGGGTGTAGGTTATGCATGTGTTTGAATCTTAGTCGTATATTGTGTAAAAGATTGTGAAACATAATGGCTGAATAATTGAGTGCTTAATTTATTACTGCGTAATTGAATGGTTTGTTGATATTTGTTAATCGCCTCATAAGTCGACTTAATCATATTCAACTCAACTAAAATTAAATGGATTATGCATGAAGTACAAATATTGCATATAATGTTCCGACCGTTGCCTTATGTGGTTGGTAATGAAAGGTCTTAGATGGATGAAGTCCTATATGATTTAATTAGTACAGTATAGGAGCACTGGTACAATAAGACCCTACCCTTGGTTCGTGGGTTTACTTGGCACCGGAGATGTTAACCATGGGTGACTAGGGGTCATGTCTAGAGACCACCGCTATAGGGTGTAAGCATGGACTATAGGGGCCACCTCGTAGCTAGACTTGGATATTTGTATACTACTGACTTTTGGAAATAAAAACCTATTTCATGAAACAAGGAATTTTTATATATATTTATATATGGTTAAAAAAAAAAAAAACCCCCAAGTGCTAGAGCCCGATTGTGATTGGTGCTGATGTATCCCCAACCCTTACTTCAGAGGGCGTTAAATCCAATGTTGTATGCAGCCTGGGTCAACTGCATTTATATTGTTTAGCATACTTCTTGTTTATGCATTCATACATTTGGTAATAAACTGTTTGATAACTTGTTTGTTGATATAGTATGAGGGATATCTCACTAAGTTCTTGTAGCTTACTCTCCAATAGTTATCTTTTGTAGATTGATAAATAATCGGGCATATGTTAAAAGCCGAGTATTGAGTACTAGCATCGAGATACATAGAAGTTAAAATCTGATAATAGAATGTATATTTTGTTTGAGTTATATGTTATGACTTTCGTAAGTTTAACTTTTAGAGCTTTATTATCTAATCTTATCGTTTGATAAGGGATACCGATTCTCTGCAATTCTGATAGACTGTAGCTTATCAGATATCCATAGTGACATATATGTTGTAGTAAGTTAATTAAATTAAGAATAAAAAACTTTAGTAACTAATTATTTAAAGTCTTGCAATCTTTGACTTGCAAAGCGATTTTCAAATCATAGATGCATACATGATATAAAAATTTTAGGTAATCTTACTAGGCCCTCAATAGGGTTATGACATAATTAAACTCTTAAAGATTAATGAATTTGCTTGAATTCGGTAACTTTCCTCAATATATGGGTTTTCGCTTTAGAATTCCAATGTATGGACATCATGAATTGTTGTAAAGAAAACTTTGCTCCCTCAATCATTTTCTTATATTAATTTTGGTTTAATGTTCATTTATAAAGAAGGAAGATTAATTAGGTTTAGGTTTGTTTCATAGAAAATATTTTTGACTAATAAATTATAGATAATTTAGTTTAGTAAAAACAACAAAATTGATAAAGTACTCAAAGGCACAAATATGATTAGTTTCCCTAGAGAATTTATGTCTCCCACAAAAATTTTACTCTAAGAGCTTTTGAATACAAAATTCCTCCATGATACAACTAAATTTTAATATTTAAATAGCTTACTTTTAAGTGTCATACCACACCTTTGGATAAAGATGAGATGTATTGTGTTTTCTAGTAAGTATACAGAGAGAGTATATGTAAAAAATAAATGAAAAATACATGTGAAGAATCCCAACAAAGAATGAAGAAGTGATATTAAGCAAGTGCACCTATCAGTTTTAATATAGCAGATGTGAGTCTGAATCGATCTTTTAGAGACTTCGAGTACTAATATTAACCTTAACTTTATTATCTACGAAAAATTGTGATGAGTCGAATGAATTAAAAATACTAAAATTAACAAACTAACCTAATTATGAAACTTGATTAAGCAATTTAGAAAGCAATAAAATTAAGAACGACTTCAAGAAGGCAATAACATATTTAGAAATTATTTCCCTTAGTGTTTAACATGTGACCGCTTAAAATGTATCCAATTTAATCTCTATTATTCTTGACCGGAGGAATTCACAATTAAAGTTAATACCTTTCTCAAGCATATTAACCCTAATCCTAAATTATTTACCGGAATCTCTTCGCTTAGTAATATAATTTATAATCGCATTAATATATAATGAATTCCCACACAAAAGAACAACTTTCCGGAAGAAACGTGTATCTTATCTTTAAGTACTCATGCAATTCTCTCCAATTATGTCAAGATCTTATTACACATGTGATTTCTCAATCATCATGCATAATATCATAAATTAATATCCTACAAAATATCAATTAACAATTAAATAACATAATTGAATTAAGAAAAGATAGAAACTTTATTAAAAATTATAAATCAATTTAATAGTCACATGAAACCCTAGGTTCCATAATCCTAAATACAAGAATCTTAAGCTATCATAATGAAACTAAAAACGACTTGCAACAAAATCAAAAAATAAAACATGAAAACCCCCTTTTGTTGATAATAAATCTCTTCAATCTTGAAGTTAGGTGTTGCTTTCGCCTTTTTCTTCTCCTTCTCTTCAAGTCTCTTCTTTTTTGAATGTCCAATGTTGTGTGCGAAACCCTAGTAAGTCCTTTTATAATGTATTGTAAAGTCTCTTTTTTTTTCGTCACCAGACACAGCTTGGGACACAATTGTGTCCCAGATCATGTAACTTTCTGACCTTGGCAAATCTTCCTGGATGGACATAGCCTGAGGACACAGTTGTGTCCTAGAGTGTGTAACTTTCTAACTAAAATTCCTATTATTTATATAACTTCAAAACTTCATAACTCATTCATTTGAACTCCAAATTGAGTGAAACTTGATTACTTTTCTTCGTTTTCAATCCAAGAACTCATTCAAACCTTGAAATCAAAATTTTACTCAATTAAGTATTAATTTCTTTAAAGAAAATCGAAGATGTAAGGAAAATACTATAAAATCATCATGTGAAATGTATTTAAAATAAGAATTATCAAAAAGCATACATTATATATCTTAGACAATTTTTGAAGAACATGACTCTTCTCAATAGTCATTGTCTTCAAAACTTGAACTTTTTAAAAGTTTGATAAAAAATTATAACTCTTCAAGTATAATCATTGAAAATTTTTAGAAAAATGGTCCAGACTACGTTGAAATGATCTAGACCCTTTTTTCTAATAGGTCCTTTTTATTTTTTCTGCTCTCAAAATGATTGGTTTGTATTACAAATGGTATAGATCATTCTTATAAACACCATAACTCCTTCTTTGCTCGTATTTAATATAAACCTTGTAATCAGGTGTTCAAGTTTGGTATGTAAAATTTAAGATGATTAGGTAAATTGTCCAATTAAGCTTAAATTTTATGATAAAGATGAGAATATTAGTAAAAGTGATCTTATGAGTTTGAATTTAGAAAAATAAATAATAAACTAATTAAATATTATAATATTGAGTTATATGTATATTACTAGTTATTTATCGGAAACACATAAAATGAGTTCCAATATCTAACAATTTGATAAAGATAAATTATATACATCCTAAAAATCATAAAATAACTTAAATAATGTTTAGAGTATTTATTTATACTATATATATATTTACGTATAGGTAAAAATACTCGAAATATGTTAAAATAATACTAAATTAATTATGAAAAATTAATAAAAAATTGAAGGAAAATTGTGAAAGATATAGAAATTTCTAGATTTAGGGTATGGAAGGCTAGGAAAGGAAGATGGAAATTCAACAAATAGAAAATTGCTAAATAGAAAGTGAAAAAGGAAAAGAAATAGGGACACTTGGCAACAGATAAATCAAGAACACCTCTAAACACTACTATAAATTGAGAGAACACTTACCAAAAATCATTTTGGCTAGTTTAGAGTTTACAAAAAAAAAAAAAATAGGGAGAGAAGAGAAGAGAAGAAAGAATATTTTTAGGAAAATTAGACAAATTATAATGTAATTAGGGTATGTAAAGAGAATGCAAAGCTGATGATTACCTAGAAAGGGAAGGTGATCGTCTCTATATTAATGCTACTAAGTCTTATAATTTATAAACCTATATTTTATCCTTAACTTGGTTTAACAAGCATATATACCTATCGTTTGTTAGTATGGATAAGTATGGTGCCGTATCCACTAGTAACAGATATAAACACTAGTACTAATTAATCTTCCTATTATCTAGCAACTTAATTTATCAAGTGATTAAGTACTAATATATCTAATCTACTAACTCAACTACACTAATCCACAAACTAATGTTAGCTAACACAATGGTTACAAAAACAATTACTAACACCACACTTAATATGTAGATTTGCTTCACTACTTAGCATGATATCACTTTTGATTTAATCCTAATAATTGTTACCTGTAAACCTTGTATAATTAGTAATCTGAACCTTAACTTAAGTTCTAGTAGCCTAGACTATACCATGAGATGATAAAGCTAGATAAGATAAAGTTTTTATGAAAATCATAAATCGAATATAGTATTGATAATAAAAATTCTAGAAATTGATCGAAATTTAAATCGTGTACAAAAACCCTAAATCTAATGTATATGTAAATACTCGAAATCGAACTCGAACTTGATCAAAACCCTAAAACTATAACTTAAGCTTATAAAATGAATAAATATCCCTTAATAGTGATATAATAGTAGTCGATTGTAATTATCGATTAAATCACTTAATCACGTGAAACTTTTAATGAAAACGTTAAAATAACTCATAAAAATTGTAATTATAACGGGTACCAATTAAATTGACAAATTTTCATAAAATTCCAAAATTAATTTATAAATGTTATTTTTATTATTTTTATTTTTAGAAAAATTACATATAATTATTTCTATTTTCCTTTTTCTTCTCTTTTCTTTCTTGCTTCCTTCTTCTATTTTTTCTTCTTACTCCACGTTGCAAATGCTAGAAAAATCAGTAGCCTATGTGCATAATTCTAAATTATAAGTGTCATACAATTAAAGGACAAAGGATAAAGGACAAAGGACAAAAATAATAAAGCAAATATCCTATCCTAATTAATACCTAATCTAAGTGGATGAGCTTTTCTTTTCTTTTTTAATTTATTTGTTTCATGTCTTGCTGAATCTTCACGCCCAAAAATCTAGAAGAAAAAAATAAAATAAAAAACCAAACCGAAAACACAAAGAGAAAAAGAAAAGCAAAGCAAAAACACTCACAAATTGAAACAACAAAAGCAATTAGGAAAAGAAGACGAAGAAGAAGGAGATCAAGAGGATTGAGTAATTAAATTACTAAAGAATTTAGGTAAGTTATTATTTAAATTTTGTACATGTATATATACTTTATACTATGTACATATATATTGGGTATTTATTATTTTTCTTTTTATGTAATACATATATGTATGTACAAAGTTATATGTATTTTGTGTGTATGGTCTAAAGTATGTACATGTATGTGTATATAATATAGATATACTAAGTATTTCCTTATGTATATATATGTATGTATGAAGAAGAATACATATGGTTTGTATTTAGTATTTTCACTATTTTAGGTATTAATATATATGTGTATACGTGAAAATATAGAGGTATATATATGTATATAGTATTTATTTTAATAAATGATATATAAGTATAAGAATGCATATATGATACATATATATACATGTATTATGTATTCTAGTATTTAGGTACACATGTATAGCTATTTTTTTATGTATATATATATATGGGTAGCGTGAATATATGTACATGTAAATATAAACATATTATTTATTATATATATATATATATATGTGTGTGTGTGTGAGTACATGTATAATGGTAGGTATATGTATGTATAGTTATACTTGGTGTTTTTATTTTTATAAGAATTTCTATATATATTTACACATGTATTAGGTTGGATGATATATGTATGTATCATATTATTAGTTATATTCCTTATTTTTTTTATATATTTATATATGTTTAATACAACCATATAAGTGTATATGTATATAAAATACAAATACATGCATATTATACTTATACATATAGTATATAGTATCTAATTAAAGTCAAAATAATTTATTACATAAAATATAGTATATGTATAAATGAACATTATGAATAGTGACGTATACATAAAAATATGAGTATATTTAAATAGTGTATACAATATACTATTTCAATAATTTAATAAATAAAGTAAGTTAATAAATATATACATATACGCATAAATATCGTAAACTTAGAGAAAACTTAATAATTAAGTAAATTAGCAAATTTCATAAAATGTAATCATAAGTATTTTTACATATACATATTTATACCGTAAAATAGGAAATAATGGAAAATTCGAAAAAATGTTCAAACTTGACACGTGGCACTCTTATGTGTTGCTACATTACCATTTGTTATAAATTAATTAATTTTCGTAATTAATAATAATGATAATTAATTAACTAGAAAAATAATAAAGTAGAAAAAAATTGAATTAATAATTCTAAAATCTAAAAAATAGGTAAAAAAAAGTAATTAGAGTAAAGTAAGCTTAAAATAAGAAAATTATCAATTATACGATTTAAATAATTATTAAATCGTAAATATACAAAGAAAAAGCTTAAATTAATATTTTATAAATTTTTAAATTAAAATAATAAATTTTGTGATATTTTTATATCACAGTCCAAACTGTAAGTCACAACATCCAAAACAGACCTCATTATGAGAAAATACGCTAAAAAATGATCAAAATAGGCTATAAGTTCATAACGATCTAAGCTAAATCGAAAACGTTATTTGCGATTTGAGAAAAAACTCGAATCGACGATTTCACGTAACTAAGTTAAGCAAATGGTATAAATTATGATACTAGTTTAGTTTTAAATTCCTAAACTTATAATTTTCTATTTTCTTTATTCTCAAGTGATCTCAACTTTGACCCTAAGCTGTCATCAAACTATTACGGCCCCTAAGTTGATCATGGTTGAGTGAATTTTTTCTAATGATTCCATACTTGCTTGTGTTTATAATTAGTGATTATAAATTGTGATTAATAATTGAATATTGTGTAAGGCTAGGTTATGCTAGTGTATAATACTGTCTGTTGATAGTAAATTTACTTTAAAATATGATAACATATTGATTATTATGTAGTAGATTCGATAAAAAATGATTGTCTGTAACCTTGTTGATCACTAAGTAATAAAATCTAATTTTACTCAACTTGAAAGAACTAACTCGGAATACGCATAATCATACACCGCATAACTAATTCCAGCCATCACATCACATGGAGATAGCAAGAAGCCATACTTAGGTTAATTATTTGCTGTTATAAAGTTCGTATGATGCATACGTATGATATGACTTTACCTTAACCTATAGGATTACTAGGCATTAGAGGCACCAACTGCCTAGCTAAGGGTCGAGTCTAAAGGCTTTCGTTTAGGGGTGAGTAAGGGTTATGTGAACTTACTCACAATCATACGTAGAACTCGATTTTGATTAAAACTGAGAATAGATATATATTTTAAATACGAAACGCGGAGTTTCATTATGAGATAAGTTCTAGTATAATACCCGAATCTAACTGTGCTAATGTATCTCTAATCCTAACTTTAAAAGGCATTAAATCTGAGTTGTATGTAGTACTTGGTCACCTACATGTATTCATTTGACATACTAATTGTCATGCATTCATTTGATTGAACTTAATTGATGCATAACTTGAATGTTGTATAGTTGAGGGGATTATCTCACTAAGCTAGTTAGCTTATACCCTTGTAGTTTAC
The DNA here is from genome assembly GCA_024138015.1 of Lumnitzera littorea. Classification (NCBI taxonomy): domain Eukaryota; kingdom Viridiplantae; phylum Streptophyta; class Magnoliopsida; order Myrtales; family Combretaceae; genus Lumnitzera; species Lumnitzera littorea. Next base: position 90,122,923 of record JAMXBB010000007.1, read on the forward strand.
TTTCACAAGTCGATTTGTTCATGGAGTCAAGCCGTCACATACCTAAGGTTAGTTATACATCAAGGGGTTGATGTAGGAGTAAGATGTGATTGAAGTGTACTTATGATAGTGTATTTAGATTATAAATCTTATTATGTAATGAAATGATATCAATTTGAGTTAAGAAGTATTATAGACTCTTTATCTATAAATTTCTATATAAATAGATATGTTTTATATTTCATTAACTTATTATTATTATCATGAAATAATACTACTTATACTTGCATAACTCTTGGTCGTTAGTTGTAACCATAGCCTTGTGTATCGCATAAAGGGTTGTCGATTATAAGGGTAATCAATCCATAGTCCTTTGTACAATATACGACGACTGCCACGACTAGCCCCCCTCAAGTCATGACATTACTTGTAAGGAATCCCTAGCTTATAAGCTTTCTTCTTAGAATTACTTACTCTTAACCCCTAATTGTGTCTATTAGAATCTCTTCTGAATTAATATTATGTTAACTTATCAATTTCTCTAAGGATGCAGTAACTTTCTTAATAACATCTTTGTTATCATGATTAAGTTATTCTAATGAATTAGATCTATTCAATAAAATTATCTCTTGATATATTCTATTGAAATCTGTCCTAAGTCAATGCCATACATTATATCGTACTTAGATTTATTAAATTCAATTCATCATAAGTAACAAATATCAGGAAATTACTATTTCATGCACTTGATCATGCTAAGTGATTTAGCAAGTCTTAAACTGCTACTCATATATGCTAAAACAATAACATAAATTAACAAAACTCATAAGTAATAAGAAATAAAAAATGAAATCAATAAAGACTAAAAACCCTTTTTTGACTTCACTATAGAAGTCTCACAAATACAGGAACAAGGAAGTCCTGTCAGCTGTCTTGAATAGTTATGGGAAAAGTACGATATACATGTATAAAACTATATTGGAAATTTAAAGATACAATGGATACAACTTTGATTTATAGATGTGTTTGTGGTTAAGAATTAGATCAAAATGTCTTAGGTTTCTAACACAAAGAATTTGATGATCTCTCTTCTAATGTGATATAATATATGTAATGTAATGTCTCTTGCCTGAAAATTGTGGTGTGTTTATATTTTTCTCGTCAAAATGTCTGAAATACACCATTTCAAGACACCCATGTTCACTCTCATCACGCCTGTGACTCGAGGAGTAATAATTTCGGAAAATAACAATCTTTACCTATCATGGCTATTATCACAGACATAATCTCCTCGTCGCAAACATTTCACTTCATCATGACTATGATCAAGGTAGTGATCACCCTCCTAATATACAATCACAACCGTGACTAATAGAGTGATCACAATACTTCCTTTGGTCATACTCGTGATAGAGGGCGTGATTGGCACTAAGCACTCGATTCTTCCATTATCATGTTTGTGATTGAATGAATGCAGGTTTTCCTTCAAATTTTTCCTTTTCTTACAATTGTGATTGCTCTAAATCTCCATGTTATTGTAGAGTTACGTATCATTTGCTCTTGAATCATCTAAAATTAATATACTACACAATTAAGTACTAAAAACTTAAGAAACAAACACAATTATGATCAATTTTTATCTAAATATGCCTAAAATGTGTAAAATGATTTATGCTTATTAGAAGGCTACCACCACCTGACAATAGATCCATTGCCTAGTGGTGCCAACAAGGATGGAGCTACCATTGGTTACTAGAAGCCCTTCAATTGTTAAGTTTTGATTTCCCTTTTGAATTTGTTTAATTTAGTAAAAATATCAAATATGTACGAAAAATTATGAAATTTGGTATTCTAGAATTTTTTTTTATGTAGATTTAGGGGAAAAAAAATCAATTTGATAAAATTAAGTCTTAAGATATACTACTCTTAAGAAATGACTAAACTCAAACTAGTTTTTTATTTCAATTTAAATAACCTTAGCAATGTAATTTTAACCTAAAAATTTTTGTATAAACTACATAGAATATATATAATAGTACTATGAAGATTTTTTTAAAAATTTATTTTCTAAAATTTTATATAATTTTTAGGCCCTAAAATCATTTATTAAAAATAATTTATAGGCTTAATTTGGTAATTTAATGTTAATTTAGTAAAAATACTAATTTAGTATGTAATTAGGTATCTTTAGATGATAGTTGATGACGTGAGATGGTATTTGTAGAGTTTGAGGTATTAGTTTTATGTAATGTGGATATTATGCAATAAGTAAATATAAAGGCATAATAGGTAAAATGATATATTTAAGTTAATTTTATGATTTAAGGTGTAATTAGATATTTTGAGAAGTTAGATACTGATTAGGATGGTATTAGTGATGTTAGAAAGGTTAGATATGTGTTAGATGTGCAAACTAGGAAATAGTGGATAATATGTGAAAAGAGAAATTAGATAAGTCAAATAAATCAGGTTAAAATTGATAATATTATAATATTAGGAATATCATATAAATCTAATTTGGAATTTGAATTTAAGAAATTATATGAAAAATATAGGTTATTCTAACATTAAGAGCTAATTCGGTAGTTAAATTAAGAATATAGTATACCATACAAATCAAAATACTAAGTAAGAGCTAAAATAGAGGTTTAGGATACCTAAGTATAGTTAGATGAGTTTCACATATTAGTTCAAAAGGAATTCCTAGGGTTTATAAATAAAAATAGTAATTAGAAGCTATAACAAAACGTTATTTAGAAACTGATTTAAAAATCGAATCAGAAACTAGTTTAGAACTAGTTTGGTCATAAGAAATATAAAACTTAAATAATTGAGTAAAATTAAAATTTTAAATGGACTTAAAGCTTATATATACATACACACATATGTATAAGTGGTATGTTAAAATGTGGACAATTTCTGAATCAAAAACTGATTCAAAAGCAAAATTAGAATTAAGGTTAATATAAGAATATTACATAGTAAGTCAAAAACCTAAACCAAAAGTTATACTTATGAAATAAACTGTAAGAAAAAGATTAAAAAGCATTTAAAAGGCTTACAAACAAACAAGTAATCAAAAGGTAAACTAAAACCTAATTTAGAAGCTGTAATCATAATCGAAATAAGAAGCAAGTTCAAAACTTGGTTGAACAAGAGAAGCAATTCTAAGGGACTTAGACCTAAATCACTGAATATAAGAAAACCCAAAACTAAAGATAATAATTTAAATTACATAATAAAATCTATTTACGATAGTTATGTGGAAATTAAAACATCATTTGTATTATAGAAATTATCGATGATGGCCTGTGCGAGCCATACCTTAAGCGTGCAAGCGGGAAGTCTAGGTAAGTTGGAATGAGTACGTTACTATAATTCGGAATATTATGTTATAGTACTCAAAGACTTATGATTATACTTAACTATGTTAGTAGATAGCTTGATTATGTGCTTGCCTGTGTATGCATGTTTTTTAGTTTGTTTGTGTGATTCTAGTTTGATGCTCTAGATTGTACTTATTTGTTTTGTGTGAAATGCTTAAACGCCTTAAACTAGACTTAATTAATATATGACTTGTAAATCTAAATTAAGCATGCATTACACATTACAACCCAGTAGGGGAAACATTTAGGGTTCTTCAACCAAATATCGATCCTTTGAAAGAGATAATACTATATAGCATAATTGGTCCCTTCTTTATCCTTAGTCAAACTAAGTAATAGAAGAGGAGGTTACAGTAAGAGTGAAGTTAATGGTTCCAAGGTAATTACGAGAAGAGTGGTGTCTCCATTGCATAAGTTTGTGTTTGATCGTAAGTTGTTGAAAAGTGTGTTAAACTTCTCAACCTAGATTAGAGTAGGTATAATTTCTCTAATCTCACAATAGATCGAATAATGTCGTACGATAACATTTACTTGTACATGTATGCTATCAAATTAATTTAGTTGATAACTCTGTTTTTTCCTTGATGTATAGTTTTTAAGTTTTCGTCCCAACTTACTGAACAGTTGGTTGCTTATATCCTTGTAGACATTATTACAGGTGCTAGCTTAAAAGTGACATCATAACTATCCTAAAGCTAGTTAGCAATTGTTGGATCTTAAGAGTGAACATATTAAACTAAAGAATAGTTATATCTCTAAGATTTTAGATCTTAATTTAGAATCTTTTATTGTCAAGTATTACTTAAATAAGATTTTGTTAAGTAATCATGTAAATATTACTTATGATACTAAAATTTTAGTATAATTTTTATACTTCTACAAGTAATTAACATTGCAGATGTGTGAATTGCTTACTTCAAAGCGAGTTAATCATAGATGACTTGTATAAATCAGGTCTAAGATAACGGTTAAAAAATCAACTTCTATCCTAAAATGGTTTATACGGTAGGATTGTTATGACTCTTCTACTTTTGGGTGTGACATTTAACATCAGTATTACTTAAGTTATTGGTATATTTAATCACTTTGTTCATACTTTAAAGCACATAATTGGCAACCTATTTCAATATTCTTCGATTAGTTACCGATTATCTACTTACACAAAATATCTTCATAATTATTCTTAAAAAATTTCATCATTATGTTTAAACTATTCTTTATTGCAAAATCCTTACGATTGCAACAAGGTGATCAGTAGTTAATATCTTTGAAATTTTCATGCTATGAATCACAATTAAAGAATTCACACACATAACTATGTTTACATCTAATTAGTGTATTTCATGGTACTTAGTAATGCGTTAAGTTTATGCACTCACCTTGGTATCATGAACATTTGCAAAAATGAACTCTTTAAACTTTTGCTAGAAGCAACACCAATCCTATTTTTAAACGTGTGAATTCCGTCAAAATAATTAATTTGGATACAAAATCTATTCACTAAGAGATATAAACTATATCCCATCCTCTTAACTAATAGTATTTATGGTACAACCAATTGTTTTTTACTTATTTTTTCCATTTAAACCTTAAAAACGTACTATGCTAAATCAAAGTAGTGTTCCCATAACTACCAATTATAAGAGCTTAAGATCACTTTGTCTTTATATTCTATAAGTTGTAATTTAAGTGTATATTAGTTGACTAAGTATAACAAGTTACTACATTGCAACCTTTTCGAATCAATTAGCATAACTCAAAATCCATTTTTTAGCTATTCTAATTCTTACTAACAAATTTATTTTGATGTAGGTAGTTGTATAGATTAATCTTATTAATTGTTCACTCTACTGCTACTATAACTCAACATTAAAGTTAGTATTGACTTTTTTCAAATTCACTAACTTGAACTTTTAATGCCAGATAAACATTAGTTTATTATACACATTCTAAGTTTGTCAAATAGCTCTTTAAGTTATTCATATTGGCTCATAATAACTCTATATTTTCCTTAGACTAACTTAGATTTTAACAAATTTTCTTTACCAAACTATTTGACATCATATCTCTATGATACGCTTATCGTTAAGTTGTCCTACATGTATTGTAGGAGATTGTGATGTTAGTTTATAAGGCCAAGGTGGTAAATACCTAGTTGCAATTTTTGGGCCAAGTGGATAATGAGCTCATTTATGTTATTGGTTTGGTTATTTGTTACTTTTAATCCGGAGCATTACAAATGGTATCGAAGTCAAACCCTTACTAATAGGTGGCTCAGATTGTACATTGAAAAAGGGGGAGAACTAGGTCCAATTGTAAGGCCTTGTGTTAAGGACATCACGTATTTAAGGGTGGAGATTGTGATATCCTATGATTAGATTATTTTATATAGATTATGGGAGGTCATGGTATTAGTTTATAAAACCATGGTGGTAAACACCTTATCAATATTTGACTGTGACTTTTGAGTCAAGTGATTAATGAGCTCATTTATATTGTTGGCTTGGTTTATTCACTTCTTTTGGCCTGGAGCATTACAATCTCAAATTAATTTTTCATTTTCACGCATTTAAGAATTTCATTAAAGTTTTATAACAACTTAATAAATATAAAACTTTTTTTCACTATTTGTCCCCTTTCATTAATTACAAAATCAAGATATTGGTATTAATATTCGATATTAAAGGACTTTTGTTTCATTATGAAAGTTTCAATATCAAGTTAAATTTGATTTTAAATACTAAGTCTATTGTTTTATTAAATATTTCGCTTTACTCATTTTAAATCCTTATTTGTCATAAAATTTAAGGTATATCTACATCAACACTCTTTATTATATTAAGACTTAAAACTTAGTGCCACCTCAACTCTTTAAAGAATCTCCTTAAATCAATTTTCTTCCTTCTTAGAATTTCATGAGGAAAAATCTTTAACTTTTCTAGATATGGTTATAAAATTAATATAACATGTTAACAAAGTAATTGATGGCTAATAATAGAAACTTTATATAATTTACTACTATTTATAAAATTATGCATAACATAAAATTAGTCCAGTAAAATATAGACAAGTTTGTAAAAGATACAACTTCATAAAAAAACTTATTTTATGCAAAGCATAACACGAAATATAATGCAAAATAATTTTATACAATTTGGCACCAAAAAGTTAGAGCATTAAAAATCACTATATAAGTCACACTAGAAAATATTTATGAATTATATACTTTCATAAATAAAATATATATATATGTAACTACGTGTCAATATTAAGTATTGTAGTAATTACAAAATGCATTTGAACAACAAGAAGTTTAAATACATTCGTGTTTTTGCACTTCTTATCCAATCCATTGAACATAGTCAATTTTCTACTATTGGTGTAAAAAATATTTATATGATGAATTAGTCAATTGAATCCATTCAAATAGGGTGAACATAAAACTTTATTCTCACAACAAGTAATTATATCACAAAAACTCAATACTATTAAAAAGGAAATACATTCATGGCTTAAAATAAGATACTTTAATTTTCTTAGACAAACATATAACCATAAAAAATTGCAACATTACATATTGAAGCTTTGTTTGATTTTACAATCACAGAAATAAATATCATTAAACAAAATTATAAGGCAATAATCATTTAGAATCCTCAAAGCATTAACTTTATCATAAACATTCAATGTTTTTTTCTTTATATAGTCAATAGAACATACTCACACTTTCAAATATTCTAAATTTCCCAAAAATAGTATGATGCTCTCAATATGCAATTTTCATGTTATGAAAGAAATACTCTATAATTGTTATAAAAACCGCAAATAATCTCACATGATTTTATATTTATAATCTCACATGATTTTAATAGTAAAAGATAAAATACATTTTTTTTTTATTTTTGTAAGATACAACTTTTTCTCAAATGTAAAACTTTATATTCAATCTAATGATGATCTTTCCATTACACTTTCATACTAAACAAGGAGCATATTAGTTTGTTGGAAATGTGTTTACAGTATCCTTCTCAAGACATTTATTATTTCTATGTTATTAAATGTTGCGAACCAATTCTATTTTATTTTATTATATTTTTTTTAATAAAGTTTTACTTGGGATGAAATTTAAGTGTTTACAATATATAAGACATTACTTTAGAGACAACCGCTATAACTTTGATAATATTCTTAAAATACCATATAGAGGTCCTATCTTTCAACAAATTGTTGAAATTCTCTTTTATGCTTTATAAACATGATATCTAGATAAAAGAAATAACAATATGTCATAGGTGTCTATCAAGTGCTTAACCTGAAATAAAATTCTCATAAATCATTATCTAAAAGTCATATTGACACCTATCGTTTAAAGTTTCCATATAGATTAATTTATGCTACTTAGGTTACTTAGCTCCCAAGATTCTTCCATACTTGTTCATGTTTAGGTCTTCAAAACTATTAGAACCTTCTATATTAAGTATATGAAATTCACAAGTTGGCTTTACACTTAAGCTTAGATACATACTAATACATTTTATAACAAGAGCATAACATTATGTCTTCCAAAAATCCTAGCTAGGCTCCCTCATAAATGTTTCAAATCCCATCTTAAGGCTTTAGTCTTTAAAACCTATACGTAAGGTCAATAAACACTAACTCATTAGTTCTTTATAGAATAATTTAAGTATTAAAAGATAAAATAGTAGAAAAAATGAACATGATTACATACTAATAAAACCCAATTAAATAGCAAGCAATAAGGCATAAATATTGATACAAAGTGCATATATTGCATCAAAATTTCATATTTGGCCATCTTAGCTAAGTATACACTTTCCTTACTATTCTCATTATTCTATGTGCTTCAGTATCCAATCATTCTAATTTTGGATTTTCACTCAACTAAAATAACAGCCTCTACTCATGTTTTTTTAGGTTTACTCTTGACTATAGCAATATAGTAAGTTAGTACTTAGCTCTTTCCTTATATTTCACTAGCCTCAAGCAAAAAAACCTAAGGGATTATTACTAATAGATCAGTCATTGCTGGACCACTAGAGGGATCATGTCAAAAATTTACTAGGTTAATTCAAAGATTTGACCACAAACTTACTAGGTCAATTCATAAGTCATTGCAAAAACTTAGTAGGCTGATTCCGAGATCATACCACAAACTTACTAGGTTAGTTCAAAGATCATAACACAAACTTAAGGATGGTAAACAAAACTTAATTAATTTAGATGATTTTCAGTTAACAAATTTCATCTATGCTTTGAGTAACCCATGACCACAAAAATAAAACAATACAAATGTTGTATGCATTTGCTAAGGATAAATATGGCTAACCACTTACCATGCTAATCTCCTCATTCAAATAATGTAAAAGCAACTATACTATTAATTCAAACATCAATCTAATACTATCAAGCACCCATATGTTCACAATTCGCATAATAAACTAATATGAAGTATTAATTTCCCACTTTTTGCTCCACCTAATCTATTTCGCTTGATAAGCACCTAAAAATCAAACCATCAATGAAGCTATACAAACACAACTTATCACCCAAGCTTAGCAACAAATATTGGAATACTTTCTACATTCTTTTATAATGGTCATAGTAAGTAATTATACAAGGTTAAATGGCTAACAAGCAAGTAGTCTACATTATCAGCTAAAACACAAAGCAACAATCAGTTTAGAAGGCATATTCACTTGATTGTAGCAACTCCTTTAATCTAGATAAGTATATAAGATAGAAAGTCCATCTATATGTACAAATTCACCTAGCCGCAACAAAAAAAGTCTATAAATAATAAAAGCAAATCACACAATATGATCCATAATTTGGCACCTTTTAATTTACACTATTAATTTCTAAGTGCTTTAAATTGCTTATTTTTATCCAAACTTGATGTTTGGTATATCTTTATGATTGCATTTTCAGAAGTTACTCGACTAACTTAAGATATTAGTCTTTCATCAAATTCATTAAAGCCAAAATATTGCCATTAACAACATAAATTTGCTCTTAAGTTATGGTAATCATTTATTAAGCCTACAATAAGTTTGTATTTCACTTAAATATCATCGGTTTCCCTCTAGTTCAAAACCTGAATGAAAAAATCAACTAACAAACTATCAATTCAGGTTGCATAAATATGTAATTTATGGAAACCATTGAGCATATCTTGTCATTATGACTAACATATGACAAATTATTTACTAAATTACATATTAGATAGTATACAAGTACAAATAATTTTATGTAAAATTATTGCAACCTTATAAAATATGATCTACTAATATTGCCCATCCCAAAATTTCAACATAGCTTATCGCGCTTACTTTACAAGTTTCCCTTTTATCCTTTGAACACTTGAAAACCAACTTAAATTACTTAATTAGTCAAATTTACATTACAAACGAGACTTAAATAGTTCTACTATCATTATTAAACCCTTATAACCAATGCATAATAGATTCATATACTCAAACTTTGAAAACCTTTTATTTAACCCATTTAGAAATAAAGCAGATTGATATATATATATATATATATATATATATATAAAATGTGCTTTATAATTAAGGTCCTTAGTATCTGAATTTGCTATCATATCTATAGAGTTTATACATAAAAATTCAAGCTAAAATTTCATCAATAAGAGCTTTGAATATGAATTAGACTTTAGTCTCAAATGCAAGGATTTCTTAAGGACATAATATATCCATCTTAACTTTCACATATACAAAAATTGCACATTAAACTACATCTAAATGGGGACATAATAGAATTTTCATAATTTTAAGCATAGGTTTGATATTATTGGTAAATAAATGAAAATTGACTCAGATATAACCTCGCCAACACATGAAATTCTTACCATCGTCAGCCTTTCTCTCCTTATTGGTTAGCCAAAATGTGGCCTCCACCTTCAATTGCCAAAGCATCACCACATCAAACTAGCTTTAAGACCTTGAACTACCTAAGACCTGCATCTACTCTATATTTTCCCTTATTTTCTTATACATTTTTAAGATTTAACAAAAATTCCACCTGATTCCACTTTTATCCTATTACTAGATCATTCACTTTAGATTACATGTTAAGTTTTGAGAAGTATTTCAAGGATGATAGATGTAGGGTTTTTGAAATGGTTAATAATGGATAGTTTTTTTAGTTTTAAAACCAAATTAATTTAAATTTGTACATTTTATCTTTTCCTTGGTAAAATCAAGTTCATAACAATCCTATAAAGTTTGTTTGGAATCAAAGAATATTGCGTTGAGTCCTAAATAATGCTTCAAAACTACGGGGTGTCTTATTGTCCATAAAACATGTCACATAATTTTCTTCTTCTACTTTTATAACACCTAAAGGACTACTTTAATGTTAACTGCATGATGTGTAACATGTAAGATACAAATTTTGAACATATAATATTTCAACTTCTTTTAGTAATTTAATATACTTTAACAATAAACTCTTAAGAGAAAAAAATTGTATATTTAACTTGGTAGTTGGTAATTATTACTATTTTTTTTTTTTACATATACTAGCAAAATGGTAATAGTATTTAGGCATAAGTATGAAAATTCCAATCCATTGATGAAAAGTAAGAATCACTAATTATTTGTCTTCATATTCAATCAATATCTACACTTCATATTCTTTAAGTTCGATGAAAGAGACATGTATCTATTATTCATGTTTTCACGAAGTTAGAGACATGCAAACAAACACATATTTCTCTTAACCAAAAGTTTTATCAAATAACAATGTTGTGATCAATAATTTATATCTAAGCAAATTATAGCAAGCGATATTTTACATAGAAACAAGTTTCCTTGACATACATTTATAAACTTTTATTTCAAGTATGACATAATACATACAATTATACTGAAATACGATATGCTTGACTACACCCACATACTTCAATTGAAATATATGCTTTTTCTTTTGTCCTTTTGTTAAAATATATGTTTACTAATAAGAAATATTACAAATCACATGCACTTTTTTATTTTACTTTAATAAAAATATGAGAAGACATTCAAGAATTTATTTATTCAATAGAGTAAAAATAATAGAGAAATCTTATATATGTATCTATTAAAACATGCATGTAGAAGTTAGGTATTTATCTAGAACATATCTAATAATTCTTATTTTAAATACATTTCACATGGTGATTTTATAATATTTCCCTTATATCTTTGGGTTATTTTTTTTAAAATAAATTGACACTTAATTGAGTAAAATTTTGATTTCAAAGTTTGAACATGTTCTAGGATTGAAAACGAAGAAAAGGAATCAAGTTTCACTTAATTTGGAGTTCAAATGAATGAGTTATGAAATTTTGAAATTACATAAACAATAGGAGAAAGTGGCAAATTTTGGTTAGAAAGTTACACAGTCTGAGACATAACTGTATCTTAAGGCTATGTTCATACAGAAAGATTTCAAGTGCTAAGGTCAGTAAGTTACACAACTTGGGGACACAATTGTGTCTTAGGTTGTGCCTGGTGACGAAAAAAAAGAAACTTTACAATACATTATAAAAGGACTTACTAGGGTTTCGCACATAATTTTTTTGGACATTCAAAAGAGAAGAGACTTAAAGAGAAGGAGAAAAAAAAAGGTGAAAGCAACACTCAACTTCAAGATTGAAGAGATTTTTCATCAACAAAAGGGGTTTTTCATGTTTTATTTCTTGATTTTGTCGTAATTCGTTTTTATTTTCATTATGATAGCTTAAGATTCTTGTATTTAGGATTGTGGAACCTAGGGTTTCATGTGACTATTAGATTTATTAATAATTTTCAATAAAGTTTCTATCTTTTCTTGATTCGATTATGTCTTTTAATTGTTAATCGATATTTCTAGGGTATCAATCTATGATATTATGTATGATGATTAAGAAATTATATGTGTAATAAGATCTTGATATAATTGGAGAGAATTACATGTGTATTTAGAGATAAGATATATATTTCTTTTGGAAAGTTGTTCCTTTGTGTGGGAATTCATTATACATTAATGCGATTCTGAATTATATTACTAAGTGAAGAGATTCCAGTAAATAATTTAGGATTAGGGTTACTATGCTTGAGAAAAGTGTTAACTTTAATTGTGAATCCCTCCGGTCAAAAATAATAGAGATTGAATTGGATACATTTTAAGCGGTCGCATGTTAAATACTAGGGGAAATAATTCCTAAATACATTATTTGCCTACATTATTTGCCTTCTTGAAGTCGTTCTTAATTTTATCGCTTTCTAAATTGCTTAATTAAGTCTCATAATTAGGTTAGTTTGTTAATTTTAGTATTTTTAATTGATTCAACTCATTACAATTTTTCGGTTAAATAATAGAGCTAAGGTTAATATTAGTACTCGAGGTCTCTAAGGGATTGACTTGGACTCGCATCCGCTATATTAAAATTGATAGGTGCACTTACCTTATATCAATATCATACATAGAAATTTTGTTTAAACTATTTACTCTTATATTAAATTAATACAAACAATTTCACTTCCATTTTATAACCTGTGTATATGTTTGTTAAATTTTAATGGGAAAATTACACATAAAAAGATCTACATTTGAATTCATGTTCAAATAAAGAATTAAACTTTAAAGTAGACAAAATAAAGGATCAACATAATGATTAGTGATTTAAATATAGAGGATTAAAACCTTAATTTTATTTCACAACTTCCTTAGTTTTAAGCCTCCATTTGAACAATTCATCATAACATTGATCCTCTATTGTAATCAAAAGTTTGATAATCTATTTGAACCACTTAAAATAATATTAGTCCTTTATTTCACCACTTGGAAGTTCAATTGTCTATTTAAACAGAACTTACTTGAAACAATTAAATTCAGCAAGATCAATCTAGTTAATAAAATAAAAAGGGAATTTTCAATGAAGTAATTGAACCTTAATTTTAAAAGGTGAATAACTTTGGAAATTTAGCTGTAAAAAAATTTCAAAATTACCATTTTACATCTAAACTTGGTTTTTGCAAATTTATCTAAAAGTGGGTTTGGACAATAAATTAACCATCTTGTAGTGTTAATAAGCCCTAATGAGATTTTAAATGGTATCTAGACAATCAAAACCCTAATTTAGTTACCCTTGAGTAAAGGTGCTTGAAGACAAGACAAGTAGGCCACACATGATCCCTTTTAAGGTTCTATGTTATGCTTTTTCCTTTTAATACAATGCTACAACCCCTTTCATACCTTTAGAGTTTTTCATTTGGTTTTAACTTCAAGAAATCAAAGGTAAAGTTTCTAAATTCTAAAACCATTTTATTTTTGAACCTTAGTCATCTTAGGCTTTAGTCTTTAGTTTTCATAAGAAAAATCTAGCTAAACCCTTTTGTTATCTTGTTCTACTTAAGTGTTAAAGAGTTTGAAATACTTTAAAAGCTCGTACTATAAGAGTTGAGAGCTCTATCATCATAAGGTAAGTCAATTCTTCAAGTTGTTTAAAATTTAAGTAGGTTATATTAGTTAAATCTTCTAGATATTTACTACATGGAGTTTTAGCAGTTTTCAAAGGAAATCATCATTTGAAAAAACTCCTAAGTGCCATTAACAAGTGTAGAAGGTTCACAAGGATTCTTGAAAGGTAAGCCTTTAGTTTCTTGGAGAAATGAAGTGATATGATGTTTAGATGTGCATAGATATGATATTAAGGTTTTTAGCGGATTTAGTGTTTGATTTTGGAAAGTTGGTTCCTTAATGCCCTGGTTAGGGGTACAAGAAGAGAAATTGATGTAATGACTTGGTATTTAAAGTGTTTTTATAGCTTGTGTTGATGATTTCTAGTTGTTTAATTCATGTATAGGAGATTTGGAGTTTGAAATTGATGAATGTGAGTAACAACTATGGTTTATATGGCTTAAATGTGCATTTAAGGGCCATTTCTATTTATTAAGTATTGTTTTCCATAAGATTTTGACTAAAGATGTTTGCAAAAAGATTTTTGACCGTAGATTTCATTTTGAGCATCAAAATTTTTAAAATTAAAACACGCAAACACCAATTTTGAATCTATGTTTTGGAACAAGATGTAGACTTGAACTTGTTTATTCTTGTTGAATGGTAGGAATTAGTAAAAATGTTTTTCTAAAGGGTTAGTAGTTTTTAGAAGAAGAGCTGAAATTCGTGAAAGAGGAAAATAGTGCATTAATTTTTGACATTATAAATGTTGAAAAATAGAGAAAAAGTTATTGGTATAACTTCTGAAGTAACTCTTTTATTGTTAGCCTTCAGTTGTTGTTTTTTAATTTATTTTATTATTATTTTTTGTATTGCATAAAGTATAATCTAATCTATGGTGGTTTGTGTTTTAGGTAGATACTCTAGCCTACCATCTATTTGTGCTAAAGGACCTCTTTCTAGGAGGAATTAACCTTCTTTTCTCTCTTCCCTAGAATTGGCAAGGCTGAAGTAGCCCTTTATCGACTTAGTACCCTATTAAAGAATGTTGTATTTGTTGAAATAACTGAAGTCAATAGAAGCATATTATAAGTTACTAGACAATTGGTAAATAACGATAATAATAACATAATGATAATAATGGTAATATTGATTAAATAGGAAATTCATATTATAATTAATTGGACCATGATCAATCAAACCTCAAATAAGTCACCTAAATCAATCCAAACCAAATTGATATGCCATGCCTCCCTTATGGTTGGTTCATGTGGAGGTTTAATAGAATAATTAGATTAATTTTAAGTTAATTTAATCAATTTGATTCATTTAACAATAAGCATGATTTATTAAAGAAATTATAATAAACCATAATTGAGTTAATTAATAGATTACTTAATTTAGTAGGCCAAACTTAACCCTAAACTATTTAGCCTATTTTCTCCTTTAGGGCTTATAACCTATACGAGCCTTGCTAAGTGTAAAGCTTTTGGGCCTAAGTTATAAGAACGCCTTAAACTTAACAAATTGATTAAGATACCTTTGACTACTTATAACAATAATCCTCAATTCAGTTAACTGATTAATTAAGTTTTGTAGTCCTAATTCAATCAAAAGTCAACTAGGCCCACTATCTCTTAAGGTTCATAACCTATATGGACCATATCTAATAGAAATTAATGGGCTTAATCTTTACATATGGATTAGTAGCCCTAAATTAAGATTAATGATTAAGTAGTAATAATTAGTAATTAATAGGATGATTAATTAACTAGGTGGACAGGATTTAGTTTCAAAACTAGATTTGGCTTATTAGCTTAATGTTTTAGGCTTAGCGAATGAGCTTAATTAATATAGTTGGATATAATGAACTTAATATAAGACCAAATATTTAAATCCTACCAATTAAATAATAACATTTATTTCTTAATGGCATGTTAATTAGTTTTCAAGCTCAAAAGTTTATGCCCTTTTATGTATGGCCTTAAAGATGGCTTTCACTTTTAGTTTAAGCTCTTTGGTACAAGTGCATAGTAACTTTGTGTGTTACATATTAGAATAGAATTATAGACTAGACTAATATGTAAAATTAGCCTAAATAATTGCTTATTTCTTATGCTTGGTCACCTTGATTTAGTGAATGACACCTTAGACTAAGGCTACACCTGTGGGTGAAGTTACTAGGTTCACATGATAGTAGGTGCTTATACCATCAATGGTGGTTCAACATGCAGCTAATAAGGGAGAATTACATAAACATAATAATCATCGAAGGCAAAGAGAAGTTGTATCGGTGTTATAAGATGATGTTGGACACATGTAAAATATGTTATTGTGATTGATGGCATCTAAGTAATGACGATGAACTCTATACCAAACTATTTTTTAGTTTATTGGTGATGGCACATGGAATATGGATGTTCCCACAACCACTGATAACCTTCTAAGATCAGACTCCTATGTTGACCATTGTTTTTTTTAGAGTCTAGAGTACTCTCAGGTTACTTTTTCCTATATTTTAGCTTTATAATAGTATAATTTAATGAATTTACTTATTACATTAGAAATATGCCCAATGTGACATGGCATGTGTGTTTATAGTTACTATTATATTGATATAGTAGCTCACTCTTTATTTACTTTTAGGCGCCTAATTTGATGATGAAATTTATAAGTAACTTTTATTGCAACGACTTAGGATGATATTAGTAGAGAACCCTTGACGTTTAGTTCCCATTATCAATTGATAACTTTTGACCTTTATTTATAACTAAAACTGGATTTATAGAATTTAATAAATTCAAAAAATTATAAATTCTTTTGTTGTAATCTCAATACTTTTGAAATTGCTACTTCACCAAAATGTAAATGAAAATTTTGGATTCTGGATATTTATGAACTTTTGTTATTATTGACGTATTTTCTAGAAAAATGTTTACCATAGACTTAAAATTTATGAATGTTTTCTAAAATTATATAGTGAAAAATGACTTTTTAGTAAGTAGTTTAGAACATCTAAAGCCCTATGCATTTTACTTTAATGAAATATGTGGCAAGCTTCATTACCTTTTTGGTTTTAAGCATGACAAATCCTCTTATTTGTTATTTTTTCCAAAATTCAAATGTAGTTTATCCATGATAATCATACCAAGAAGATCATACAGGCAATATTTTTCACATAAATTATCTTTTTAGCAATTTAGTTGGAAGTTGGTTTATCATTAATTTCTTGAACTCTTACACCCTTAAGCTCTCTTCCCCTATTCCCCCAACTTGATCTTCATCATCATATCTTTCCAAGTTAACTAAAATTTGATTCATTATTTTAAGAACCACATTTCCATCACTAGCTATAATATTAAATCCTCTAAGATTATTAGTAACTTATAGATAATTTGGCTTAGCAAAAATAGTGAAATTGATAACTAAGTCTTGATGCATGCAATTGATAATTTTTATTGTGTTTTGTAGTACGTTGAGAGAGACTAAAAGTGAAAAATCAAATAAAAAATTGT
Organism: Lumnitzera littorea; assembly: GCA_024138015.1. Lineage (NCBI taxonomy): Eukaryota > Viridiplantae > Streptophyta > Magnoliopsida > Myrtales > Combretaceae > Lumnitzera > Lumnitzera littorea. Next base: position 90,140,267 of record JAMXBB010000007.1, read on the forward strand.
GCACAAGATCTCAACGGAAAATGGAGAAGCAAAATATCTATTTTTTGGATGCTTTTCAAAGAATGTGACTCTTCTTAAAAGTCGTTATCTTCAACATTTGAATCTTGTTCATTCGATTTGATTAGATTAGTTGTAAACTTATATAAATCCTTTAGTCATGAATGCACATTACTTAAATACTTGAAATGCTTTAAAATTTTGATTAAAATAGCAATTCATTTAAGTAAGACATTCTAAAAATATCTATGGAAAAAGATGTGATAGGCCTTTTTTTTTTCTTTATTCTCTCAACAAGGATTATTTAGGATCATTTTGTAAATGATTCGAAACATTCCTATAAGCACCATTAATCTCTTTTTTTTTTTTTTACTTATGTTTGACATGGATTCCATTTTGTTTAATCATTAAACTTTTCAATTACTTAGTTATACTTCAAAGTACATAAGTATCTGGTAAGGAAGGCAATTCAATAGCTAATCATACAACTAACTTGCTTCATTTCCTTACAAAGAATGATTTAATTGCTTTTGTTCCTCCATCCAATGTTGCTTTGCTGCTATTAATAGACATAAGTCCTAATGTTTATGCTAGAGAAGTAGTCAATCTTAGCTAGACCTGTTATGATGTTATGCTATAGTAGTGTTTATTTTAGGAAAGTAGTTGAACTTGGCTAGAGCAGCTATGAAGTTATTTTATACTAGTAGATTCCCTAGTGCAAAAGTACTAGTGGCTATGTAAATGATGTTTGTAAGACTCTTGTTCATATATGCAAAACCCTATAAATATGGTAGAGGAAAATATTATAATAAGGTGGCATGAAAGTAATTTTATTCTTAAACTGGGGTTAGTTTTTAGAAAACTAAAATTTAGGAAATCCTATTTTGAAGGCTTAACTATAAATACTTCACTTTTCCCTTGGGTCATTCCCTTACCTCCTTTTGGTAAGAGATAAAGTCTCTACAAGAGAACATTAGTAGAAGATCAATGAGACCAACATAATAGGTAAGCTTTGTTTAAGAAATTACATGGTTTCTCAATATGAGGAATTGTTCTATTCTTATGTTATTGTACAACTGTAGAGGAAAGGAGATTCTATAAGGTGAGTTAAGATTTCGTATAATTTATATTATGAAAACCTTAGATTTGGTAGAGTCATGATTTCATGAAAACAAAAAGGAATAGATCTAGTAGGTTCTAATTTGAATTCTTATTATGGTTGAAGGTTGGTTATGGATTTGCATTAAGAAATCATAGAATGGTCTAAGTACAAAAGTAAGGTATGTGATTCTTAATTTGGATATGTTGTCTTGTTATTTAATTCATGCATTCTGGAACAAACCTAAGTAATCTGTAGTAGAGAGTCATTAAAAAAAAAATCATTTAGGTGAAGATTCGTTGTAATAGGATATCTAAGGTTAAATCAAAAGGTTTTGGAGTATTGAGAATTGAAGGATGTGAGGTGTTTGACTTACGAGAGAATAATTAACAAAGATCACAGGCATGATCCCACCTGTGATTCCTTCTGGTTGTTTCATTGTTGGAGTGTGAAGTTGAATTTTGTGGTTAGAGAGGTTCACACCCTAGATCGTGATTGTTAATCCTAGCTGTAATCTCTTTCTTTTCCATCACTTCATTGTTTCTCGATCTCTCTATTTCTAGGTCTTATTCTAACCTTTCTTAAACACTTTTAGGATACTAAATTGAGTTTTAAATGCTAGAATAAGCCATTAGCAAGATTTATAAACCTAATAGAATCAAGTAAGAAAGGATAAGATATATTTACACAAACTCTAAAGAAGTATATTTTCCATTGTGCTTCAAGTTTTGATATTGAAAGGAATTGTGATTTAGTTGTATCATGCTCAACATCTAAGTATGTGTTTACCATATTTGTTGGGTGTGCTTATCAAGATTAGAAATATAAATGAACCTACTAAATGTTTAACTATTAATAATGTGTTTGTTGCTCATGCGTGGCTCAATCTAGAGATAGTTTCCTAAAGGGCACCCCTATGATCCTTGAATGGCAGTATCCCTAATGGACTTGCTTCTGAATATGATTAAGGGTAGATTTAGGGTTACAAGACCAAGACAGTGACTTGTAATAGCTGGAATGGTATGGAGACCATGCATGGTGTTCCCTTACTAGTAAGCATAAGTGTTAAGAAGGTTTAGGGATTGTATATAGTGAACCCCTATTGGTGGAATTGGTGAGGACTAGGAATTTGTAAGGATCGTGTGATTGTGAATCCCTACCGATAAAGAGTGTGATATTAGGGTGGTATTAGGGTCTTGAGTTGCAAACCCATGCCTATAGTTTTGTTTGGGGTTGTAGTGGCATTCCCATTTAAGTTTTGTGACTGGAATCATGAGTATTCCCTTATTGCCTGTGAAATTAAATATATGAATTAATGAATTGATTGTTGCAATATATGTTGCATATTAACGCATGTGATTTGTGTAATTATTTGGCATGTGCAAGTGTTTGCGGTACTCACATACTAGGCATTAGCTCATTCTTTCTTCTTTTTTTTTTTCGTTAAATGTAGTTACTTAAATTGAAATTACAAATTGAATATATTTGGAGACTTTTACTAAGGTGACCAAGATAGAAAAGTGAAGATTAGACATACAATTATGATGAGGAATTTCAAATAACTTAGGAAGTATTTGATGGTAGGAAAATTAAATTGTTGAGTATTGTTAAAAAATTGAACAAGTTCCATATCGATAAATTTTAATTTGTTTAAATGATTTTTATTAAATACTTGAAGACAATTTCTAATTTCTTTTCTGAGATTTTTAGTGGCTTGGTTACACCTGATGTGCCATTGGAGAACAAGGACACGTGATGGTCTGTAATTTCCTGAATCTAAGGCATTTCAGTATATATATCTCCTATTTACTATCGAAATAATAATGGTGTTGAGACTTAGGAGGTGGTGAAAGAACAAAACCTTATTGAATACAGATTTTTATGATTGAAAAATTTTAAGAAGTAAAAAATGATTAATTATTTATAATACAAATTAAATTAAAATTTAATCCTGTGATTTGAAAACTTGATTTTTAAAATTACATTAATTTTGTTTTGTGAAATGAATTTTTGTACCACTCAATATATGTTATAAATTTCCTTTTTTAATAATTTTAATCCATACTTTAAGGGTTTTTTTTTCAATAATTTTATCCCAAACTAAATAATATATTACGAAATTCCAGTTTCAAACCTTATATAGGACCAAATGATACTGTAGTACCTTACCCAATAAAGTCGATGGATTTTAGCTTTGGATATTAGAGGTTGGTGAAGAAGTGCAATTAAGAGCCGTATGGAACGCATTAATTCAAGAAATCTCCATCCCAAGGCATTAGTGTCAAAGTGTAGACCCACTCTCACATCATCGTCTTATTAATCTCATACTCAAAGAAAGCCGAAAACGCAAGACCGTCAAGTGGATAAATATTCATTCCTTTCCCTTCTAAATGTCATTTCAATTCTACTGGAACTTTCCCAAGCACATCTCCCTTCTAAATTTCCAACTAAAGATTGAAACTTTACTTTTCTAGTGTTTTAACCCAGGGCTAGAAAATCCTTTGCTAAATGGTGTTCTCATTTGTAACTCTCTGCAAAATATAAGTTTATTTTTTTTCTTTAGTAATAATAATTATACAAGGGAAAACGAAAAAAAATAGTGAAAAAAAAAATTCAAAAAATGCCGTTCTTGAGAAAATATTCTCAAGAATACGGTAGCTAGAGGCGATTTTATATTGCAATCCAGGTGATTTTATATTGAAATGCAAGCGATTTTAGCTTGCACTACTTCATCCAAATCGTATCTTCTTGGCTTAATCCAAAATCATATGTGAATGAATTTGTGTACTTCAAATCAAATTCTATTTGGTACAATGTGAGTGAAATCTTCAGTTTTTTCCTCTTTGTCTATACCACAAGTACAACATTTAAATCAATAGAGAAACTTTTGTTTTGAATTTATATGAATCGATTTGATGATTTTGGTTTGGTTCCTCTAATTTTGGCTCAATCTAAAATCACCTGTTCCAACCCAAATTTGTCTCCCCTAGAGGTAATTTTAAGCATGAAAATACATATAGTTTCTAACACAACTGAAGGACACAAATTTAGAATAACATATTCACTTATAACAATATGAAAGCATTATGAAAGCTCTAATACTACTTTCAAATATCTACATAGGGTTTAAGAAGTCAGGATCAAATACAATCTCAAACGTGAAATATGTAAATCAAATACCGTTAGCGCTATTGATGCATATGTGGACTAACATCCTAAGGATCTACATTAAGCTGGGGCTATGCCATCTAGTTCACATCCAATTGAGTGATTTGTGCCCCATCATGACTATAAGCACCTAAGGACGATGCATGCATGGGGACCAAAATAGGGTAAACCTGTATGAGTCTTTTGCCCATATTATCGTATTGATCTCTATCTAGCCTCCTCAATGATGCAGGGAGAGTACAGACCTAACTATTAGAGGTCTCTTCAATGATGGGGGTATGGAAGATTTGACCACCAAGGCTCTCCCCGATGAATGGTGTTTGAAACTCAAATCCAAGCAATCTAAGAGATGCTGCTAGCGATAGGTGCTTTGGAGACGGATCATCCTTAATGCCAAGCTCAACTTATCGTCACCCTCAACCCATGCCCCGCCCTTTTCCTCATAAATGATAGTGTCCTCCTTGTTGAGGATTACGAGGTAGAGAGCCACCCTACTCGATATCTGGTATCGGCCTTGGTGCATCGTTCAAGTGAATACCCTTAAGTTGCTAAATCATGGCATCCACTCTTAGCTATTCCACCATGATATCTTCATATGACATCTATGGTAACCTGAAATAGGCCTACATATTACAAAAAGAAAAAAAAAGGATTAGTTAGCATATAAAGGTGAAGATGCAATTTTAGTCAAAGAGAATGAAGATGAATGTGTACCATGTATACCCAAAAGGCTCTTGACTGGTCGATATATTGCCAAGTGACTTGTTGGTTCTACTCATTGTAGTCTAAAGCTATACCGAGAGGTAGTATTATTGGAACAATCATCGTATGTCGATTGTTTTAACCAACTAGTACAAGTGGTAACCCAATTTGATGGGAATCAGCCTCCAATTATATCCAAGGAAAGGTAGACCTATTCGAAGCCAAGGCCTATCAAAGCTTGTCAAGGCCAATCAAAAGCCAGAAGGATGAAAGGTAGGAAGATAAAGACTTAGCATCAAGTCTATCGTTAGTGGAGGTATCAAGTTACCATAAGGCTGAGTACTCGACACCAAAGAACCACTGGGTACAGCATTGAGAGACTCGTGCAGACTAATTCTAAAACTTGGTAATTATGGGCCGACCTTTCTAGTGTCTCGGCCAAACCTTTCTAGTTTCTCAACCAAACACTGCAAGACTTTGGGACTCCTTCCTGAACCCACACATCCAACTGCCAACCTCATTCGGTTCGGATACTACTCCTTCTAGGATATGTTGAGTGACTGCATGCTGACTCTCCTTGTAAAACACACAGTTTTGTATTCTTGTACATGTTTTCCTTTATTTTATTTATGGGCCCAATTCTTTAGGATTTAAGGCCTTGTATGTTATTTACAGTTTTTCCACAAGGGTTTAGGACTTACTATAAATAACAACATCTGTAAACATCAGAGAGATACATACATAGATGTCGATAAACGAAATCAGACAAAAAAGTATATTTCTATTCTTTTGGAATCTTTTCCTTTTTTAGCAAGGCTACTCTTGAGCTAGCATTTGCTGAATTATCGAGTATCGATTAAACTCTTTAATCTTTCCCATGTTCTTATCGATCTTATCCTCAAGATTGTGGTGAACCCCTTCATTTGAACTAATTAGTGAGTTGCATCTAACATTCATTTGAATCTCGAGCAACATTTAGTATTCATGAGTTGTATCGAACCCTATTTTAAGCTCAAACCCTTGATAGTGTTTGTGTCTTAGTACATGATGTCCATTCACATTCACCATCAAAACCAACCATCTCACTTCCCATCCATTAAACCCATTTGACCCATTCTGACCCTATTTTGAGATCCGCTACTGTTCCTTTGATCCTTATCACAATTTGTCTTCATCTAACTATGTAAGTCTATGTTATGTAGCTTTTGGGATGTATTAGTAAGGGTAGGAATCCTGTACATCTCGTTGAACTATCATATGACCCGATCCAGGAAATAGAACTCCACCATGTAGAAGCAAATCTAGGGTACCCATGTAGTCCATATATTAGTACTAGCATAGTAGAAAGTAAGGAGCCCAACAATGTCATCATGAGAGTAAGGTATCCATATAACCTGCAAAATTAGCTAATTAGAACATTCAGCCACATTTTGTAAAAGAAAATATAACTGTAGTTATTAATTTGTGTACCTACTCTAGGCATTAGCAATTAAACACATCCCTACACTAGTCGACAACATGTATAGGAAGCTCCATAACATCAAACTTGGCACCCCAACGACTCATCAACGAGTGATTGTCCATTACTGTTATGATCTTATTGCATAGTAGAGCAATGTATGGGAAGTGCTCTCATGCCCACACCTGGAGTAAGATAAGCAACCAACTAATCTTACCTACATCCATTCGTGATGTAAGGCATAGCTAGCGATAAAGCCATACTAGGCATGCAGCACCCCAAGTCTATTGACCAGCTACAATAAGGTCAAAGAAGAGGGGGAGGAACATCAGATGCACTATGTTATTGGACTTGTTTGAGAATAGCATCCCCCCAATCAGTTGCATAATATGTGCTCTAGTATTCTACTACATATTAATATTATCTACATCCTTTGGAAGGTCACTAAAGTTGTCTTTCAACTGGGACAGCTTCATTCGAGCCCCATTAATGGCATTTAGAGGGTAGTATAGTCCAAGTAACTATAGGCATAAGTTAGCTAGCCCAACTACAAGTCATTTGTCATAGTTTAACCATCAACCGGTAGACCAATCAATATGGAGACATCCTGAAGTATAACCGTCAACTCTTAGTGTGAAAATGGAATGTATGCATCTCTTCTCTCTAACGCTCCACCGAAGCTGTAATCAAATGCCAGTTAAGTTGTATGAATGGTACCTGTTTGACACTAAGAAATCCGGCATGCTCAAAGTATGGAGACATTTGTAGATGTATCAAGATCTCCCATCCATCTCAATGTTTGAATATGGTCTCTTGTCTACGATATCTAAGCCAGAGATTCACTTGCAATTCACATTAAAGGTGAACAAGTGTTAAATGGAATTACAGAAATTGAGTTGCATTTGAATTCCAATGTTATATGTCCTCATCTGACTACCCCATACTAACTCAGACCTATGGGATGCCTACAATCGAAGCAATAACTTATTAACAGGTCTTAAATCTATTTGCACCTATAAAAACAAAATGAAATGGTAAGAGGCAACTCTACTAGACGACCAATCATAAGTAGCAAATGCACCTAACAAAGTATAAAAAATAACAACAGCAATATATAACTAACAATAAGTATTAGTAGATCAATCATAAATGCTATAACGACGTTACTAGTAGATTCACTAGAAGTAGACTGGCAGCTTTGTTGAGGGCATCTTCTCCTATTGTGCCTTTTGATTCCACATAATCCACATGTGTATGGCAATGGCTCTTCACAAATGTCCATCTCATTCTAGAACCGTTTCTCTTAGGGCCTTTCAAGACTCCTCACCCTATTGCTAGTTTGTACCAAGTGCCATATAGGAATGTCAAGCGAAGGCTAGTTGACCTTGTTTGAATAGCACATGAAAGAATGTGCATACACTTATAGTTGATGTTGCTACATGTACCAATGTCCAATTTATGCAGCATAACCTATACTCATTTTTCCCATAATTGTTATTGCATAAAAGCATGGAATCATGTATGTTTGCCATTTATTATAAGTGCACCGGTGATTCCTAAGTGCAACAATGTGACTATTTTCCCCCTTTTGACCATAAACTGTAAGGCGTAACGCGGTTATAACCCTGAAGATCTACTCATTATAGTTGACGATGGTAACCTGGTGTCCACTTGCTACTTTGTGTCATCTATCAAACTTGCTATCAGCAAATTTAGTCAACACCTTGCCCATGCCCATCTAATTAGCCATCTCAATCGAATGCTAATTAAAGTTGTCATTGCAATTGTAAAAGGTTTTCTTCACTAAAACCACAACGAGTAGGTTCTTAATGTCCTTTAGTGCATTATTATAACTTTCAACAATATTTGTGGTCCCAATATCGGAGCAAACTCCTTCATTATATGATAGGGCCCACATCCTTCGACGTAACCCCCTAAAATATGTCTTAGTGTGAGGACTCATTGTCTTGGCCTCATCGTAGTACGCCTAGAATTTTCAAGGTTACAATTGGTATGCCACCTTTTTTATTATTTCTTTACACTCCTTGTTTTTGGCTTAAGAATTAAAATTACTAGCAATGTGATGGATACACCATCACCATGGCCACTTATTTAGCCATACTGCATTCTGTCCTTTAACAGTAGACCGTATTCCAGAGTAACGGTCGGATATCAAACAAATGTCTATTTGGTCCTTTATCGCGTATATGAGTAGACACTTCAAGAACCATCCCCAACTAGTTGCGCACTCCTCATCAACCAAAGCAAATTCAAAGGGATGATATGGTCTGCACCATTAACTCCAGTCGCAATAAGCAATTTGTGCTTATAATTCCCATACAGAAATGTATAATTTACATTAATCACAAGCTTGAAAAACAGTACATCAGTTAATTCCGAATATCTAACTAAGTGATAACAAAATAGCTATTAAATAGTCCAAACGCACCTACAATGTATGAAGACCTTGATCATGGTCCAAATGCCTAAAATACTCAGTCAAAGAACACATGACCTGCAATATCGCTATCTCGCCACCTCAAATCTACCATGTAACTAGATTAGCCTCTTAAAGGACTTTTAAAAGATGTGGCAGCACTGCACATGAATCCTCCCACCTTCCATAAACATGCTCTATCGCTTTGCGTTTTGCCTTATGAACTCTCTTTATGTATTCGGTATAATCATTTTGCTTATAAAACGTAGCTTGAATATGTTTTACCTTAGTACTTAGTGATTCTTGTACTTGCTTAATGATATATCTAGATAGAGTTGTTGAATCCAATTGAAGATGGTCTTGACTAAGAGTAGGATTTAAGCACATGTGTAGGCCTACAAACCTAGTTATCACGAAGCCTCCAGCATGCTTCTTCTTACAGGCCCAGTCTCCATTTGCAACCCTTCTCTCACTCAGCACATCTAATTGACCAAAGAGTAGGCTTTAACTCCTTTGCCACGAAGTCATGATGGTTCATAACATGATGCATTTTCATTGCTATCTTTAAGTGTTCTTTTTTTTTTTTTTTTTGGAATTGCATTCATACCTTAAATTCATCGTTGAAACTCCACTCACCATCATCTACACCCTCCTCGGATAATACAAGTTGATTGCTAATTGGTTCTTCATAAAGTAGCACAGATTATAACATCCTAATTGCATCTACATATGTAGCCAACCCCTACCTCCAATCGTTTCTCTTGCTCGACCCTTCAGCTTCTTTAACTTAGTGGAGCCAACCTTTACTTTGAATCAAGATTGGAATCGATATCATTTGAGCCATTATCAATGTCCACACTAGCTAATCTATTCTCTACATATGTCTTCTTGTTGGATTCAATCATCATCATTATGTTACCCTGCCAGAGCATGCTATTGTTAGTAGGTATATCACTAGGTAGACTCGGTTGAGATTGAAACACTTGATTTTCTGCTTGAAACCCTACATTCCCATCATACCTTCCAAAATTGTTCTTAACAATTGGGGGAATGCCAATTTCATAAACTTCAACATATATTTCTGTTGAACGGCTAACACCACCACCTCTTAGTAAGGATACCATCAATTATTAGACATCATAATCATCGTTTATAGGTACAGCACAAAACATGTCCCTACTCCCTCCTAAAAGGGGATATCTATAAATAAAATTAACTCAGCGAGTCGTCATGTCAACTCAGAGCAGATTACATATCAAGCTAACAAACTGTTCATAGGTTACTCTAATCAGTACCCCAACTACTATTGTCGAGTACCATCATAGCAAACCTGTTGCGAACAGTGACTAAGAATAGAGAGGGTCAATCACTGGATGGGTCTAAGCTTGCAAAAAGCTCAAAAAGGGTTAATGGGGAAAGGTACAAAAGGAGGCAAAAATGACGAATGAAATAGTAAGTAAAAACCCACGAACAACTTCAAAGGATATGACGTACCAATGGAACTTCTAAGGACTCATGGCACAATTTGATATGACACACGAATTGGTCTAATGAGGTTACTCGCCACCTAACCTTGCTTAAGGGAAAGGATAAGAGTGATGCCGAAAGTAAACAAACAATGTTTACACAAGGAAGAAAGTACTCAAGTGTATTAAAGGTAATCTGATAAATTACTGCTACAAGTATAAAGGTATTTATACTTATAAGTTAGGGCAACTTACCCAAAAGGAAAATGACAAAAAGGACATTTCCTAAAAAAGGACATTTCCTAAAAAAGCAATGTACAGGACACAAAAGGGTAAAAATGAATATACAAGGAAAACAATAATTGGTGCTATAGATTTTACATATGATACTATATACGTAGCGATATTACATTGGTGAGGTTGTTAGGAGATGTAGACAAAAAGTATGGATAGATGAGCTTGTCCAAGCAGGGATGGCTTAGTTAGTCCAGACTCTCTTTCTCTCTCTTGACTTCTTAGTAAGGAAGATGCCGAGTAATTGGTCGGTTTGGCACTAGAGAGTAATCATCAACTCGACATACTATAGAAAAATAGGCGATCATATGGTACAACATTAAAGGTAACTCGACAAGGAAGCATTCGGCCTCGGTAAGGGTTGATTGGAATAAAAGGATTTGTTGTGCCAGCGCCTCTAATCCTCGGGCTTGACTGTGGGTTAGAAGTTTAGTAGCCTGATTCCCATCATTTCCACTAGATTGTTTTGGATTTAGGATCAAATTTGAATGGTGTTTGCTCAGTTCTCCATCAAGGTGATATGGACTAAGGTCAGCAATGTTAAAGGCATTAGAAACCCCATAGTCCTTAGGTAATTCCAACCTATAGGCATTGTTACTGATTTTCTGGAGGATTCTGAAAAGTCCTTCTACTTTTGTAGATAATTTGTTCTTCCTTTTGTTCGGAAATCGTTTCTTGCTGAGGTGCAGCCATACTAAGTCTCCCGATTGAAATTTTTTGGCCGACCTACCCTTAGTATTTTCTTACATTCTTTTGGTAGCTTGGTCGATGTGCCAAGTGACCTTATCATAGTAAGTCTCCCAGTTGAAATTTTTTGGCCAACCTACCCTTAGTATTTTCTCGCATTCTTTTGGTAGCTTGGTCGACGTGCCAAGTGACCTTATCATAGATGTGCTGAATAGATTGTGCTTTAGTTAAGGCGTTAAGGTCCTCTTGCATAGATGCTGGTATAAGGGCATGGTCGAGGGGCAACTCAAGATTAAATCCATAGACTACCTCGAAGGGAGTTTACTTAGTGGTGTCATGTACGGTTCAATTATAGGCGAACTTGACCATTAGTAGGTAGACATCTTAATCAGCCAAGTTCTTGCCTACTGTAACTCGGAGTAATAACCCCAAGGTACGATTAACCACCTCTATTTGTCCATCAGTTTAGGGGTGATATGAGATACTGAAGAGTAATTTGGTCCCCAACTAACGCTACAGGGTTCTCTAGAAATGGCTCAAGAACTTCGGGTCTCTATCGGAAACTACACTTCTCAGCGTGCCATGTATTCACACAATCTCTTGCAAGAAAAGAGAAGTAATAATGGAAGTGTCATTAGTCTTAGTGCAAGGCATGAAGTGTGTCATCTTACTAAACCAATCCACGACAACTATTACAGAATCTTTGCCTTAGGCAGTTTATGGCAATTTAAGAATAAAGCCCATGCTTAATTCAATCTACGGCCTAGTTGGGACAAGTAGGGGCATTGATTTCCCTTGCTCAACTTAGCATATGGCCTTCTTGCATATGATACAACTTTTGACAATTTGGTCCACATCTTTCCTTATTTTTAGCCAAAAGAATTGGCCATTTATGAGTTCATAGGTCTTCCTTTCTCTAAAGTGTTCGAAGAGTTATTCGCTGTAGGCTTCCTTGATTAATAATTTACGTAGGGAACAAGTCAGCACGTACAGTTTTCCCCCTCAAAACAAGTAGCCATCCTCCACATAATACTTGTCCACTGTTCTCCCATCTACACACCACAAAATTATTGGTCCAAAGTATAGATCCTCAAAGTATTGCTCTTTGATACTCGTAAACCCAAACAGCTTGGTCTATAGTTCTAATAAGAGTGCATGTCTCTTCGAAAGAGCATCTGCAACTATGTTGCTCTTTCCCTACTTGTATTTATTTACAAAATTGAATCCCTTAAGGAATTCAACCCATCTCGCCTACCGCTTTAATAACTTGGTTTGGCTTCAAAGGTACCTCAGCGATTCATGGTCAATATATATAACAAATTCTCTTGGTAGTAAATAATGTTGCCATACTTGCATTGCTCAGATCAGTGCTAAAAGTTCCTTATTATACACATAGTAGTTTAGCTGTGGTCCTTGGAGTTTATCACTGTAGAAGGCTATTGGTCGGCCTTCCTGCATCAGGATAGCACCTATTCCAATGCCCGATGTGTTGCATTTCAGCTAAAAAATTTTGTCGAAGTCAGGTAGTATTAACACCAGGGCAAAGGTCAACCTTTCTTTTATGTCGGCAAAACTTCTTTGCTCCCTTTCTTCCCATTGGAAGTCAATGTTTTTCTTCATTAGTTCAGTAAGTGGTGCAACAAAGGTGTTGAAATTCCTAATAAATCTTCTGTAAAACGAAGCTAGTCTATGGAAATTTCTTACGTCGGCACAAGTAATAGGAGTCGGCCAATCAACAATTGCTCAGATCTTCTCATCATTGACTCACAAGCCTCCTCTATTGACTACATAGTGTAGACACCTAATTTTTGCCTTCCCTTTTATTTTTCAAATTAGGTTATAGAGTCCTTAATTAGAAAATTTTCAAAAAAAAAAATAGAAAATTAAAGAAAGCCCAAAAAAAAATGATGAAAGTTAGAAAAAATAGGAATTCTAGAAAAATATAAAAAAATAGGAAAATAGGCAAAAACACAAAAAATAAGAAATTTAGAAAAAAATACAAAAAAAATAAGAAATTTGAAAAGTCATAAAATAAAATAGGGAATTTAGAAAATAATAAATTTTTAGGTTGTTTAAATAGAATATAATTTTAATTTAAATAATTTTGAATAAAAGGCTGTTGAGTCTAAACTTAGATTTAAATCTAGCCTTGGTTAGTCTAATCCATATGTGCAATTAATTACACATATGAATAAAGAAAAACCAATAACTTAGTTGGATAAGCACTTGGACTTAATATTGTATATGACTTAAAGATCTTGGGTTCAATCCATAAAAGGTGAAAAATGTATTTTTTATTTTCTTTTCTCACTTTATTGCCATGTCATCGCCACATCACGGGCTACGTCATCGCCACATCACGGGCTACGTCATCGCCATATCATTTGTTAACTCACTTCTAAGTATAGTAGACACACTTCGACACACTCTAGTACATTCATACACACGCAGCTATGTATTTGGCACCACATATTGTCTAGGTTTATCTAATCCAAAATTGGAAGAAAATTATATTGCATTTAATTTTTTCCATCCTTAACACGACCATGACACCTATAAGTAAAGATTTACTCTTTTTTTTCAAAACAAAACAAAAACTTCAGAACACTTTAGAAAAACAAAAATTGAAGTTTCCTCTCTCTCTAGAATAGCTAAGTTGAAGTGAGCCGACCGAGCCGATCTAAGCCGAAGTGAACCGACACAAGTCAAAGTGAGCTGACTCAAGTTGAAGTGAGCCGACCGAGTTGATTCAAGCGGAAGTGAGCCGATCTAAGCCGAAGTGAGCCGATCTAAGCCGAAGTGAGTAGATTCAAGCTAAAGTGAGTTTATTTAAGCTGAAGTGAGCCGACGGAGCCAAAGTGAGTTGACCGAGCTGAAGTAAGCCGGTTTGAGCCGTTCAAACCAATCCAAGCCGACCTAATTTTTCTTTTTTATTTATTTATTTATTTATTCGTTTATTTATTTGTAAATGTTATAAATGAGAAAGAAAAAAGAAAAAAGAATGAAAAAAAAAGAAAGAGAATAAAAAAAAAAGAGAAAAAAAAAAGAAAGGAAGTAGTCTATTTATTTATTTTAATAGAAATAGATAGATTAAGTATAAAATAAATAAATAGGTTAGTAAACAAAAATCGTTCTCACACTTACAAAAATTAAGTTTTCTAAAAATAAATGAAAATAAATAGGCCTTTTTCCAAATTAAGACTATTTTAGAGTTTCCAAAAATAAAACACCAATTAAAACCCTTTAAAAGAATTTCCTTAGATAAATTGAACTAGGTAAAAACGTAAATGCGACCCTTTTTCAAAAATTAAAATCAAACTACCTACCAAAGTTTTTTTTATATAAAAGAACTACGTACGTTTGATCCTGAATAGTGGGTACGTAGGCACCTATACGTAAGTACAGAGTGACTTAAAATATGGAAAGTTTTATTTTTTTCCATTTTTAGATATTTATGTAAATTAATCAATTTAGTCGAATGTATCATAATTAGATGTTTTTTAGAAATTAAAAAGGATATATTTGAAAAGCGAAGTTAAATTCGAAAAGTTAAAAGTGGTACCCGTTTAGAGTTTAATAAATTAGCCCCCGAATCCAGATCTCTAGTTTTTTAAAAAACCTTATTTATAACTTGGTTTTTTAATCGATAGACCGGTAGCTAAGTTATAACCAATCCATCCAATTGGTTATAACTTAACCCATTTTCCTGACTCCAGTCAAATGGCGACTTCAAATCTTTTTAAGTTGGAAAAAATGGTCTTCTTTAAATCCTAATCGAGGGTCAATATTAAACAGGTAGGGTTTAGTATTGATCGGTTTAAAGAAGACCTAATTTTATAAAAAGAATCGAGAAGGTGAAAAACCAAACTCGACACATAGCCTACGAATACCACTTCCTCCTGGCAAAAGCAATATTTCTTTACATTGCTAAATAGTTTCTCAGCACAAAGGATATCTAAGACTGGTCTGAAATGTTCACAGTGACTTGGCATGTCGTCATTGTAGACTAAGATGTCGTTAAAGTACACCACGACACACTTCTCGATGAGATGTCTTAGCACATGGTTTATTAATCTCATGAAAGTGCTCAAAGCATTCGACAAGCTGAAGGTTATGACCATCCACTCGTAAAGTCCATGTCGAGTCTTGAATACCGTCTTCCATTCATCACTTGGCCTCATGCGAATTTGATGGTAGCCAAATTTAAGATCAATCTTGTTGAAAATCTTAGCTCTACTCAATTCATCCAACATGTCTTCTAGCCTTAGGATCAGATACTTATATTTGATTATGATTTTGTTCATGGCTTAGCGATCTACACACATCTGCTATGTTCCATCCTTCTGCAGCATTAGAAGTGCAAGCATAGCACAAAGGCTAAGACTTTCTCTTACATAGCCTCTCTCCAGCAATTCATTGACTTGTTATTGGAGTTTAGAAGCCTACTTGAGATTCATCTGATAAGTTGGCTTATTCGGCAGTGCAACACCAGGTACTAAGTCAATGCAGTACTTTATTCCTCAAGTTAGGGGGTAACCCCTCAGGTAACTGTTCTAAGAATAGGTCGGTATATTCATCTAGCAGCTCCTTAATTTCTTAAGGAAGCTCACCCCACTCCTTTATTTCTAATAATCGCCTGACCAACAATAGGATTGACTAGTCAACATTGATGGCTTCTTGGAGCTCGGCTCTACTCATCACTAGAGCCTTCTTTGATCCATGAGCAAGTTTCGTTTGCAACTTGTTAACTTCTTTCGGTGGCATTGAATTCTACGTGATCTTCCAGTCATCCTTCTTGAACATATAATGTTCCTATAGCCATCATCTATCAAACAACCACAGCCTACTCAGCAACATGTGGGAAGCGTACATAGGCAGTACGTTGCAGAGGATTTGGTCAGAGTAATTCCTTATAGTAATCAAAAGTAATATTTGCCGAGTGATATGTAGTGCTCCTTTCTCACTCAACCAGTGCAACTTGTATAGCCTAGCATGTGCAATATTCAGCAGCTTCAGTTTGGAAACAAGATTGGTCGATACCATATTGGTGTAACTTCCATTATCCACAATAAGAGTACACATCTGTTCATTCACCTTGTAGGTGATATGAAACAAATTCTCTCTTTCCTCCTCCTCTCATGAGGGTACCACGCTCATCGTATGTTGGATAACCATGAGTAACTGGTCTAATTTCTCGAGAAACACGTCCTCCTCAATTAGTTCTTTCTTAGCATTTTCTTTCTCGATTAGAACCTCTTCCTCCTCGGGTTCCTCATCCGTACTCTCTACTTCTAACTTTAGGATGTCTCCTTTAATGACCATCATCCTTCGGTTTGGGTACTGAGCAGCCATATGTCCAAACCCCTAGCACTTGAAGCACTTGATTTGATTAGTCTTCCTGCCGGACCCTTGCCCCTTCTCATACGTTTGGGTCAGCACTATATCTTCAAGTCGGCCTTTTTGCTTGGCTCTGTACTCAACTAAGCTTGGTAACTTACTTAACCAAGTCGGCTACTCGGCATTTTAGTCGTTACTCGACTCCTTCTTTGCCTCTCTACTTACTGGACAATCCTAATAGCTTCATCCATTGTGTCTAGTCATTAGAGCTCCACAATGTCTCGGATGTCTCCTCTTAATCTAATAGAAAATCTTGAGACTATTTAGGCTAGTAGTTCCTTCACTTCACATTGTATCATAAGCATTTGGAATTCTTAAACATACTCATCAACAATTCAGCCTCCTTGTCTCAACTCCTGAAGCCGAGTAAAAGTATCTTAGAGATATGTTTCTGACACGAATCTATTTCTGAGCATTCTCTTCATCTCGAGCCAAGTGTTATCTCTCGATACCTTTCTCTTCTTCTCATGGCCTGAAAATTCTTTCACTACATGGCGGCATATCCGGAGAATTCAACAACAATAGTCCTCACTTTCTCATAATCCTCATATTGATTATAATCAAATACATGCCCTACCTTCTCTTCCTAATCAAGATATTCGTCAGCATTCTTAGATTCATTGAAACTCAGAATCCGAAGTTTCACATAGTCGAATGCTTTGGAGACTAATACACGCTCCTCTTCAAAATACTTTTCTTCCTTCTCATCAAGCTCTCTCAAGTCTATCCTTCATCTTACTCGTTTGCCAACTCCTTCACCTCAAACTGGTCGAGCTGGGTTCTAACTTCTAACAGGTTAAGTAACTTGTAGAGTGTTATGTGTGGCCTCAGTGGGTCGGCAAGATAGTGTATAAACAGCTTAAGTTAAGTTAGATCTACTAAGAGGTTAGCTACCTCATCAAATCTCTTATCAGTGCTTCTATGAGTTCCCTGAGATTATCATCCATGGTGGACTACTCTACTGTCATCACCAAGACTAACATTCATAATTGGGTCTATCATTTTCTTCTCATAGATTCACAACTCAAATAACACTTCAGGAAGGTAACAATTAACAACACAATAGACAATTTAACACAGTAACGTGCTCTATTTCTCACATACAAAACAAAATATAACATAACTTCAAAAAGAGCTACTACAACTCATACAAAACCTTTGCTCTGATACCAAGATGTTGTGAACTGTGACTAAGAATAGACAAGGCTAGTCACTGGATGGGTCTAAGCTTGCAGAAACCTCAAAAAGGGAGCAAAAATCATGAATGAAATGATAAGCAAAAACCCATGAATAGCTCCAAATAATATGACGCACTAATGGAACTTCTGAGGACTCACGGTACAATTCGATATGATGCACGAATTGGTCCAATGAGATTACTCGCCACTTAACCTTGCTTAAAGGAAAGGATAAGAGTAATGCCGAAAGTAAACAAACAATATTTATGTAAGGAAGAAAGTACTCAAGTGTATTAAAGGTAATCTGATAAATTACTACTACAAATATAAGGGTATTTATAATCGTAAGTTAGGGCAACTTGCTCAAAAAGGAAAAGATAAAAAGGACATTTCCTAAAGAAGCAATGTATACGATACAAAAGGGTAAAAATAAATATACAAGGAAAACAATCATTGTTGCTATAGATTCTATATATGATACTATAAACATGGTGATGCTGCATTGGCAAGGCTGTTAGGAGATGTAGATAAAAAGTACAAATAGATAGGCTTGTTCGAACAGGGATGGCTTAGTCAATCCGAACTCTCTCTCTCGGCTTCTTAGCAAGAAAGATGCTAAGTAATTAGTCAACTTGGTGCTAAAGAGTAATCACCAACTCGGCATACTACAAAAAAATGGGCGGTCATACGACACAGCATTAAAGGTAACTCAACAAGGAAATACTCAGCCTCGGCAGAGGTTGGTTGGAACAGAAGGATTCATCATACTAGTCCCTTTAGTCCTCGAGCTCAACTACGGGTTAGAGGTCTAGTAACCTGATTCCCATCAGTACATCATCTTCTCCTTTTACAATATTTCCTCCAGAGTAAAAAATCCCCCTCACATTATCCATGCTCAATTGTATGTCATATCAGCCTCATAAAATTCACAACACTAAAACAATCCATATCTTATATGTACAGCCATATAATCATATACCCATTGATACAATGAACAAATTTAATACAAGAAGCATGCTCTTAACTATTGATAGTCAGTTTTCGTTCAACTTACACTCATCCCTTCGTTGGTCAAGATGCCGGATAATCGACTCTCTCGGCATTCATACTCTGTAGAAGATATACGGCACTTATGTCGAGTACAAGAAATATTCCTGGTTTGAATTCAAATTTATGGCACGAACAATTATCATAAGCATAGTTATATTTTATAACCACTTGCTATTCCTATATATTAAGAGAGATATTAAGTCAAGAAGTCTCCAGGTATCTTAATAGTTATTCTGACAACTGCTTTAGACATAACAACCGTCTATAAATACCGAAAAGAAACTCTGTAAGAGCTTTCAGATACTTTTTATTTACATACTTACTATATTAAACTACCATTCTGACTTAAGCATCGGAGTGGCTGCACTAGACTGGCCCCGATACCAAGTATTTTACTCTCTTTTATAGAACTATTTCCTCACCTCAAAATTCACCAACAACACTAACAACAATTGATTATTTTCTAACTGTTTTATTCATACAAAAACTAACTGACTCAACCAATTGCATTGATACTATATAAGTCTACTCACAAAACATGTTACGTATACATGTATAATAAACTAATAGGTATAAATCAAAACATAAAAAAATTTGACGTACACAACAATGTACTATTAGATTCTTAATGATAATCCTATTTCACACATTTACATATTTGTAAAATGGATTAAAAGAGGAAAAAATATTGCCTTTTGGTTCATCGACTTTTAGAGAGAAATTGAGGAGATTATGAGATTTTAGTGCTGTTTTCTAAAAAATTTCCTCAAGAATTGTTGTTTGTAGTGTTCCTATGCAAAATCTACAAAATTTTTCAAGAAAATTGAGTAGAAAATGGCTTTGTGTAGAGAGAATATGTGTGTGTGAGAGCTTTTAGAGAGAGAGAGCGACTTTTTGAAATGAAAATGAAGGAGGAAGAAGAAAGTTAGAGGGGGTTTTATGCGAGCCAAAATCTAGTTCAATCTAAAATCGCCTTTTTAGTTGTCGTATTTCCTAAGACTGGCTTTTCTAGGAATTTTTTTTTTGTCCTTTTCCCCTTATTTTCATCGACTTTACTGATATTTAAAAGTATATAATTGGGAGGGGTAAAAAAAAAAAAGAAAATACTATTTGATAGCAAAAAATTTTTATCTACAATCAACTGTCATAAAATAAAATAGATTTAGATAGATAGGTCTTAATTTGTGATATGAAATATTTTGGCTAAAACTATTCAAAAGATATAACAAATTTTAAAATTTATATAGATATTACATTTTTAATATATATATATTATATCCATGTGTTCCTTGAAAGTGATAAGTGCTTTGAAAAATGGGCAAATAAAATAATGAGGAAAATTTTTCAGTTATCACACAAGCTTCAAACATATCGAAATGATGAAACGAAGTTGATTTTTAAAAACTTATCCAGACAAACTTCAAACATATCGAAATGATGAAACGAAGTTGATTTTTAAAAACTTAAAAGACAAGGAAGATTTTTCATAGAATTACTTTTGTTTGCTTAATAAAATATCTACAACATGATCATCTAATGATTTCAAATCTGTGGTTATCCTTAAAACAGCACGATTTTTACCATCTAAAATCTCAACGAAAGAAAAAAGAAGTGGATAAACTTTTCTAAACTACTGCTGAAAACATGACCTTTAAAAATAGATTAGTTTGGGAAGATAATTATACATTTTAGTAAGCTTTCAAGTGGAATATATATATATATATATATTCCATTAAGAGGTTTTGTTCTTAATGATTTGGTATCATTAATTGATTCATTATCAATTTCATCTAAAACCTTAATTTTTTCTAAAAGTGTATCATCTATAACAATACTTCTTTTGATAAGAGTTGGTGTGTCTAAATTTAAAACATTAATTCGAAAGAACTGCAAAAATTGTATTATTAAAGAGCGATACCTCCTGATATATTAATTAAAGAAAAAACTAATAATTATCAAAATAAGTATTCTGTAAGATCTACATATGAATGGAATATTGATGGATACTCAGAACAAAAAATCCTTAATGTCCTTAATCAAATGATAATGTTTTCTAATACTAATAAAACTATTATAAATATTACTAACTATCAAGTAGCACTCCTTTTAATATTTGGTTTTACTGGATAATTAAAAGGATAATGAGATAATTATCTCATTGAAGAACACCAAATCAATATTTTAACCTCATGTAAAATTGATAAAAATGGGAGAAGAATCTTGGTGAAAATGATGAACCGATCCAAAATATGGTCAATACATTAATCTTTTCAATCAGCCAATATTTCATAAGAGATCCTTCGCATATTAGGGATAAAGCCTTAGATTTGTTGTCCAATATGAAATGTAAGTCTTTAAGAGAATTTAGACAATATAAGGATATTTTCTTTCAAAGAGTTTTCTTTAAAAATGATTGTAATCAGCCTTTCTAGAAAGAAAAATTCTTAACTGGTTTACCTAACTTAATAGGAGAACAAGTTAGGAAGAAACTCAAAAAGGAAAATAATGGTGAAATTCTTTATGATAATTTGTCTTATGGAGAATTAGCATCTTATGTCAACAAAATTGGAACCAATTTGTGCACTACAATTAGGTTACAAAAACAATTAAAGAATGAATAGCGCTTAAAACACTAAAGTCTAAGTGATTTATGTACTCAATATGATTCCTCTTTTGTTAATAAGAAAATGAAAAGGAATAAAAAAATCTTCTTATTCACATTCAAAATTTTCTCATTACTCACATAAAAAAGCCTGAAGAAATTTTAATAAAAAACTTTCTAAGAAACTTGAAAAACCTAATAATGAGAAAAAAGATAAAAAAAAAAGAAAATCATATAAACAATTAAGGTATTATAAATGTAAAAAAATTGATTATACAACAAACTTTTGTAAGATCAATAATAAGCTTAATGAATTAAATCTTGATGAACAAATAATGGATAATATTTTACAAATATTTTGTTATAATGAACCTTCTTCATAAAAAAATAATGGTGATAATGGAATTCAAGTCATTAACATTGAATCCACATCATCTTCATCATTTGAAGAAGATTATGAAATTAATGTTTTAACAAATGAAGAAGAAGAAATTTTTCACAATATTAATTAGTTACCCAATGATAATGAAAAATTTTATAAACCCTAGGAAATCAGTAGTTGAACCCTAATTCAAGTTCAAGTGCCCTAAATTGTACAATAAGTCGATAAGGCTAGTAACAATAAAAGATTGTGAAATTTAATAAATCAAATATAACACCAATAACAAAACCCTAGAAATTAATCAACACCACAAATCGCATACTAAAACCCTAAAACTTATTTATGTACCATTAATCAAAATTGAATCCGAATTTATTAGAAATCCTAAAATTATAAATATAAACCTATAAAATAGTTAAATATTACTCGATAGTGATATAATCATAGTCGATTATAATTTTCTACTAAATCGCATATTCGCATGAAATTTTAATGAAATCGCTATAATAACTTGTAAAAATTATAATTGTAACTGGTACTAATTAAATTAATAAATTTTCACAAAAATTTCAAAATTAATTTATGATGAGTATTGTTATAATTTGTATAATTAGAAAAATTACATATATTTATTTTTAATTTTTATTTTCTTCCTCTTTCTTTATCTGTTTTTCTCTTTTCCTTATTTTCTTCTTTTCCTTTGCTTGCCACGTCCTAGAATCGAATTTGAAAAAAAATCAAAACAGTAGCCTACATGAGGAAATGAAGTGCCAAGTGTTGAAATTACAAATGAGAAAAATTTAGACATAATAACTTTGTCCCATCTTCATTAATTAAAAGATTAGGATAAGATATTTTTTTTATTTTGCCCTTCTTAACTTGCTAATCATGTAAACAAAAGAAAGAAATAAAATCTAAAAAAAAAAAAACATTCTGCAAACAACCGAAACCTAGAAGCAAAAACGTGAAGAGAAGGAAGAAAAAGAAGAAGAAAAGAAGAAGAAAAATTAAAAATAATAGGTAAGTAAAAGTATTTTAGTAGTATAAATGTATATTATATAGTATATATATGTATAAATGTAGTATTTGTATGGTATTTGTATAAATATAACATTACTATTACATGTAAAAACATAAATTGAATTATATATGCATATATAAAGACATGTATGTATACATGTATGTACATAAGTATATTATACGAAAAGAGTATGTATTATGTATTTTTTTTAGAATACATATAATTAGTATAAAGTATTTTTACAAAATGACTATAGTATATATATGTGTGTGTACACGTAAACTATGTATATATGTATACATATATAATTATTTTCATATATATATATCTATACATAAATATGTAGTCGTATAGTATATATGTAGTAGTATATTTTTATAAGTGATAATATATGTATATAGGACATATATATAATATATAATATATATTATGGTATACCAAATATATCAAATATTACATGTATCATCTAGAGTATACATATTTTATAACAAATACTATATAATTATATATATACCGAATACATAAAACATGAATAGGTATTTGTATGTTAGTTATATATGTATGTATTTGTATTTATGTATATGTATAAATACAAATACATGAATATATATGTATATAAGAGTATGTTTGTTTTCAATAAATATTTATACATACATATGGTGTATGACATATAATATATATATGTAGTATATAGAAAATATATATGTAATATAATAATATCTATAAACTAAAATAAGTTTATAATTATGTAAGGAGTAGGTATATATATATATATATTATCGTAAATTAAGAGTTTTTCAATAAGGTAAAATTATAAAATTTATCATATATATTATAAGTCTATATATATATATATATGTATAAACCGTGAAATATAGATGAATAATAAGAAAATGAGAAATAATAATGGCAATAATAATAATAGTAATCATAATAAAGCTAAAATCTCAAAAATAGGAAGAGTATGCTCAAAATAATAAAAGTATCAAATATATGGTTTAAATAATTATTACATCATAAATATATTAAGAAAAGGAGAAAATTAATATTTTATAATTGGTAAACTTAACAAGTAAATTTTGTGATATTTTTATATCACAATTTAAACTACGAGTTACAACGATCAAAACGGACCTTGTTACGAGAAAATACGCTCGAAAACGATCAAAATGAACTATAAATTTATAACAATCCGAGCTAAAACAAAAAAGTTACATGCGATTCAATAAAAAGCTCGAATTGACAATTTCACGTAACTAAGCGTGAAATAGACCTTACAAATTATGATACTAGTTAGCTTTAAATTCCCAAACTTACAAATTTCTATTATTCTCAAGTGATTTCGATATAGACCCTGAGTTAGCCATGACTGAGTGAGTTTTCCTAATGATTCCACACTTATTTGTGTTTGTTGTTAGTGAATATAATTTATGATCGATAAATGAATGTGTATAGGGTTGGGTTATGCTTATGCATAATAATTGTTAATGGTGAATGTACTTTAAATTACAATAATATATTGATTGTTGCATAGTAGATTCACTAAAAATTGATTATTTGTAACTTGGAATGATCACTGAATAAATAAGACCTAATTTTATTCGATTAGAAAAATTAACTTGGATCACGCATAATCATGCACTGCATAACTAATTCCGGCAGTCACATTATATGGAGGTAGCGAGAGGCCATACATGGTTTGATTATTGATTGTTATAGATTTCGTACGGTGCACATGTGTCATATGACCTTACCTTGGCCCATAGGATTACTAGGCATTAGAGGCACCAACCGCCTAGCTAAGGGTCGAGTCTAGAAGCCTTCGTTTAGGGGTGAGTGAGGGCTGCGTGAATTTACTCACAATCATATATAGAAATCGTTTTGATAAAACTGATAATGGATATACCATTATATTTTGAATACGAAATGCGGAGTTTCGTTATGAAATAAGTTTTGATATGATACTCAATCTGACTGTACCAATGAATCTCCAACCTTGACTTCGAAGGGCATTAAATCTGAGTTGCATGCAGTACCTGGGCACTTACATATATTTGTTTGGCATACTGTTTATCATGCATTCATTTAGTTAAACTTAACTATTGTATAACTTAATTGCTATATGGTTGAGGGAAATTATCTCACTAAGCTAGTTAGCTTATACCCTTTAGTATTCTCTCGCAGGCCGATCTTTTTGTTGAGTCAGGCTGTCGCATGCCCGAAATTAGTTTTCTATACGGGGTTAGTATGGGAGCTGGATATCATTAGAGAGTACTTCTGATAGTTTATAGATCTGAATATGTAATTGTTATACTAGTTTAACTTAAGACATGTTTCAGACTTTGTAGTTGTAAGCTTTTATATAAATAGACCATGTGTTATGTTTTTATAATATTATTATTTATCAAGAAATGATATTGCTTAAGCTTGCACACTCTTAGTAGTTAGTAGTAGCTGTAGCCTTATATATCGTATAAAAGGTCGTCGATTCTAAGGGAATTCAATTTGCAATCCTTTGTACGGTATACAATGACTGCCATAATTAGCCCCCTTGAGTCGTGACAAACTTAGTTACTTAAAAAATGTTAACAAATCCAATTTAACCTTAACACCAAATTTACCTTATAATCTCAATGAAATCCTTGAAAGAGGAAAAAAGAAAAACAGAAAAAATCGATTGGTATTAAAGACTTGTACAATGAAATTAATGTTCAGAAATAAGAAATAAAAGATTTAAAATTAATGCAAATAAAACTTAAAAAATATTTTCTTGAATTAAAGCAAAAAATGATAATTCAAGAAAATAACCCTAAAGTTATTAATGGAGAAACTTTAAATGGAAATGTTTTACCAATTTTTAATAATTCTAATTATTTAATGCTACTTGTTGAGGTGACCACGAGAAAATGGATTATTAATATTACAATTAGAATTAATAATGAATTTGTCTTAGAAACAACTGTAATATTTGATACTGGTGCAGACTTAAACTGCATTAGAGAAGGGTTGATTCCTACTAAATATTTTGAAAAAAGTATCCAGTCTTTAAGTTCTGCATCTAGTAGCAAGTTACAGATTAATTGCAAATTGTTCAATGCTAAAGTACTAAAACATATTATTGCATATAAAACTTCTTTTATACTTGTTAAAAATTTAAACAAAAATGTTATTTTAGGTATTCCTTCTATCAATCAAATCTAACCATTTTCTATAAATAAAGATGGAACTGAAATACTATATTTTAAGAAGAAAATTGCATTCAATTTTATTACAAAACCACAAACCAAATATTTAAATGAATTAACACGTAATTCAATTTCTAAATTAAATTGTTTAATTCAATGTAAAGAAAATCATTTAATATATCTAAAAAATTATCTTGAATTTAAAAGAATTGAATCTCAACTCAACAAAGAAAATTTAAAAAAGAAAATTTCTAAATTGGAATTGGAAATAAAAAATTTAATTTGTTCAGTACTTCTGAATGCATTTTGGAATCGTAAGTCATATATTGTAGATTTATCATATGAAAATGATTTTAATGAGAAAAATATTCCCAATATAGCGAGACCTTCTCAAATGAACAATGAAGTTTTAAACCATTATAAAAATGAAATAAATGATTTACTTAATAAAAAACTAATCCAAAAGAGTAAATCTTCATGGAATTGTTCTACATTTTATGTCAATAAAAATACAGAAATAGAAAGAGATGTCCCTAGGTTAGTAATCAATTATAAGTCTCTTAATAATGCTCTAAAATGAATTAGGTATCCAATACTTAATAAAAAGGATTTATTAAATAAATTGCATAATACTAAAATATTCTCAAAATTTGAATCTAGATTTTGGCAAATTTAGATTAAAGATAGTGATAGGTATAAAACTATCTTCACAATTCCTTTTGATCAATACGAATGGAATATAATGTCACTTGGATTAAAAAATGCTCCCTTTGAATTTCAAAGAATAATTAAATAAATTTTTAATGATTTTGCAAATTTCATCATATTTTATATAGATGATGTCTTGATTTTCTCATCCAATATAGATCAACTTTTTAAACATGTTAGGATCTTCATCAATATAGTTAGGAAAAATGGTTTAATAGTTTCACCATCTAAGATTAGTCTTTTTCAAACTAAGATTAGATTCTTAGGATTTAATATTCATAATGACATAATAGTCCATTGATATCAGGCAAGTGCACCTATCAATTTTAATATAGCGGATGTGAGTCCGAGTCGATCCCTCAAAGATTTCGAGTACTAATATTAACCTTAACTTTATTATCTAACCGGAAAATTGTGACGGGTTGAATGAATTAAAAATACTGAAATTAACAAACTAAACTAATTATGAAACTTGATTAAGTAATTTAAAAAGCAATAAAACTAAGAACAACTTCAAGAATGCAATAACGTATTTAGAAATTATTTCCCCCAGTGTTTAATATGTGACCGCTTAAAATATATTCAATTCAATTTCTATTATTCTTGACCGGAGGGATTCACAATTAAAGTTAATACCTTTCTCAACCATATTAACCCTAATCCTAAATTATTTACTAAAATCTCTTCACTTAGTAATATAACTTAGAATTATATTAATGTATAATGAATTCTCATACAAATAATTAACTTTCCGGAAGAAACATGTATCTTGTCTCTAAGTATACATGTAATTCTCTCCAATTATGCCTAGATCTAATTACACATGCAATTTCTCAATCATCATGCATAATATCATATATTGATACTCTAGAAATATCAATTACCAATTAAACAACATAATTGAATCAAGAAAAGATAGAAACTTTATTGAAAATTATAAATCAACCCAAGGGTTACATGAAACCCTAGGTTCCATAATCCTAAACACACGAATTCTAAGCTAAATCTAAAAACGAGTTCCATCAAAAACATAAAATAAAACATGAAAAACCCCTTTGATTGATGAAAAATCTCTCCAATCTTAAAGTTGGTGTTGCTCTCGCCTTTTTCTTCTCCTTCTCCTTAAGTCTCTTCTCTCTCTAGTGTCTCCTCCGTCTTCTCTAATGTCTCCCTTCCCTTGAAACCCTCATATGTCCTTTTATATATGTATTATAATGATTCTTTTTTCGTCACCAGACACGGCCTGGGTCATGGCCGTGTCCCTAGGTCCTGTAACTTTCTAACCTTGGCAAATTTTTCTGGATTGACACAACCTGAGGACATGGCCATGTCCTAGGTTGTGTAACTTTAAAACTTCATAACTCCTTCATTTAAATTCCGAATTTAGTGAAACTTGATTTCTTTTCTTCGTTTTCGATCCTAAAGCGCATTCAAACCTTGAAATCAAAATTTTACTCAATTAAGTATCAATTTTTTTGAAAAAAACAAAAATGTAAGGGAAATACTATAAAATCACCATATGAAATATGTTTAAAATCAAAGTTATCAAATTTCCCCACACTTGAGCATTTGCTTGTCCTCAAGCAAATAAATCAAAACCAAACTTTCGAGACAAGAAACGCTAAACAAAATTTATCATTATTTAGGAAACCGGTGAACAAATACCCTTGACCTGGAGAAAAGTAAGAGAATCATTTTCAGCTAACTTGCAATAATAAAGTTAACCAATTTCATCTGACTATATTCGAATGCTCCAACAATACTTAATACTAGAGTTCACTAGTTAATTTATGAAAATCAAAGTTTACCCAAGTCATTTAACCAAGGATTCTTAAACTAAAAATTGGATTTAACATCTCGCCAACCAAGAAAGAGTCATAAAAATTTTGTCCATTTGACTAAAATGTATACAATTCTCTCTTCCATCTCACCAAGCATCATAATCTAAAACAAACACATTTTACATCTACTCATCCTCTAATCATCCCCTTAGTTCATGCTTTTGTTGAGAGGTCTTTTAAATTTACTTTGTTTAAGCACAATTGCGTTGGTAGAGGGAAAGAATCTCGCTCTTCTGACAAACCAAGACCGATCCATACCAACTTATTCCTTATATTGATAGCGGTAAAGAACCTTGCTCTTCTGACGGACCAAGGCCGATCCATATCAATTTTTTTCATTAGAATTGGCATTAGGACTCAATCTCGCTCTTCTGATGAACCAATATGAATCCTTACCAATTTTTTTTATTCATACACTTGTTATTACTTTTGACCTCCAATCATTGTGATTTTTCAGGGGTTTCTCAAAAGAAGAATTTCATTTGTTTGTTTGCTAAAAATTATAGGGCTCTAAAAATTTCTAAGAGAAAGGTATGCATAAAAGTAAATTTAAAAATAACCATGACTAACTCTTCAACTAGTGATGTTGCTCCAATCTCAAGTCTTAAAGTCCTAAGCTAAATAACTCGTAACCTTGCCCTCCAAAAATTTGACTAATCAATTCTAGTAAAGTATAATAAGATCAATAATGATCAACATGATACAATTGATTTGGCTTAATACCTGTTAATCACCTATTGCAAGTTAACATAAAAATTAATTGGGTCAAATATGAATAATTAGACTCCTAAACAGTAACAAATTCATATATATCCCTTCCCCACAGTTAATAACGTACATTGTCCCCAATGTACGACTAAAAAATCGTAGCAGCAAGAAATGAAACAAGAAAAATCAGCATAGGGAAAAAGGAAACATATGTACTGAAAAGAAACTAATACTTCCTTACCAGTTGAAAATTAAGGGAAGAAGTTCAAAATGAAGAAGCATCATCATTATATATCTGAGTTTACAAGCCTTGGCCAACAAAAGACAACACAAAAAATTATGAACTAAGAAGAGGGATTGGAATCCGTCTCTTCATCCTCCTCATCAGATGGTGCCTCAGCCATCATAGCATCATTGTCATCATCACTGCCCTCAACATCCTCATCATTACCTCCAGCCGCCTCGTCCTCACCACCCTCATCATCCTCATCCTCACCACCCTCATCATCCTCATCATGGGTATCCGACTCTTTCATTTTGAGAAATTTTTCCATTTTGTCCTGGCCGATATAAAGTTTATCCACACTTTCTCTTATATAACGAACCTCAGACAGCAACATATCAAATTTGTCTTCAAAGCTGGCTGAAGACGTTGGCCTCGAGATGTGCTGTTGCGAGAGTGTCGACCTTGACATCTTGTTGGTAAAAGGTTCATGAGTAGGAATGAATTGAGGTACATAGGAGTGACTTTGTTGACCAAGGTAAGTGAGGGCCAAACAACAACCTTAGTCCGCATGGCCTGTACGAGTAAGGTAATGTAGGGGCCACAACAAATATGCTCTTTCTTCCGTGTAGTGGTGGCTGAAAAGTTCAGCGATTTCGATGGCAAGATTGATGGGATGTTTATGAATAACATTGTACAGATAGAGGCAATCCTTGTTGGAAACCACCCCGATTGCTGAGGCCTCTTCCAGTCAATGAATGCAAAAAGAGCCAATGAAGAACCCGATATTCAGGCTTGACTAATTGAGAGGCCTTACTCCTTATTGGATCATATGCATCACCAACAGTAATCTCATTCCAAAACGACCCTACTGTTACGCCACGAGGAAAACGACACGAGAGACGTTAGAACTCTTCTGTCCGTATATATTGATCTTCATAGAGACTAAGATATTTGCTCGATTGAGCTATGGTCATGTAGAATGGGTGGCCACTCAAGGTGAAATGTAGTTTGCGTTTGGGGCCCATGCCAGTAGCACTCTCTTTATCAAGTTTGTACGTACACAAAAACTCCAAGGTCAGCTCTTTATAAATTAGAGCTTCAAGGGATAAAAAGCGCTCCCAAATGGTACCATCTAAGAGCTCCTTCATTTCTGTGGTGAGCTCTAATTGAGCGAGAACATCCCAATCCAGCCGAAGGGTCTTGCTGAAAGGCTTATTCTGAAGTAAATTATATCGTTGCACCTGGTAGTCTTCCTTAAATTGGAGCATTGGGTGCTCCATCAGGGGGAGAGTAGCTAATGGTTCAACTATTGCTCCTGATTGTGATGAAGAGGATGTTGCAAATTTGGATTTCCGGCGAACGGTAAGCTTAGCGCGATTCACCATTGAATACCTGAAAAGAATCAACAAACCAAATCAAAAACGCACATCCTTGTCGCACGTAGTTCAAGAAGGCAGAGGGAAATAAGAGTAATAGTAAAGAATGTTAACAGAATTCTCATTAGGGCATTTAAACAAACATGTGGAGTGCAGCTAGAAAACTAGTTGGTGGAAAAGAAATAACTTGCAAGTGCATCCAACTAATTCTACAATAGACTTACTACACTACAATTAGCTCGAAATGCAGGCGTCCCAACATATAAAAGACGCTAAATGACCCAGAATTGTTTTCTCATATTGCTAACCCTAACTAGCATAAATGAATAAGGATTAGCAAATTAGCCAACAAAATTCGAAATTGAGAGAGCATAATGAATATCTAACTAGATGAGGTATCATAAAGGCATATAAGATCAAGAAACACAAGGCAATGGTGCATGGCGTTTATGAAATAACAAAATAAAGTTGCAGACCAAATGCAAGAACCAATGCATACAAGACAAAAACTTCGAGTAGCTAAACTGCCTAAACCATGAGGAAGATAGAGCAAAATCAATAAGGCGACTTACTTGGATCAGGATTCGGAATGACAAGAATTGTGGAGAGAAGAGGGAGAGAAGAGAGAATATGAGAGAGAGAGATGCTAGATTGTGAGTGTAAGAGAAAGTGTGTTTTTTTTAAATAAACCGGGCGTATGCAAAATCATGTAAGGCTGGGTAGACACGGGCTAGGACACGACCATATCCCTTGCCCGTGTAACTTCCTGTGTTCGTCGTGTCTTACTTGGGATGACACAAGCTGGGACACAACCGTGTCCCATGCCGGTGTAACATTCTGTGTGTCTGCATGGATTCTGGACGTACACGGGTAGGGACATGACCGTGTCCCTCGCCCGTGTAATTTTCTATTGCCGTGCATTAAAACTGGGCGGACACAGGCTGTGACATGACCGTATCCCACGCTCGTGTAACTTTCTGTAGGCAGTCGGTACTACTGGGCGCACGCGGGTGAGGACATGACCGTGTCCCTCGCCCGTGTAACTTTCTGTACCAATGAAGTAAAATCTAATTCTAGGCGGACACGGGCTGGGATACAATCGTATCCCACGCCCGTGTAACTTTCTATGGGTAGGACAAATTAAAGGGCCTAGATGGATACGGGTTGGGACACGACCGTGTCCCTCGCCTGTGTAACCCTTTTCTTTTTCTTTTTTTTTCATGAATTTAATTTAAAAATAAGGAAACTTAAAGAAATAAAAGTAATTAAACTAGAAAAATAAGAAAAAGAAAACTAAAGAGAAGAATCAATAATAAAACTAAAAGTGAAAAGCCTATGACGAAAATTGAAAAAAAATAAAAGAAGCGAGGCAAAGTTAGATAAAAGGAAAATAAAATGAAATAAACTGAAAGAACTAAAGTAGAAGCAAAGTTAGACATGGGTTGCCTCCTAAGAAGCGCTATAGTTAACGTTGATAGCTCGACGAGATGCGTCTTCTCATGATAGGTCTGTCGGATGGAGATAAAACTCCTCTTGTCCAACATGCTCTAAGTTTCCACTCAAGTATAACTTCAACCGTTGCCCATTTACCTTAAATATGCCCTTATTCGAGTGCGTAACTTCAACAATCCCATAAGGGAAAACTCGTATAATTGTAAATGGTCCCAACCACCTAGATTTCAACTTATCTGGGAATAAACGAAGGCGAGAATTATACAAAAGAACATGATCACCTTCTTTAAATTGTCGACCTTGTTTGATTCGCTGATCGTGGTACTTTTTGGCCCTTTCTTTGTATAGTTTGGAGTTCTCATATGCATTCGCTCGCCATTCCTCTAGCTCGTTCAGTTGAAGTTTCGTGTAAGAACCTGCATGCTCAAAATCAACGTTAGCACTCTTAATTGCCCAATAAGCCTTATGTTCAATTTCTACCGGTAGATGACAAGCCTTGCGATATACAAGTTGGTAAGGTGTATTCCCGAGTAGTGTTTTGTAAGCAATTCTGTATGCCCATAGAGCATCATCCAACTTTTCTAACCAATCTTTCCTATGATACTCTATGGTTTTTTCAAGAATTCGCTTAAGATCATGATTGGCAACTTCCACTTGGCCACTACTTTGGGGGTGGTACGGGATGGTTATCTTATGTGTAATGCCATAATGTTTCAATACTTGGTCGAGTTGAGCATTACAAAAGTGTGTTCCCCTATCACTTATAATTGTCCTAGGGGTGCCAAATCGAGAAAATAGGCCTTTCAAAAAATTTTTTACTACCCTAGCATCATTAGTAGGTAGGGCTTTAGTTTCCACCCACTTAGAGACATAGTCAATAGCTACTAGGATATATTTATTTCCATTAGAGTTCGGGAAAGGACCCATGAAATCGATCCCCCACACATCAAATACCTCAACCTCGATGATGGGATTTTGTGGCATTTCATCCCTACGAGATATATTCCCCACTCGTTGGCAACGATCACAACGCTCAACATATCTCTAGGCATCTTTGAATAAGGTTGGCTAATAAAATCCAGCCTCTAGGACCTTATGAGCTGTCCTATTGGCACTATGATGTCCACCCGTAGGCCCCGAATGACAATGGCTTAAAATTCTCCATCCTTCGAGGTGTGGTGCACACCTTCGAATGACATGATCTGCACATACTTTAAATAGGTAAGGATCATCCTAAAAATAATATTTCACATCAGAAAAAAATTTCTTCTTTTGCTGGTGTGGAAGTCCCTTCAGTATAATCCTAGCAGCTAAAAAATTAGCAATATCCGCAAACTAAGGAATTTCCATATCACTTACTTGGGCGATGGCATAGAGTCGCTCCTCAGGGAATTCATCCTTGATCTCATTCTCGTCGAGCATTTCTAAGTTTGGATTCTCCAATCGAAATAGGTGATCTATTGTTAAATTCTCAGCACCTTTTTTATCTTTGATCTCCACATCAAACTCTTGTAGCAATAAGATCTACCTAATCAGTCTTGGTTTTGCATCTGGTTTTGCTAACAAGTACCTAAGGGCAGAATGATCAGTATAAACAATCACTTTAGATAGAAGCAAATAAGAGCGAAACTTATCAAAGGCAAAAACAACTGCTAGCAACTCTTTTTCTGTAGTAGTGTAGTTCTCCTGAGCATTCGTAAGAGTTTTGCTAGCATAGTGAATTGGTTGAAAGTGCTTGTCCCGCCTTTGCCCCAGCATTGCCTCGACTGCGTGATCACTTGCATCATACATAAGTTCAAAGGGCAGTGCCCAATTAGGTACTATCATGATTGGAGCATTGGTAAGTTTCTCTTTAAGGATATTGAAAGCTTTCAAACACTCTTGAGAGAAAACATAAGGCACATCCTTCTCTAATAACTTAGTAAAAAGGCGGGTAATTTTCGAGAAATCCTTGATAAATCACCTATGAAAACCTGCATGTCCTAAAAAGCTTCTTATGGCCTTAACCGAAGTTGGAGATGGGAGCCTTGCAATCGCATCCACTTTGGCAACATCCACCTCAATTCCTCGATAAGAGATCTTATAGCCCAATACAATACCCTCTTGTACCATAAAGTGGCACTTCTCCCAGTTGAGGACAAGATTGGTCTCTTCACACCTGGTAAGTTCCCTGTCTAAATTATTCAAACAAAGGTCAAATGAGTTGCTAAAAACTGAAAAATCATCCATAAATACCTCCATTATGTCCTCAATCAAATCATCAAAAATAGCTACCATGCATCGCTGGAATGTAGCAGGTGCATTACAAAAACCAAAAGGCATTCTACGGTAAGCAAAGGTACCATAAGGACAAGTGAAAGTGGTCTTCTCTTGATTTTTCGGTGCAATAGGTATTTGAAAATAACCAGATAAGCCATCCAGAAAACAATAAAACATATGTCCAGCTAGTCGTTCTATCATTTGATCAATAAAAGGTAAGGGGAAATGGTCCTTACGTATAGCATCGTTTAACTTTCGATAATCGATACATACACGCCAACCTGTTACCGTTCTCATTGGGATCGATTCATTTTTTTCATTAGGGACTACTGTCATCCCACTTTTTTTTGGAACTACTTGCACTGGACTCACCCATGAACTATCAAAGATAGGATATATCATACCTGCATCAAGGAGTTTAATAACTTCCTTTTTGACTACCTCTTTCATGTTTGGATTCAAGCATCTCTGGGGTTGCACAACCGGCTTGTGGTTTTCTTCCATTAAAATCTTATGAGTACAAAATGAGGGATTGATACCTCGAATATCGGATATTTTCCAAGCAATGGCCCTCTTATGCTCCTTGAGTACTTTTAGCAACCTTTCTCTCTGTTCTTTTTCCAAATTAGATGCTATAATTACCGGTAATTTGGAGTCCTTCTCTAAGAAGGCATATTCCAAGTAGTTAAGTAATTACTTTAGCTCCAATATTGGTGGCTCCTCAATCGAAGGTTTTAACTGTGCTTCCTTCCTTTTTTCAAACTCTTCAAATCTTTTCTCAATAGAGATAGGTTTATTTGCCTCCAGTTGGGCTACTACCTCGGATTTGATAAGATCTTCCGCAGCTTCCTCCATGCCTAATTGCAAGCAACTCTCCAACGGATCCTTAAGAAGAACTTCTTGCATATAACTTGAAACAAAAGTGTCAGTAACATCCAAAAGGTAGCAAGTATCATCCTAATCGACAGACTTTTTTATAGCCTCCGAAATTTTAAACATGATCTCTTCATCTCCCACTCGAAGAATGAGCTTGCCATCACTAACATCAATGATAGCCCTTACGGTAGCTAAGAATGGTCTACCTAAGATAAGGGGCAACTCAAAATCTTCATCCATATCCAATATCACAAAATCAACTGGAAAAATAAATTTACCCACTTGGACTAATACATCCTCAAATATGCTTCTTGGATACGTCACAGATCTATTAGCTAATTGCAAGCTCATACGTGTGGGCTTAGGTTCCCTTAATCCTAGTTTCTTGAAAAATTTATAAGGCATTAAATTGATGCTAGCACCCAAATCAACTAAAGCTTTGTCAATTAACAAATTACCAATATGACAAGGAAATGTAGAACTTCCTGGGTCTTTTAGCTTTTTGGGAAACTTGCTTTGCACGATCACTGAACACTTTTCATCCAAAATGACTGTAGAAAGCTCCTTAAGCTTCCTCTTATTGGATAACAAATCTTTCAAGAACTTAGCGTACTTCGACATTTGTGACAGGGCATTAACAAGAGGTAAGTTAATATGCAGTTGTTTAAAGAGGTCAAGGAACTTACTGAATTGTTGGTCATTGTGATCTTTCTTGAGTCTTTGGGGATATGGGATAGGTGGTTGATATTCCTTCACCTTTGATGACTCTACATCTTCTGTTGCTTTTGTCTCCTTCTTACTCTTACTAGTCTCCTCGCTAACCTTCCTCTTAGCATGCAACTCCTTCCCATTTCGAAGTGTCACTGCCTTAACATGTTCCTTTGGATTGGGTTCTGTATTTCCCGGTAGCATTCTCTGCGATCTTTCAGAGATTAACTTCGCAAGTTGACCAATTTGGTTCTTAAGGTTGCGATTTGAAGCCTCTTAATTCCTTAGCGAGGATTCAATGTTGGATAAGCGAGCCTCATTGCCTTGAATATATTTTGTGAGAAGTTCTTCCACACTAGACTTCTTTTCTTGAGGAAGAGGAGGTGGGAATGGTCTCTGAAATCCAGGTGAGCCAAAGTTGGTCTTCTGCTGGCCTTAGTTTTGATTTCCCTATGAGAAATTGGGATAATTCCTCCATCCTGGATTATAAGTGTTGCTGTAGGGGTTATTTTGTTGCTTAGGTGGATTTCCTAGACAATCTACCTGTTTCAATTGTTCTTGTGCTCCATACCCCTGCATACCAAAATCACTTACATCCGATTGCACTTGTTGAGAGCCAACAGAGAGTGCATCAATCTTCTTACTCAATAGGTCTACCTTGGCTGCCAGAGCAATGGTCAAGTCCACCTCATAAATTCCCATGGCCTTTTGCTTGGCTTTAGTGCTTTCCCACTGATAATTGTTCATCGTTATTCCTTCAATCAGGTTTTGTGCTTGCTCAGGTGTCATAGTGTTCAAAGTACCTCTTGCGGATGCATCAATCATCTGTCTCGTAGATAAATTGAGACCATTATAGAAGGTCTGAATCTGCATCCATAGTGGGAGGCCATAGTGTGGGCACCTCCTGAACAAGTCCTTAAACCGCTCCCAAGTGTCATATAGCGTCTCCGCTTCCAATTGAGCAAAACAAGAGATATCATTCCGAAGTTTAGCGGTCTTTGCAGGTAGGAAATACTTCTCCAGAAATTTCTCTACCAATTCATTCCAAGTTGTGATTGAATTTTGTGGTAGGGAGTTCAACCACTGTTTTGCTCTACCCCTCAAGGAGAACGGAAATAATCGCAATCGAATGGCATCATCCGTGGCTCCGTTGATTTTAAATGTATCACAAATCTCTAGAAAGCTAGAGATGTGGGCATTAGGATCTTCATCTTGGAGACCGTCAAATTGAACATATTGTTGCACCATTTGTATGATGTTAGGTGCAATTTGGAAGTTATTAACCGCGATGGTTGGCCTTGCGATGCTAGAGTCAGCTCCAATAAGTGTAAGCCATGAATAGTCGGACATGGTCCGATTTGCTTCATTCCCATTGTTAGCCATGTGTGGTGGATCTTCTTGCTCGATGAATTGAGTGTTGGCCTCTTCACCTTCTTCCTTGATTTCAACGATTGACTCATCGTCTATGGTCGCCACAATTTGTCTAGGTCGCGATCTCAAATTTTGAAGGGCAATTCTCTCAATTTCAGGATCAAATTCTACCAAATCTTTCGAATTGCTTCGGGTCATGCATTACAAGGGCAAGAAATATAAAATCAATTGTAGCTCTAGGTAATAAAAATAAACAATGAAAACAAAAGAAAAACAAAATGGTCAAAGTAATAAAGCAACTAGTGTTTTTAGTATCGAAAATCCATAGCAACGGTGCCAAAAACTTGATATCAGGCAAGTGCACCTATCAATTTTAATATAGCGGATGTGAGTCTAAGTCGATCCCTTAGAGATTTCAAGTACTAATATTAACCTTAGCTCTATTATCTAACTGGAAAATTGTGACGGGTTAAATAAATTAAAAATACTGAAATTAACAAACTAAACTAATTATGAAACTTGATTAAGTAATTTGGAAAGCAATAAAACTAAGAACGACTTCAAGAATGCAATAATGTATTTAGGAATTATTTCCCCCAGTGTTTAACATGTGACCACTTAAAATATAT
Organism: Lumnitzera littorea; assembly: GCA_024138015.1. NCBI lineage: Eukaryota > Viridiplantae > Streptophyta > Magnoliopsida > Myrtales > Combretaceae > Lumnitzera > Lumnitzera littorea. The sequence goes on from JAMXBB010000007.1 coordinate 90,178,545, forward strand.
TCAATTCAATTTCTATTATTCTTGACCGAAGGGATTCACAATTAAAGTTAATACCTTTCTCAAGCATATTAACCCTAATCCTAAATTATTTACCGGAATCTCTTCACTTAGTAATATAACTTAGAATTGCATTAATGTATAATAAATTCCCACACAAATAATTAACTTTTCGAAAGAAACATGTATCTTATCTCTAAGTATATATGTAATTCTCTCCAATTATGTCTAGATCTAATTACACATGCAATTTCTCAATCATCATGCATAATATCATATATTGATACTCTAGAAATATCAATTACCAATTAAACAACATAATTGAATCAAGAAAAGATAGAAACTTTATTGAAAATTATAAATCAACCCAAGGATCACATGAAACCCTAAGTTCTATAATCCTAAACACACGAATTCTAAGCTAAATCTAAAAACAAGTTCCATCAAAAACATAAAATAAAACATGAAAAACCCATTTGATTGATGAAAAATCTCTCCAATCTTGAAGTTGGTGTTGCTCTCGCCTTTTTCTTCTCCTTCTCCTTAAGTCTCTTCTCTCTCTAGTGTCTCCTCCGTCTTCTCTAATGTCTCCCTTCCCTTGAAACCCTCATATGTCCTTTTATATATGTATTATAAGGATTCTGTTTTCGTCACCAGATACGGCCTGGGTCATGGCCGTGTCCCTAAATCCTGTAACTTTCTAACCCTGGCAAATTTTTCTGGATGGACACAGCCTGAGGACATGGCCATGTCCTAGGCTGTGTAACTTTAAAACTTCATAACTCCTTCATTTAAATTCCGAATTGAGTGAAACTTGATTTCTTTTCTTCGTTTTCGATCCTAAAGCGCATTCAAACCTTGAAATCAAAATTTTACTCAATTAAGTATCAATTTTTTTGAAAAAAACAAAAATGTAAGGGAAATACTATAAAATCACCATATGAAATATGTTTAAAATCAGAGTTATCATCCATATTCAAAGATCAATTGAATTTGCAAACAAATTTCGTTATGAAATTAAGGATAAAAATTAACTCCAAAGATTTTTAGTAAGTTTAAATTATGTTGTTGACTTCTTTCCAAATCTTAATATTATATGTAAGCCATTATATCAAAGATTAAAAAGAATCCACCCTAATGGTCAAATGAACATACAAATGCTGTTCAATTAATTAAGCAAAAAATTAATGAAATTCCATGTTTACACATTGCTGACCCTTCTCTTCCAAGATAGTAGAGACTGATGCTTCTGATTTAAGATTTGAAGGAATACTAAAACAAAACCAAAATAATAAGGAATGTGTAGTTCAATTTGCATCAAAATATTGGAATAAATGTCAACATAATTATTCTACAATCAAAAAAGAGATTTTAGTAATTGTTTTAACAATTTCCAAATTTCAAGGAGACTTGTTAAATCAAAAATTTCTTTTAAGAATTGATTGTAAAGTTGCTAAAAATGTTTTAATAAAAGATGTTCAAAAAATTGCATCTAAACAAATTTTTTCCTATGGCAATCAATTCTTTCCACATTTGATTTTGAAATAGAGCATATTAATGGATCATCAAATTCCCTTCGTGATTTCCTTACCTATGAATTTTTGTAGGGAGATGTCTCCTAAAAAGGAAAAGCTCCATTAGTCTCTAAAAATGGATTAACTAATGTTAAATCTTGGTTATATGTCTGTAAATCATCAAATGCCCCCTTAATGATCAAAGAGGAATCCTCTTCAAGGACCTTTAAACCAATGTCATCAAATGTTCAAACCTCTAATGTCCAGTCTCCTAATGTCCAAACACAATTTAATGAAAATTTTCCTGAATCAATTGATATGGCTATTATTCCAGAACTACTCAAGGCAATCCCAATAGCCTTACAATAAAAAAAATGAATCCTTTATGCTTCCAGGAGTTCCTCAACAAATGGATACATAAAGAAGTAATCAAAATATCTAAACTATTGAGGTAGCATCCTCAATACCCTCAATAATGAAACCTACAATTTAAAGGTCTAATTTTTTTGAAAAATCTATTTCCAGATATGTGTTCTCTATAGAAGAAGGCTTATTTGAAAAAGATCCCTTTGAATTTGCAAGAAAAATTTTTACAAATGATTTTTCTTGTGTCCCATTTGATGTTTATAAATCAAACCAATTTTATGAAAGGATTTTAACTGAAATTGGGTCAATATCTTTCAAACATTTTGAAAAGGATGGAATGATTAGCTATTCTACCGCCAAAATCCAAAAGGTCTTCAACCTTAAGAAATGGCAAACCTATCCAACAACCCTAATAAAACTCAATATAAAACCTTTCTCAACCTAGCCAAGTTATCAAGCCAGTTACAATTATTATGACTATAAACAAGCTTAGTGAAATGTTTTTTACCAAATGAATGCAAAAAGATCATACATATGGATTATATTTTTCAATAATTGTTCATCAAAAGACATTCCCTACTGGTTTGCACATTGGTGGTAGCAATTTAGAGTAATCCCTAAGATTGTTCATGAAAAAGCCAAAAATGGTGTTAATGTTTTCATGAAAAATTATAACGTTACACCGCATGAAAAATATTTCCAAAAGGAAATGTTTAATTTTATGCGTATTAGTATGTCCTAGGTTATGACTTGGAAGTTCGATTACAAACCTGATAGAACCATAAATATAACAAATTTGGTTAAAATGTATAAAGTCAAAGGGTGGGATAGCTATAAAATGTGAAATAAGCTTGAAGAAGATTCAATTCTAAATTGGATCAAAACAATAATTCTTTAATTATTCCTACCAATGTTTCAAATCCTCTATTCTATAATAAAAGTTTTTTAATGTCTTCTTTAGCTAATGCTAGCGCCCCAAATCAAATGAAGAAAATTATAGAAAGAGCATTGGCTAACATCAATGAATCGACTTAAGGATCAAGTTCAGAATCAACTTTCAGATCAGAATCTCATCACAGTGGAAATACGAATGAAGATGATTGCTTTAAGATAGATTTAGGAGATCCTTGAACTATGTATGTATTTTGTTTTCCTCAATACAATTTTGCACTATAACAAATGGTAGAAATATAATGTTTGTACACATGTATCACAGTACACAATGTTGTCACTAATGACGTCAGAAATCACTATCTGGCATATTACTGTTTGCTACAGTAAAATGTCTCTAGCTTTCTACTATTCCTACAGTACTTTGTCGGCCACAATGACACTATTCATCACAGTAACTAGTCAGCTCCCTCAATTATAAAATAATGCCCTCTCTCATTCAAAGGTAAAGTCCGAAACACACTTCTCTCATCCTCTCATCTCCTCCCTAACTCTTTACATCTTTCTCTCTTCTAATCTCTTACTTCTTTCTTCTCTCACACACATACTTCCTCTTCTACTTTCTTTTACATCCAATCTTACCACTTCCAATCTATTTCCCCTTTCATTAACCAAATACTTTCTTTTTTGAAACGTTTATATGTTTCTATCCTAAGATAGAATACCAATATCTCTTAATGTTTTAATTTTCTTTCAATGATCTGAATGTAATGCTCTTGTATTTTATACAATCTTTTTTAATCAAATAAAATTTCTATTTTATTATCTCTCTTTATTATATTATATCTTATGCGGGGAATCTCTAATTAAATTAGGTATAACTCCACAGGATTTGTTAATTTAATTATTGTTACAAGACCTCATAATCGGCTGGTATTATCACCTATGATGGTTTTATATTGAAGTTTATTTTATATGTTTAATGTTCATGTACTTTAATATTCCTGCATAAAGCCCCACTAGCCTTAGCACTACTACTTATAGTGGTTTTTATTTCTATCTCTACTCTTATTTTATGTTACAATTTATTGTTTATATTAATAATTATGATTATTTAGATAATACTGTAGAATTTCTTGAATGGCATTATACTTTGTTATAGCCTAGTAATTGGTATTAAACCCCATTTGGTATAGATAGTAATATTGGGCTGTAGTGATTACAGTTCTAAGGTATATCGGCTACAAAATACAAACAACACTATGTACCTAGAACCTAAAATCAATATATACCAATTTATAGGATTAATATATATTAAATCTATAAATAATATCAAAAGTTCTTTAGTATATTGGCTAGAAACTAGCACTATCCAAAAGAAAATGCAAGGATTTATAGGATTAATATATATATTTATATATTTGGGTTGTGATTGCACAACTATAATAGTTTTGGCAATGGTATTGACTAGGACATATTTTTATTAAAAATTGTAATGATGTCATACAATCATTAGTTTTTCTTACTAGTTAAGATAGCCTTCAAGTAGCCCATGACCTATGTAAGGCAAGGTGGGGGTTGTAAATCTAAAAAACTACCTACCCAAAATGGAGATTATTCCCTTTAGACAAGACAAGGATTGTCAAATCGGGGGATTGTCGACCCATACCTACCTAACTATATATTAAGACAAAGATAAGGAAAGAGATGTGAGAGTTTTATGGTCGCAATTTTGGTAAATCAAACTAATAAAAACAAAAAATCTAAGTTAAAAAAATAATTAAAATTTTGCTAAAATGATTGTATTTTATTAGCATTGATACTCCTCTTCTTATGAAATAGATTATATTTGAATTTTTCATTTCTTAAGTTGTAATATAGTTGATAAAAAAGAAAAAAAAAAACTGATCAAAATTTTATGTAAATAAAAATTTAATGAATTCAGGGATTATCATCATGGTTTAGAACTAATAAACTTTTCCTCTAAATAAACTTGTCATATTAGTGTAAATGACTAAAGGATTAATAGTGACCTTTTTTTTCTTTTCCCCAAAAACAAAACTTTAATCTAATAAAATCAGAATACATCAATCCAAGTCTTTAGCTCCCTCATCAGCAACAATCAACAATAACAATGGAAGAGGAGGAGCATCTCTCTCACAAACAAAGTTAACGCCTCTCTTATCTATGAATGCAACCTAATCCATGCAAGAAACAGCGACTGCTCTTAAAATGCTTAGAACGTGTTTGTACACTAGAAAATATTTACAACTCTTACAACCTTTTGCCTTAAGGTTTAATTTATATCTTCTTGTGAATTTTCTCCAAATTAAGGTACAAAAATGGGTTAAACTGCATAAGCCCAAAGTTGAGGCCTGATGGGTTAAACTACAAAATACCTAAAGTATCAAAGGGAGTTTTTAAGTATTTGGCCTTTTTTTGTAGTAAAAAAATTTCAACATCATACAGCATAATGTCCATGACCTAACAATGTAATTATTCTACTTAATAGGTAATTAATAGGTCTTATTGTTCATTTTACTTCAAAGTTTCTAACTATTGTTGATCTAATACCTTAGATTTACTTATATTTCATCATCTACAATTCATCTTAGATTATACTTCCTTTTCACTGAATTCGACACATACATTAAATATATTTTATATCTTACTTTTACATTGGTGTTCCAAAGAACAAGTGAAGCATGTGATGAAATGGAAATGTACACACAATAGCCAGATGAATAACATGGTTCTTTCATATTTATCAAATTAAAAAGAAAAAAGAAAAAAAAATGATCGAACTAATATTAGCATCTCTTAATATAGCTATTAAATGGATAAATGAAGGGTTTATAATATGATTTTAACTATTCTCATTAAAGGGCTATATGTGATTGTTAAGAATGCGTCATTATATTAAAGGAGTAAATAAGAAATAAATTGACAAGGGAAAAGTGAGAATGCGATTTAGAGTTGGAATCAATGGACTAGTGTAGTGGATAGAGAGTAGCTTGTCTTTGCCATTGGAGCAAGCTGATCACCATAGTAGGCATCAACTAACTAAATTATGCACAATTTTAACATATTATATTATTGAATATTGATTACTAAGTATAATAAAAGATAGATCTATAACATAACACAAAACCTTGACGATAATAAATGATAATACTCTCTCTCAATTTTAAGGTACTAAAGTCAACATGAGATTCAAATAATAATCAAGCAAAGCTTATGTAAATTAGTTTTTGATGAGGATATCAACGTGTTGATGATGGGTTGGAATGTTTCCAACAAGCATAACCAAAGACAATCATTTCATCACAAAGTGATTATTAATATCAACATGTTTAGGTAACCACATTGAATAGGGTTGCTTGATAGATAAGTAGCTCTATGTTTGTTACAACACAAGATAATGCAGCACTAAATGGGGACTTCAGTTTCTTGAGCATGGTGATCGAGCTAGGTGGATTCGATAGTTACATAAGTAAGGGCATGATATTTGGCTTTGATGGAGCTCCATAATGCATTAGATTACTTCTTTTATTACTATGAGATGAGGTTATGTCCAAAGATAGATGGCATATCTTGTGGTAGAATGAAAAGTGTCTAGGCACGTAGCCTAATTGGTATTAGCAAAAGTTGTTAGAAGTAGGAGGTGTACTTGTGATGGGAAGTCTCAATGATATTCTACACAAAAGGTGTTGAAAAACATGCCACTTACATGTAATTTCAGTTTGAAAGATATATGTATTGACTTATTTAATGCAAAATTAATATCTAGACAAGTTACTTTGAAATATTGTAGAATACTAACAATCTTACAATGGGTAGTAAGTTATAACAATATGGAAAGTCATGAGCATCAAGATGACTTTGAGGTAACAAAGGAGTTTTAATCGATCTAGACAAATGCATATTGTGGTGATATTTAAGGAGATCATGGGTGAATTTCAATCAATGTAAATGAATTTCTTGGGTAGTGTAAATGACACAAATGCTAAGACAGAAGCGTAGAGTACCAAGGTCTTTCAAGGTAAACTAACAAGAGGACAAAATGCAGTGGTTTATGATTACATAACAACTGCTCGTGAATATAATATCATTAACATAAAGTAGAAGGACAAGAGTGTGAGAACCATTTTTGGTGATAGACATATACGTATCAAGTTTGCTCTATCGAAACCTTATGTGTAGAAGAAAGCTATTAAATTCATAAAAAGAAAATGGGTACAAGGAGCCTATTCAAGACCATAAAGTGATTTTTTAGCTAACACACATGTAAGGGTAACAGTAATGGAAAAATCTTATAATGAAAATTGTTTTAGTAAAGTGACCATGAAGAAAAGCATTTGTGACATCAACTTGGTGAATATCCCATAAGAGAGGACAAAGTGAATGGTAGTGAGTTTGATAATAGAATTGAATGTTTCTATATAGTCTATAACTTCTTGGTAAGTGAATCCTATGAACAAGACAAGTTTTGTGACACTTAACCTACCCCTCTGCTATTGTATTTGAGAACAAATTTCCATGTGTTGCCAACAACATTTTGATGAGGCCGTAGGAGACAAAAGATGGTGTTTTTTTTTTTTATTTTTAATGAGAAGGGAGTTAAGCTTTTCTTTTATGGTTGCTACATGAATAAGATTATAGAGGGAACTTAGCGCATTAATAAGGATTTGAGGAAAAATATTAGTTAAGGAGATTCAGAATGGTTTGAGGTTCAATGATATTAGATCGGAAGTATATGAGCATGGAGTAGATGTATTTTAATAAGAAGGGTTAAGAGGTGGACAAAAAGGTGATTGTTGAGATAGGGAGGTTTAGAGTAGGTTATGTGTGAGAAGTGAAAGAAGCCATTGATTGACTATTCAAGGTTAAATGTGGGTCAACAAAGGCTGACAATGGAGTAGGATGAGGTCTAAAGTAATGATAGACATTAGTGAGGTGATAGAAGGTATCAATGGGAGTAAGATATGAGGTGGTAGGAGCAAAGAACACCGAAGTAGATGCTATAGGCATAGGAGGGCTTGATGAGGAGTAGAGGAGGGAGGTTAGTGAGTAGTTATTGGTACTATTATCACTAGTTTAGTAAGGTTCAAAGTGGGTATGCTAGCATTTAAGATAGGGAAAGAAGAGGAGAGTTCAAGGTAAGAAGTAGAGGATGGAACAAGGTTGTGAGAAAAAATCAATTCAAGAAAGATTATTTAGTGACTTATGTAAACCCAACTAGGTTAGAAACAATAATAGCTTTTATGTTGAGTAGGGTATCTAATTAAGATATAGGGAATAGAATGAAGGCAAAGCTTGTCTAAGGCTTAAAGTGTCATCTTGGGAAAGTAAAAAGCACCTAAATGTATAAGGGATTTGATAGTTTAGGAGCATGTCGTAGAAGAGTTCAAAGGGAGATATATGGTCAAGTATGGTAATGGATAGTTTATTAATGATGCAAACAACAGTGAGGATAGCATTAACCTAGAATGCAGGTGAGAGGTTTACATATAGAAAGATAGTATAAGCCAACTCAATGATGTGTTGAGTTTTGTGTTAGACAATCCCATTCTATTAAGAAGTACAAAGATAATAGAGATGAAGGCGTGTGCCTTTCTTACATAAGAAGGTAGTTAGAATCTTGAAAGTAAATTGACCACCATCATCACTATAAAATATTTTGACATGATTAGAGAATTGATTTTCAACCAAGGATTTAAAGTGCTTAAAATGAGGCCACCCTTATTTTTATTATGCATTTGAAAGATTTAATAATATTGAGTACAATCGTTAATAAAGAGTACATAATAGCTAAAACCTAAATTTGACATAGTTGGCGACTACCATACATTAGAATGAATTAAATCTATGAACTTTCATATTCTATAAGATGAGTGGTTAAACAAAAGGTGAGTGGACCATCTTATACAATAGGATTGATTAAAATTGGAAGAGCCTAGGATAGGACATGACTTGAATGTGGTGACACTAAGTTAATTCATTGAGGACTTTATTGCAAGGGTAACATAGTTGGAAATATTATATTTCTCTTGGGATAGTAAACGTGATAAAATAGATAAGACATAAAGACAAGGGATAGAGAAGGGACCTAATTTGATGTTAAAGTGAGATTTTACTTATTTGAGAGTGCTTAATAGAGAAGAATGAATTAATAAAATTAACAAAGCAATTGTTCTCATACATTAATTCAAGGACCAAAAGAAGATTGTGTATAAGAAAGGATAATGAAAGGCGTTCTTAAAATGAGAGTAATGACCCTAGGTGCAAATGGTGAGACTGCTTCTATGAGATATGATTGATGATGCACCATTCCCTATGAGAACCTTATCAGTACCAATAAAAGGGACTAAGTTAGTAAGTATAACTATATTTGATATCATATAATATATACCACCACAATTTAGATACAGATAGTAACTTCCAATTCTCACAAAGTAAGGTAGCAAATGACTAAGGCACATTAGCATAGGACTCGTTGAACTTGTAACAACACTAAAGTGGTATATAGCTAAGCCAATCATAGATTTGATAGGTGATTTAAGAGTCAAATTAAGAGAAAGAAGCATTGTTTATTAACGAGATTAATATTAACTGGAGGAGCTATAGTTGGAGTTAGATAGTGTATTAGGACAATGAGAGGAGCATCAATTAGCTATGAAGGAATGACAACACACATTAGCTTGTAAGAGACAATGACCATAGCTTCGACCCTTAGACATAGAAGAAGTCATCTAATTGTTAAGGGTAGTGATGATGGTTAGATAGGAATCATCTATATTATGGCATTTAAGCAATCGTTCCTAATTGAAGAGCTTGGCACAAACTTACTTAAAAGTGAGAGGAACAAATAAGTGGGTAAGAGCATTAAGAAAGGCATCACATATATAGGGGAAGTCACAAAAGACATGGGTAATGAGATCAATCATATTGAGCTATAGGTTTTGATGGAGGTAAGATGATAGGCAATAGATTTGAGCTCACGGAAGTGGTTAACTGTAGAGGTGTTGTTTAACCTAAGGTCTAAGAGCAACTATCAATTTGATTTATTGAGCTATGGAGTTTTAAAGGATATGTTGCTAAAGTGAGAACCAAGGAATAGGTGATAAGAATATCATGAATATCTAGGAGTATTTTAGTAGAGATCGTGACAAGAAGAGAGGCATAGACCATGTGATTGTTGCAAAAGATTTTATGGTTACAATCTTAAAGATATAGTTAAGAGTAAGAGTAGGTAATGAGAGTCAAATTAAAGGTATCAGTATGACGAGGAATAGGGGTTACATGAGGGGTTAGGTTTGAATTGGAGGTGTTGATGGTGGTTTTTAGACACGAGTTGACTACCTTAGACTTAAGGTTGCGTGTCTCAACCTATAAGACCATGACCTCAAATGGATCTAGGTTGACCACTTAAGTACATGGTTGAGCAACTTAGTTTGTACGATAACAATCCAAGAGAGACCAAGTTGATAGTCTTAGGCTCAAAACCAAGCAGCCTCTAAGTAGCAACTCAATTTAAGCTCATGAGTATGGGAACCAAAGAGCTTAGCCAAATAAAGTCTTGTATTGCTAAGGCTAACTCTAGTGGCCTCTTATCGAGGCTAATTTTCTATGTTCATTTTCTCTAATTTAATCTAAATTAAACTATATACATATTTGGTTAAACCTTTGACTAAAATTAAGAAAACCTAGTTTTTTTTTTTTTATATTTTTAAGAGTTTAGTAGAGTCACTACTTGATAAAATTGAGAAAAAATAGCAAATTGGAATTAGCTAGGCAAATCATTTCTAATTTAGCCACTAACATACATTTTTTTTTTTAAATCCTTTGAAAAATTTTGAAAAGAAACCAAAGATTTCAAGTTGAGAGGTTAACCTATTAAACTCTAAATGAGTATCACCTTAACCTTCTAAATTTAATATTTACCCTGTGAAATTCCTTATTCATTTAAAAAAAAATAAAATCAGAGTTTATCAATTTCTTGAAAGGGAAAAATAAAATTTTTCCATTTTTTTTTATTTGCTCTATAGGTGCCTACATCCTTGTTATTTAGGATCAAACTTATGTAGTTCATTTTTCAGAAAACTTTAGTTGATTAATTTATTTTAATTTCTTAAATAAGCTAGGTTTACGGTTTTATTCATTTAATTTTTATGTAAGAAATTTCTAAAAGGGTCTTAACTTGGTGTATTTATTTTGAAAAATTCTAAGATAAGCCCTAATTTTGAAAAGAGTTTATTAATATATTTTTCTTTTAAAAAATTATTTACTATGTGATAAAAATTTTTTATTTATTTTTCATTTACTTATGTATATAAAGAAAGGAAGTATTTTCAAATAAACATTTTTTGAGAGAAAAAGAGAAATAAGAACCATTTGAATGGAAACCTTTTTCTTTCTCTTATATATATTTGCCTTATTTATTATTTTTTGTGAATAAAATATCATAAATTAAAGAGAGAGAGAGAGAGAGAGAGAGAGAGAGAAACATATTTGGTTCAAAAATTGGGTCAAGGCACAAATTGGAGACCAAGTTCGAGTCGAATAATAGGTAAGATCCGGGTTAACACATATATAGCATGTGATTCAAGTAAGGAGAAGTAGGTGGTAGTGAATGGGATGCTCTAAGCAATTTACAAAAACTTTTAAAGAGGGTAAAAGCACTCTTATTTGATTTCCATTTATTAAAGTGGGATTTGTGGTAGTGCGGTGACTAATGATGTTGGTTTGAGTAGTAGCACACGGTTAGGCTGAAGAAGAGTAGTTGTGCATAGCTCGTTGGGTGTTCATCCTTGCAAATGGGTTGGAGAAGCATTTTTAAGGGCACAAATTTAATGGTAAAGGTGGCTTCATATCAGAACCATTATAAGGTGGTGGTTTATATGGAGGTCGAGGGTTCAAAACCTTAATTGGTAGCTAGCAATGCTACGGATGACAATGAAGAGTGAGAAGGGGTGCTTTTAAGAGCTTAGGACATAAGGAAGCGTGCTATAATGGTTGTTTTGCTTAAAAAGCTTCAAGCTTAGGGAATTTTCTAAAGAACAAAGAGCAACTAACTAGAGAAAGAGAGTTTAGATGTGTGATTTATGAGATTGAATGAGAGTTGGTGATGGGTATAAAGAAAGGAGCTCTCACTTACAAGCTTAGAAATCACCATTCTTGGCCAAATTAGCCATGATCATCCAGTTAAGGAAATCTTTAAATTGGGTGAAAAATCTTGATTTAAGCAATAACATGAGCTGAGGATGTGATTTCATTGCTTGAATAAGTAATTAGAGGCTTTAATTCCTCACTCTATAACTTAGACTCAATAGATTGTGAAGGAGCTAGAATCTTGGATCTGTATTTTTTCCTTAGTTTCAATCACCAATTTAATCCACAAAAATGTTTGAATCTGGATGCATTATTGGTATTGATAAGAAATACTCTATGTAATCTCTATGATTTCCCCATTAATTTTGTGAAATCATAAAGAAAAATGGACAAAAAAAATTGAAGAAAATAGTGCTACTTAAGAAGGGAAAAAATGAAGGAGATGATGAACAGTGACACGATTAACTAATGAGGGGGTTGACACATCCTGCTCCATTAAAAAAAGTAAAAGGCATGAAGCAACCTCTTCTATATATGTGTATGATCTTTACCAACAACCATTAGCCTATTCCTTATACATATATGTAAACAAATTGCATATATCAACTAAAGCGGTTAGGCCAAATTTGAAAATTGATTTTGGCCCATGCCCAAATAACTCTTAAGTGGTCTACTTTATTAAAAATTGGAACCTAAAGCTATTGAACCCACTTAAGACCTTATATTCTTAAAGTTCCATTGTCCATTGTTATTTATTTTAGGTTTTTTTTTTTCCTTTTATGACCCCTCTTTTCAACTTTTTGTACTTCTTTTTCAATTTTTTTTTTCACATACTTTTTCCTCTTCTACATTTATTTTTGTATTTTTCATTTTTTTTTTCACCTTTTGGTATTCTCTCATTTAGGATCCTTTTTATTACCTTAAAAGACTCTTAAAACTGTAAGAAGCAAAAATAGGGTGTCTATACCTATAAGTAACCTCTTCAAAACCTCTTATAATCCTCTTTAGACAATACTAAAGTCCTCGTCTGGTCCATAGCAAGAGCTACTCAAAACTTGACCATATAGTACTCACATAACATTAAATGTGATATAACCTCTAACGACTTGCCTTTTGGAAAGCCTATGAAGCCTTAATCATACAACACCACCAAGCATTTATGAAGAAAAGATAGGCACAAGACCCAGAAACAATCATTCCCACTATCATCAAAAGATCTCACCAACCTAAGCCCTTGGAACCTAAGGCTATACACCATAAGTTAACAAAGGCTTAAGAGTTGAACATATAAATACTTGATCTCTCTAATTTCCATAGCAAGTTCAGTCTTTCGTACTCATTTCTACTCCAATATGTTTCTCCCATCTTTCATTTCTCAAATTATATACTTTTTTATGAGTATTTTTTATTTAGGTATTGAAGTAGCCCTACCAAACAATCTCTTTCCCTCCCACCCCCTACGCCCCACCATTCCCCCCCCACCCTTCTCCCCTCTTCTCCTAGACTATTCTACTCACCCTTATCTATTTTGCAGTGAGGTCTAAGGTGTATGGAGTCACCTAAATCCAGGTGGTTTAACCTCATCCCCATTGCACGTGACTAGCAAGAACCTTGAGACAATAATAAGAATACTAGAGAGTGGTAAGAGTAAATACAAGAGTGAGTTAAGAATAAGCTATTTTTCTATAACTAGTTAGGGATAAAGCAAGGGAAGATGCTCATATGTGGAGGATTAGGACAAGTCAATCAAGGGAAAGTAGTTTGTAAGGGTAATTGGTAGAGAGAAAGGTTAAAGTAAGTGAAGTATAGGTAGTGACAACATGGAGGAGTAGAAGGTAGGGCATCGAAGGGTATGGTTGATGTATAGAAATGGGATGGGTCATTTAGTTATGTAGCTTAATTGAGAAGGAGAAACTATTATCTAATAATGGAGAAAAGAGGGATGAATCTAAGGGTCTCATTGAGACTTAAAGGAGATAATGGTCATTAGATGAACTTTGGTTAAGTCAATGATAATATGCTCAATATGAGAAATTGGGTTAGTCGCTGCTTGTGTAGCACTAGAGGAGGTAACTAATGTGGTCTTCATGATGCCTCTAATGAGATGTGTAATATAGAGTAGTTAACGGTGAGAACAAATGGTTGATGCTAGAAAAGAAAGCAAGAGTTGATAGCTATAAAAGAGAAGAAAGAAAAACAAAATAGAAGATGATGAGGATTAACTAGACTTTAAATTGAGTTTGATTTTGGCTAACTTTGATATCATGTATAAGTTTAATGTGTCACATTATTGAATGTTGTTTACAAGTATAATACAAGAAATATTTGTAAAGTAATATGAAATCCTAACGATAATGTGAAAAAGGCTATTGTAATCTATACAAATAAACTGAAGTAAGGACGTAATAATATACAACATTAGGCTTGTAGTTAACTAGCTTTTTGTATAGGTTTGTCACAGTTTTCAATTGTTGAGTTATCTTGATGCTTAAACAACTTCCTATGTTAAGTGATAAAGGTTAAGGCCCTTATAACTTTATAAATGTTCTATTAAGATATGTTAAAAGGTATGAGAACTATGAAAATCCCATAAGCAACAACTTCTAAAAAAGTTGTTGTAACTGGTATGATAATTATATCTATACTATTACACTAGTGGATATGTTTTTAGTCTCAATCTTATGAATGACTTTACCTTATTCTTTTGGCAATTCCCACATTATGTCAATATGTTGAATTCTCTCTTTTTAAAAAAAAAATTTCCTATTTTTTTATGTTTTGTGATCTATAATATTAAACAAAGATTGGATATTTAATAAAGTGGAATCAAAGTTCCATATGTTACAATATAGGTAAACTAGGTTTTTTGAGTTCCCACTCACTGCACCAAGAGGTACTTTAAACTATGAGAATAAGTTCTTGTCTCAAAGTACTAACCAATTATATAGTATAATTGCTTGGTAGTTGTATAGACTAAGGCTAAGAGCTCTTTTTTCATAAACCAATAAGCAATGTTGGTGTTGAGCTAAGGTTTTGCTAATAAAACAAATTAGGTGTTGGTTTTGCATAAAAATTGTCCCTATATTAATAGAACCTACATCAATCCCTACTTCAAAGGGAATGGAGACTCTTGGTGATGCTAAGAATGGAGACTTCTAGTGATGCTAAAAATGGGGGCATCCACTAACTGTTGATTCGTAGTTTAAAATTCCTAACTAGCCTTTTCATCTAAATAAATCCATCATTCTCCAACAAATCATGCAAAGGTCATGTAATTTTACTATTGTTTCAAATGAATCTCCTATAATGCCCATTTAGTGCCAAAAACCTTCTCACTTCTTGAATATTCTTAAGAAAAAGCTAAATGGACACAACTTCAATTTTACGTAGGCTAATTGAAGTTCCATGACCTAAAATATGATAGCCCATGTACTTTACCCTATCTACTTTAAACAACCATTTAGTTCTCTTTGAAAATAGTTGATTCATTTGCAAGGGTTCCAATGTTAATTTCACTTGTATCAAATGTCCATCCTTAGTTTAGTTATAAACCAAAATAACATTAAAGAGTACTAGAAAGAATTTCATAAAAATGGTTGAAAAATATTATTTATCAAGGCAATACTAATTTCATATGCATCAATATTCATCCTTATTCTTGTTATAAATCAAAATGAAATTTAAAAAAAAAATTCTAGAATGAACTTCATAGAAAATGGTGAAAAAATGTTATTCATCAAGGCTTGGTGTGTCGAAAGACCACTGGTTAGGCTAAATAACAAAAGTAAAAACTCATAATTACAATGCACCTTAAAGCCTTTTTCTTACGTATATTTAATGGATGCATATGAATTTGATGATAATTAATAACTCATAGGTTAATGGAATCAGAATTAGAAGTTTATAGGAGAACAAGTTATGGATTAGAAGTTGAGTCAAAATCAAGACCATGTGAATCTGATGACTAGGTTAAAGACTAAAGGCTTAACTAACTTAGTTCTAATGACGTTGGGAGCTTCTTTGTTACGTGAGGAGGAAGAGTTTAAGAAACCGATTTTATTTAATCATATAAGTTTTTGAAAAAATTTACTTGTTTCAAATTCTAAAGAAGATGCTTTTAAAGAATTAGTTCCTAAACGAGTGAAGACCATGACATTAGAGCTTATTTAAAGTCTAGTAGAGTCTAAGTAGTTTAAGAATTCTAACTAAAGATAGATGTTTTAGTTTTAATGCATTTGGAGATATTAAAAGATTCACTAGAAGATATAAATCTTAATATTATAGGAAACTATATATTTTGTCCCATTCTTTAGATTTTTATATTTCTTAAATTTACTGTTTCTTTCTTTTTTGAATTTCTTAAGATACTACTAAAGTTTACTTATAAATACTTTCATGCAATTCTACGGGAATTATTGTTGTATATTGATTTTTGAATAAATTTCTTTTGATTGACTTTATCTTTTACAAACCCTTGTTCTAGCAAATTCAAGTTTTTTCTTAGTAAATCTTATAGGAGAGAGAATACCATTTATATCCTTGTTATTTTATTGTTATTAGATTGTTTAGTGATTATGACTCCATAAGGTTTTTTTTTTAGTTATTTCTTAGTGACTGAAATCGTTGTATGCCTTATCATTGGAGAGATTGGATTATGTTTGGACCACATCTAGATATTTAGTCGCATTATAGAGATTGGATTAGTGACTGAAATCGTCTTATGTCACATGCGATGTAAGCTTTGCAAAATAAAAGCATAAAAGTACTTCTCAAGTTTTGAACCCTCATTCTCATGGTCACAGGAGAAATACCTTAACCATTGAACTTACATTTTCCTTCTCATATATTTGATAAAATCACATTTATTAAATGTGATTTAGCAATGGTAGCCAATTAATTAAATCACAACTTATAAATGCAACATATTTATAAATTATAATGTTGCATCTTCAAGATGAAACGTAATTAATTTTATCTCATTTGTATTTATGTAATCTTTTTAAGAAGAATGGTATACATGTATTGGACCTGCACATTAACGGCAAATATAGTATTGTTAGATCCAGATTAGTCTATCCAGTTGAACACAATTCAACCTAACTTGGCCATGAAACCAGTTCGCATTATCCTTTTAACTCTTACTAATAGTGACTTAGAAAGACTTAGTTAAGTTAGTCAATTATACCTAATTCCTATAGGACCTAACTAAGATTTCCAAGTTAGAGTGTACCTATTTTTTTTTTCTTTCAATATAATGCACCATTAACTAAAAAGAATCTAGATTGAAGAAGAATAAAAAGTAAACTAAAAAAAAAACACTCCCAACTTTCAAATCTCAAGAAGGTGAATATTTTATTACTTTAAAAAATATGAATTACATATTAATATTTTTTTTAACCTTAGTTTGATCTTCTCAACCTTTGACCCCTGCACATTCTCAAATCAATGTTTTGGTATAGGTCTAACAACATAATGTAGATCTACAATTAAAGACACTAACACCTCCTAATTCATCTGAAACTCTTTAGTAATAGGAGTTGAAAATTTATCTTTCACCATCATACTAGTTAGTGCCTATAATCCAAAACACTCTCCAAGTTCCATATTTCTTTTAAACATGCACCGTTGGTGATGAGTAAGAATTATGATTGATATTTACCAATCAATCTCTCAAAAACTCTTTATGCATAACACGTGCCTATAAGGTCAAATAACAGGCAAGATTCCTTTCTTTAGCACTATTTATATTTTATTGTCTCTTAGAGCACATCATTAAATGGAAGCAATGAGTATGCAAGTTTTAGCCATTTGCGCCCATTGCATTAGTAGTTACTTTATGTTTAGCATTGTAAACTAGAATAGAATGATCATTAAGTGATTAAGCATAATCTCCATGCTTAATGAAGTAATCAAAGACACCTTAGATTTTGTACACCCCTTTAAGGACACTTTTCTACCCTTCAACTTAAATTCCATCTTCATTACATCAATGTTCAAGGTAATATCCCTAAGTTCATTCAATCGTTCAATTTTCAATACCATCTTATATCCATTGATGGGCATCACCATTAGCATAGTATCAAACACATGACTCTAAATTTTCCAATGAAAAGTAGGTACATAATGGAAGCAATGAAGTTTTACTCCATTAGCTACAATCACACTCACACTAGCACTCTCCTTCAAGTTACAAGATACTTAACTGTCTCTAAGTTGAGAAAGTTATGTGTATGGATTTATAGGAGGTTTTGGATTCGTAATTGGGGTAAGTTGTTAATATAACAATTCAGGATGCTCTTGCAACTTAGCTAAAGCATATTCATCATTTATGTCCCTCAATCTTGTGATTCTTATAGGTAATGCAATAACATCATCAACCATCTAAGGAAGCAAAATAAATCATCAAACAGAGCCACATGACCAACCAATAGGTTGAATGCATCTACATACTCTTGAAAACTACCTGTCTAATGTAAATTATTTAGCTCTAGAATAGGATTTATTGATAGGATATTCTAAATATGGGTCTTCAAGCCAAAATTGACATATACAAGATATGGTTTGAGCTCCTATAGCCTAATCTAACCTCTCTGCACCTATACCTAAAAGTATGCAAGTGGTTTAAATGGGGCAACTTGACCCGACCCACTTTGGCCTATTAGTTAAATGGGCTAAGCTCATTTGGCCTACTTTTTAAACGGGTCATGACATGACTTAACTAGTACTTTTGTCGTAGCAAATTATTGTACACCACACAAAGGATGAAGATTAACCCTCTTATCAATCATTGCCCTTTCATACGACATACTAGGTTACTTCCACTTTTAGTTACTTTAGGGCATTCTAATAAGTTATACGTAGCAAAATAGATAACATTACCATTAATTTAAATTTGTGATCATAAATCAAGTCTTTGGGACATTACATCCCCAAAATAGTAACAAAATAGATTGAGTAATCTAACAAGCTATAATTGGTCTGAAAACATAAGTCATTAAAGAAAGTAAAACTCTAGTCATATTCCCTAGCAATCTACTCCTTCGCTCTAGTCTTCCTACAAACCCTCCTAAGGTCTAGATTAACCTCTAGCATTCTATGGCCCATCGTGATGAAAAGGTGTCCTTACAACAAAAGAAGTCTAGGGGGGGGCGGGGTAGGTGTAAGCTTATGCTTAGTGAGCTAATCCCTTCAATCATGCCTTTCAAGCAATATAGTTAACGAGCATATGAATGCATGTGATAAACAGCATGCCATACAAATATAATTAGTGGCCTATGAATCACATGTAACTTAGAATTACACCCTCTATAGTAAGGATTAGAGATTATTAATCGACATAAACTATCAACTAGGTTATAGCACTTGGGTTTTTATCCGTAAATGCACCAATGTGCCACAAATACACTTATATATATATAGGTATAATTTACTTTGATGAATAATATAAACTTTTTCAAAACCTGAAAATTTCCCAATTTTAGCGATATGGTAGCCCTTACAGTTCACATCATACGCCCTAAGTGGAAGTGACAAGATACGGCCCTTAGGCATGTAGTTAGTATCTCTTGGCACTTAGTAAGCCCATAAGCCAGGACATGGACTTAATAAATATGGCACTATTGTATACCTATAGGTATCTACCATGCAAGCATTATAGGTTCTTATAGCATATTAAGTCGTTCAATAACCAAGTAACATCGCACATGCATATCCCATACCTCACATGCAACAATTTATCATAATATAAGATATTTAGTGCTACTAACTACAAGCAAAACTAAACATAGAGTCATTAGGAGTTACTCACTCGACCATAGCTATTAATTGTAATAATCTAGTAGCAAATTGTCCTTAAAATCAATCTCTCCTAAACATGTAAATGAGGCAAAACAAGAATTTGCTATTTTATGGTTTCATCTTAATGAGCTTACTAAAGTTATTCCTTTGGTTTTACTACTTATCCTTATATTTTTCCTAATTAGGTCAAATTCCTTAATTGCAAATATCTTTCTCGTTTTAAATCCAATTCTTATGATCTTATAGTCGATTTTTATTGTTTTCTCATTTACTTTCATGTAATGTGATCAAATTTAGGAGGTGGGGCCTACATTTTGATGCACAAGTCAAAATAGTAGCATGTCTCCTAAGTATGCATCCTTTTAGGTTTGTTTGCATCATCAAGTTTGTTATACCCCAAATGCTATCAAGTCGTAACAGTCTACCGTGTATATCAATTTTATGCTAGAAACTATCCGCTTAGTTGCTAGTATAACCCTAATATGCACAAGGCTTATAATATAAACAACTCTGAAGCATTCACAAGTCCACAGATATATTAGCATTTATATTCAAAATAAACTTATATTTATAAGGCCAAGTACAGAGTGTTCATAAAAATATATAAGTATGTGATATAACTCAAAAGGGGGAACCCAACTAGATTGCCTAAATGATATAATTGATCCTATAAAAAACAAAAAGTTCTAAAAACACAATCTTCATCAATTCTACCTCACTCAAGCCTAAACACATTATTTTTACACAACTGGAGGTGATCGTTACGTAGCATGATTACTCAAATCTTGTAAACAAATCTATAGGAAAGTGAGCAAACCACAGCTTAGTAGGGGGCATGAGGCAAAAAGCATATACAAGCTAAACAGTACAACCAAGTTACCAAGCAATTATTATGTGCAATGCTTGAATAAGCAATGTGTCATCTACGCAACATTATTTGGTTTGTCAAAAGGTTAGAGAAATTTTACTCTGTCTAACCCGAGTTGAAGAGTTATGATAAAATGGCCTCGATGCCAATCATAAAGGCCACAAGGCCTTCCCATGGCTAATTCTAGGCTTATGTAATGGAGGCTCCTACTTCGCCCGCAACTACCTTCAAGCCTAATGCCCCCAATCTTGTCATGATCTCCTTTCCTGTCACTAGTTTGACTAAAGGTGGGGAAAGGCTAAACCACTACAACCTCGTCAAAGGCATTAGAATTTAGCTAGAGAAACCTAACCATCCCCTAGTAGGATGCGATGTATATCCATTTATAGTTTTAGTTTGAATTTCAACTAGTCTAGTTAAGGATGATCAGCTAATTTATAACACACCAAACAAGGTCAGTTAACATAGCAAATCATGTAGCTCATCTACCAATCAGCATCTCAGTAACTAAGCATAGGCATTGCATATGTATAAAGAACTATTTACAACTACAAAAGAGCATATACTCCATTCTCCACAAATCCTACTTATACTAAAGCTCACTTCAACAAGTCTAGAACGTTAATGCTTTACTCACTTGGAAATCCTATATATACCAAAGCTCATATTTAGTTTTCCTAAAATTTACAAAAACGTTAGGGTTTTTTCAAGTACTTAGTTGAGATATTATTTATACAATCATTTAGTAAAGTTGCGTATATATGTTTATATATATATACATTATATATACATACATATATACTCTAAGTTTTTTACTTTATCATATAGGTTATATCAAATTACTTAATATTATCTAATACACGTAATTTTACTATTACTTATATTATATTGTTTCGATTGTATCGAAATATACTTTTTATTAGCTAAATTATGTTTTAATTACAGAAAGATCATCATATGACAATATTTTCTATAATATTATAGAAAACACTTGTTTTATTACCTAAAGTTATCCAATTTTAGTAAGGTTAGTATCGTTAAGTTCGTATAAACTCGACGATACGTGTTACATATATTGTTTAAAAGATTATTTCTAAAGAGTATTTATAATCCTAATATGCAGATAAAGCTGTATAGTAAGTAATATCACATTAATATCATATTATATAAATAAAATATATTTTTACACAATAATAAATCATATATTATCAAATCATAGCATGTATATATCATAACTTGATGCAAATATTATCACGAAATATAACAAAATAATAAGTATTCTTATCTGATCAAAGTATGCTTTAATTTTAATTTAATCAAATAATTACCATATTTTAACACATTGTTATTGAATACACGCCTTGATTGCTATTTAAGCTATTCAACTAGGAAAATTCATAATAAATAGCATAGAGAATCCAATAATTCTACGAAAATTCTTATGAACTCAAAAAAACATGTCAAATTTACCAATAACTCGTTTTATACAATCAGGTTTATTACTTATATTTGTAAAATTACATTTTTTCCCTAAATCATGGTTAGTTAAGCAAATAATATGATTTTTACTCCAAATCAATTCAACCTGTCTTGACTTCATTACAAACATTCATAATTAACAGGATCCTAATTTCATCAATTAGTTTCCCTAAAATCAATTTATTTCACAAATTGTCTTATCTTTAACCATTTTTAAGGCTAAAAAATGCAATAAATACTAAATATATATAATCAAAATCGAGCTACATAGCAATAAACTAGATGTAATATGTATTCTATAAAAAAATTTTGAACTTGAAACAACATCATTTAGTATATTTATTTTAAATTTGAAAATTTGGATGAATAGTGCATTTGTTAAGCAAGTATATAAAATATTCATAATTTTACAAAAATAAAATTACAACATGAAAGAACATCTAAAATAACCAAAAAATAATTTTTTTCATAATTTTCGTAATTCATTTAATATTTTTTAGAAAATAGGAAAAAAAACAAGATAAAAACTCCAACTTGGTGTTTGTCGGAGCTCCGGCTATTAAACAATGGTGGAAGTATATCGGTGGAGCTGTGCAGTAGGCGCTTTGGTATTGGTTGGTCAAGTGCAACAATAGGTCTTGGTTTAGCGATGGAACCGTCCTAAGTCAGTGGATCTCCCTATTTTTCCTTTTTCTTTCTATTTTCTATTATTTTTCTTTGAGTATCTTAGGTTCCTAAAGTGTGAAATTGGAAGTCAAGGGGTCTTATGTATACTAGATTTGGGTGGCAAAAATTTTCTTTGTAGTTGAGCAATTTAATTTTTATATTTTTCTTTGAAAAGGTAATAGTAAGAGGTGTCAAATGGTATTTCATCCAACTTTTAATTCATTAAACTTTCTTGTTAATGCTGCTACAGTTGCTTCCTAATTTTTCCAAATGTCATGTTTGCAATTTGGATAAGATTTGGTTGATTTTTAGTGTACTTATTAATAATATATATTATATTAATATTTTTTTTATTTACTAATATACGTATATATATCCTATATATGTATTACACATAATGAGTAATTACATGCATATAATCATGTTTCTAGCATGTCTTTTATTTTTAAGATATGTTTCCTATTTAATTTTGTGAATTTATCACTTATTATATATAATTATATAATTTAGAGTTGATTTACGGGTATATTTATTATATACACTGAGTATATTTATAAAAATACACATATATTCATATAGTACATTATGTTATATATATATATATATATATATATTTTTTTTTATAGATTAAATAACTTATCTCTAAGTCCTTATTGTATTTTACGCTCGGTTTTAAGGATTCCGATGAGTTTTACACTATAGTGAATAATTGTATTTTTAAAGCTAAAATTGGGCTTTTTAGGATATTATTTTTAAAATTTGACTTTATTGGGTCACTTTAAATAACTTTCTGAACCTAGTCATAAAATTTGGGCTTAATCGAAATAGTTTTCCCTAAGGCCCTAAATTTGGGTATGATTACCCTAAAAGCAATTTTAGGAGCTTGCATTTCTACCCTACCTTAGAAAAAGTTTTGTCCTTAAAACTTGCTCGTAACTAGAATTGTAAAGTCAAATAGATAAGATAATTTGGGTTTACAACAAAAGATCACTGTAATAGGAATCATGACCCAATCTCTCACTCTCGAGCTTGAGAACTCGCCAATATGGTTCACCGACCTATCCTAAGGGAGTTGAACTTTGAAGAACAATGCATTCTTTATGTCGACTTGCTAAGGTATTCTATTTCGATCTCTCTCTATCTCATCTTAAAGACCTTTGAGGTGATCAACTTATTACCAAGCTAACCTCTTATTACTGCACTAGTCCAAAGCCAAGCATTAAATTCGCCTATTACTATTGTTATACATCCAAGGTCGAGCTGCCCCATTTTGGAGTTAACCAACTGAGGCCAATCAGAAGAATGACATTACAACTGAACTGTTGAGCTGCCATACAGTTGACCTAACCTACTCTATTTAAAATTAGCTATGCTCGGTATACAGCATCATTTGGACCATATAATGGAAAGTAGACACATGTCCCATTTTTTTTACAATCGTACTATCTTTTTTGTAACTAAATATACTTTTTGCCAGTTTACGACTTTACCCTTGTAATCTATTCCCTTTTCCTTTTCTAGTACAAATCTTTTTTGTAATTTACATATACCTAGGACTTGCCTTAATTGGGCTATATAAATACTTATAATATGTAATAGCCACAACATCAGTGATATCAAACTTTAGATATTATTATTCCTTCTTGAGCTTGTGTTTTCTCATTAAGGACTGAGATCTTGAAGAGATCTTATCTAGACAATTGAGCACGGACTAGTGACGAGCAACCTCATATTATAATTGTGCATCATATCAAGTATAATTCAAGCTTATGTGAGGCGCTAGTGAGTTATATCCATTGTCGGTATATGATGACCTTTACTTAACCTTCGAATACCATTTAACTTTTAGACCGTCTTGAGACTCGGATCCACCCTTTTGGCTCGCGTAAAATTGGTAGCCATGTATTAATCTTCCCGGTAATCCATATCATCTTAGTATTAGAGCTTAGCTATGTTCGAGCAAATTTCTATTACATTGTGCTCAAGTGACTTACTCCTATTGTAGTGTATTATAGAAATTGTCTATCGTTGTCATGAGGATGAGGATTTGAGAAGTGTTTAGTTTTAATGAAATTTTGTGCTCTATTTTCCCCTATTTCTTGTTCCCAAAACAGAATGTGAATGTTCGTTTCATTTATCGTATGTTGGTTGTAATAGTTGTTGGTGTATTAAGTGTTGTTTTGTTGTTGCTATTCGTAGAAAGAATTTTGAGTCATGTTTCAGCTATTAATCTATTGTAATAGACAACAATAATGTCCAAGGAAGTTTGAGTCATGGTGCTCATAATGGCCAAGGTCATTAAGGAACTTTCAAACCCCAATTTGTGGATGAGAAACTGGATAGACTTACTGACTTAGTGACTAGCTTGGTGACTACCATAAGTAAAGATAGGCAATGAGCTCGAAATGGCCCCGAAAGAGACAATGGTCGATACAATTGAGCTAACGCCCCAGTCCAACCACCCTGAATTGAAGGAGTAAATAGGGTTACTCAATGGAGACTAGCATTAGATGATATTGAAGAAGAGGATGAGGAAGTAAGTGAAGAAGAGTAAGAGTATTATGAACCCGAGGAGAGAAATGTCTAAGCTCCAAGAGTAGAAGGATTAAAGATGCATATCCTTAGTTTTTCTAGGAGTGGTGATGCTAACAACTACTTGGATTGGGTAGATAAGATTGAAAAGCAGTTTAAGTATCATAAGGTGCTTGAAAATGCCAAAGTTAGACTTGTCATACTAGCATTTACTAGCTATGTAGCTCTATGGTGGAAGAATCTACAAGCTACCTACAAAAAAGAAGGAGAATGTGAGATAAGGGATTGGGATGAAATAAAGAGAGTCATGAAAAGAAAATATGTACCAAGCTACTATCTGTAGGATGCATTCAAGAGGTTACAAGAGTTGAGGTAGGGAAGATCAAGTGTTGATGCTTATGTGAAGGAATTCCAGATGTTAGTCATCCGTTCCAAAGTTATTGAGCCTAAAGATTAAACAGTCTCCCTATTCATTAGTGGGTTGAAGTATGAGATTAGCAATATTTCAAGATGATGGATATTGGTACACTTAATGAGGAAATCCAAGCTACCTGAATAATTGAGAGGTACCGAACAAGAAGATTCCGAGCTCTTGCCAGTCAGCCTACCCCTAGTCTACCTATTTTAAGTAGACCTATGCGATTAGAACAAAGTAAAATGGTTGAGATTCGACCTGCTCAAACTACCTAAGTAGAGGAGAAAGAGATCTTAAGGAAGTTCAAGAAAGGCCAATGCTTATAGAGAAAGAAAAGTGAGATCAAGTGCTTTAAGTGTCAAGGTTTGGACACATGCTCGCTCAATGTCTGAACATAAGAACCATGGTAATCCAAGGAGAAGTGGTGACCATTGAGGTAGATAGCACTGATGAAGAAGTGGAAGAACTAAAAAAAGAAGGGATAAAGTGAGCTATCTGAAGAAGAGGAGATTATCTATAGTGAAGAGGGTAATTTTATGCCGGCAACCATGGTGTTGAAGAGAGCAATGAGTATGAGTCTTATGCCAAAGGACGAGTAACAAGAAAATTTGTTCTACATTGGTTAAGGTAAATAGATCGTTGCATGCATTGATTGTTGACAATGGCAGTTACAGCAATGCAACATCCACATTCATGGTCCAACAACTAAAGTTGCCGACTAAGCCCCACCCCAAGCCTTATAAACCGCATTGGCTTAGTGATAAGGGAGCCTTACAAGTGAATAAGCAAGTGACTATGTCAATCAATATTGGAAACTATTAAGACGAAGTACTCTATGATGTGTTACCCATGAGTGCGTCTCATATTCTTCTTGGATGACCATTGATGTTTAATCTGAATGTGATATATAGTAGGAGGAAGCACACATGTTCCTTAGAGCACGAGAGTAGGAAGGTAAAGCTAAGCCTTATGATTGCTGAACAAGTTAAAAATATGCAAACTCAGCTAAGTCAAGTTGTAAAGAAAGAGGCCTTGGTATTGAGCCAAGCCAAGCTGAAGAGAGAGATGAAGCTTGAAGAGCCGGCTAATCTATTAGTCAAAAGGTTACTTGAGATGAGAGGATCAAAGGAGGAACTACTACCTGCCGAGGTGAAAACCTTATTAAATGAGTTTGCCGACTTGTTCCCAAGTGAACTACTTGATGATCTACCTTCAATCCAGGGCATTAAACATGCAATAGACTAGCAACTAGGAGTTACACTACTAAACAAGCCTACCTACAGACTGAATCTTAGACAAGCTGCTAAGCTATAGAGACTGGTAGATGAATTGATAAAGAGAGGGTATGTCCTAGAATCCTTAAGCCCAAATGTCGTGCCCACTCTACTAATACCAAAGAAAGATATGTCATGAAGGATGTGTGTAGATAATCAAGCTATTAATTGTATTACCATCAAGAACAAGTATCCCATACTTAAACTTGATAACATGCTTGACGAGTTAAATAGAGTAAGAATATTCTCCAAGATTAATCTCAAATCTCGATATCATCAAATTCGAATGTAAGAGGGAGATGAATGGAAGACTGTGGTTAAGACCTGCAATGGATTATATGAATGGCCGGTGATGCCCTTTGGACTATCGAATGTACCAAGAACATTCATGAGACTAATGAACCATGTGCTCTGAAAACTAATAAGAAAATTTATTGTTGTATATTTTGATGATATTCTAGTCAACCCTAACATGGAAACTCACTATGAGCACCTCCAAATAATCTTCTCAAAACTTTGAGCCGAGAAGCTTTTTGCCAATATGAAGAAATATGATTTCTACTAACTTGAGGTAATCTTTCTAGGATTTGTTATGAGTGGTGGTGGCATATGAGTTGATGATGAGAAGGTGAAAGCGATCACTGATTAGCCTATGCCGACCTGTTCAGTTGACATACGAAGTTTCCACGACCTAACATCATTCTATCATCGATTTATAAAGAATTTTAGTACTATTGTAACCCCACTCACCAAACTGTTAAAGAAAAATGTTGAGTTCAAGTGGAGTGAGAAGGAACAAAGAAGTTTTGAAGAGGTGAAGGAGAAGTTGACTAACGCCCCTATCTTAGTGTTGCCAAGCTTTGACAAAGTATTTGAAGTGGAGTATGATGCATCCAAACTAAGCATAAGAGCCATATTGATGTAAGAAGGCTGACTCATCGCCTATTTTAGTTAGAAGCTTAGAGAAGCCATGCTTAACTACTTTGTGTACGATAATGAGTTCTACTCCTTAATTTGAGCTATAACTATCTGGAAACATTATCTATTACCTAAAGAATTTGTAATCTACATTGATCATGAATCTTTGAGATATTTAAAGAGCTAACCTAAGTTGTCTCAAAGACAAGCCAAGTGGGAGTTTATGGAGGGATTTTTATATGTCGTCCAATATGAGAATGGTAAAAATAATGTAATGGCCAATGCCCTATCAAAATGATTCCCTCTTAACCAAGCTATAGACTAAATTACTTAGATTTTCTATGATCCAAGATTTATATGTTGAGGATCCACACTTTGGCCCGATTTATGCCAAATGTGAAGATGGCTAAATACTTGATGACTATCACAAGGAAGATGGATACTTATTCAAGAAAAGGAGATTGTGTATCCTAACCTATTCTATGTAAGAACTACTAGTACACGAGACGCATGTTGGAGGATTATCTAGGTATTTTGGCAATCACCAAACTCATGAGGTACTAGCCTCTAGAATCTTTTGGCCAAGAATGATGAAAGACATTCAAGTTGTATTGGAAAGATGTGGTACTTATAGAAGGGCTAAGAGTCGAATCGAGTAAAGGAAATATTTACCTTTGCTAATCCTGACCAAATCATGATTTGAGCTAAGCATAGACTTTATGTTAGGATTTTTGAGGATGTCTTGAAGGAAGTACTACATCATGATAGTCATGAACCAATTTAGTAAGATAGCACACTTCATGCCCTATTCCAAAACTAACGATGCTTTGGCTATCTCTTTTCTTTTCTTGCAAGAGGTGATTAAACTTCATGGATTACCCTTATCATCTATTCTCCTTTCCTTTTCTAGTAGGAATCCTTTTTGTAATTTACATATACCTAGAATTTGCCTTAGTTAAGCCATATAAATACTTGTAATATGTAATAGCCACAATATCCGTGATATCAAACTTCAGACATTATTCTTCCTTCTTAAGCTTATGTTTTCTCATTGAGGATCGAGATCTTGAAGAGCTCATATCTAGACCATGGAGCGTAGCCTAGCGATAAGTAACCTTACATTATACTTATGCGTCATATTAAGTATAGTTCAAGCTTATGTAAGGCATCGGTGAGTTATATTCACCATCGATGCACGAGGACCCTTACTTAACCTTCAAGTACCATTTAGCTTTTAAACCATCTTGAGGTTTGAATCTACCCTTTGGGCTTGTATGATATCGATAACCATGTGTTGATCTTCCCAACAATCCTTATCATCACTGACCCGTGATTCCAAAGAGGCATGGATACTTCTCTTTAATTGCAACTCTCAATTCTTAAGTTGCTTTCGTTTTCGAACTGCTACGCCACTATACTTTAACATACTCTACTTATTTGTTTCTTAATTTTTGAACTTGATTATCCAATATTTTGATGGGTTTATCTTCAAAAGTCAAATTTTCTTTAAACTCCATAATTTCAATTCCATTATTGTGTTAGGGTCTTTTATAAATTTCTTCAACATCAAGACATGGAATACATCATGATATCTAGATAAGCTTAGGGGTAGCACAAGTCGATACGATACTTTACCTACCTTCTCCAATATCTTAAGAGGTCCTTGATATCTTAGGCTTAATTTCCCTTTAGATCCAAATCACTTAACTCCTTTAAATGAACTTATCTTTACATATACATGATCTCCAATTTTGAATTCTAATGGTCTCCTCTTCATATCTGCCCAACTTTTGTATCTATCTTGGGTTTCCTTCACCTTCTACTAAATTATTCGTACTTTCTCATTCATTTGAGATATCAAATCAAGCCTGAGCATTGCATGCTCTTCATGTTCCCAATATGAAGGAGATCAACACTTGCATCTATATAAAGCTTCATACGAGGCCATCTATATGGTAGCTTGATAACTGATTTTATAGGCAAATTCCAGTAACGATAAGTGTCTATCTTACTCTCCACTAAATTCCAATACACGTGTTCTCAAGATATCCTCTAAAGTTTAAATAGTCCTTTTAGATTGTCTATCCAATTATGGATGATATGAAGTATTGAACTTCAATTTGATATTTAAGGCTTGATGTAAGCTTTCCCAAAATTTAGATATGAATTGAATGTCTCTATCAAAAATTATACTAAGTGGTACTCTATGTAGTCTAACAATCTCTTGTTCCAATGAATACCTTGTATGATATTGTATAAAATGAGCACATTTGGCTAATTTATCAACAATTATCCATATTGAATCATGTCCAGTTCATGTTCTAGGGAAGCCTACATCAAATCCATTATAAAGTGGTCCCACTTCCATTGTGGTACATTTATGGTTGTAGCGTGCCTTTGGGTCTTTGGTGCTTAACTTTAACTTATTGACAAGTTATACATTCTATTACAATATTACAAATTGTGCTATATCTCTCTTCATCCCATGCCACCAAAAAGTAGACTTCAAGTCTTAGTACATTTTGGTTCCACCTGGATGGAGTCTATATCCAGAAATATGCACTTCATCCATTATTTCTCTTTTAGATCAAGAACCTGGGGTACACAAATTCATCCTTTAAATCTTAATAGTGGATTTTTAATGTAATTATTAATAATATATATTGTATTAATATTTTCTATATTTAGTAATATATGTATATATGTCCTATATATGAATTTCATGTAACTAGTAATTACATGCATTTAATCATATTTCTAGCATGTCTTTTATTTTTAAGATATATTTCCTATTTAATGTTGTGAATTTATTGCTTATTGTATACAATTATATAATTTTGGATTAATTAACTAATATATTCATTATATATACAGAGTATATTCATAAAAATACACATATATTCATGTAATATATTATGCTATATTAACCTAGGCAAAAGCGTTTCTAGGGGCTTAGCAACCCTAAATTGGAATCAATTTAGAAAACTTGGTTATGTTACTTTGAGTTAACTAACCTAAGTAGGAGTGTCTCTAAGGGACTAGCAACCCTAAATTAGAATTGATTTAGAAAACTTGGTTATGCAACTCTAAGCTGATTAACCTAAGCAAGAGCGTTTCTAAGGAACTAGGAACCTTAAATTGGAATTGATTTAGAAAACCTAATTATGCTATTATGAGCTAACTAACCTAGGCGAGAGTGTCTCTATGAGATTAGTGACCCTAAATTGGAATCGATTTAGAAAACTTGGTTGTGCTTCTCTGAGCTAACTAACATAGGCAAGAGAATCTCTAAGGGACTAGCAAACATAAATTGGAATCAATTTAGAAAACTTAGTTATGCTACTTTGAGCTCACAAACCTAGGCAAGAGTGTCTCTAAGGGATTAGTAACCCTAAATTGAAATCGATCTAGAAAACCTGGTCATACTACTTTGAGCTAACTAATCTAAGCGGGAGCATCTCTAGAGGACTAAAAACCTTAAATGGCAATTGATTTGAGAAAACGTAGAAATGCTTAAAAGTTGGTTAGAAACAAGAAAGCGCCCTATAGGCTCGCTAAAACCTTAGGAGAAACCAATAAAGAGAAGTACCTTATGGGCTAGCTTAAAATACTAAAAGAAATTAGTAAAGGGAAGTGCCTTATGGGCTTATTAAAACCCTAAGAGAAATTAGAAACGGGAAGCGCCCTATGAGCTTGCTAAAATCCTAAGTGAAATTGGTAAAGAGAAGTGCCCTATGAGCTTGCTAAAACCCTAAAAGAAATTGGTAAAAGAAAGCACCCTATGGGCTCCCTAAAACCCTAAAGAGAGATTAGTAAAGGGAAATGCCCTATGGGCTCGCTTAAAACCTTAAGAGAAATTGGTAATAAGAAGTGCCCTATGGGCTTACTAAAATGCTAAAGAGAGATTGGTAAAGAGAAGTGTCCTATAGGCTTTCTAAAACCCTAGATTGGTAAAGGGAAGCACCCTACGAGCTTACTAAAACCCTAAAGAGAGATTATAAAGGGAAGCACCGTATAAGTTTGTTAAAACCCTAAAGAAAGATAGGTAAAAGGGGAGCGCCCTATAGACTTGATAAAATACTAAAGAGAGATTGGTAAAGAGAAGCACCCTATGGGCTTGCTAAAATACTAAAAGAGATTGGTAAAAGAAAGCACCCTATGGGCTTGCTAAAACACTAAAGAGTGAGTGACAAAAGGGGAAGTACCTTATGGGCTCGCTAAAATACTAAAGAGAGATTGGTAATGGGAAGCACCCTAAGGCCCGCTAAAACCTTAAAGAGAGATTGATGAAGGGAAGCGCTATACAAGCTTGCTAAACTTTAAGAGAAGTAATGAATCAGGATAGTACTCTATGAGCTAAATAGAACCCTAAAGATTGGTAGAAAAATGGGACAATGCTTTACAGGCTAGCTAAAACCATAAGGACTAGTTAAAAAATGGGTTAGTGCTCTATGAGCTGGTTAGAACACTAAAAATGTATCAAAGATAGGATAGTGCTCTAAAAGTTGGCTAGAATCGTAAAGAAGGATAAAAGATGGAACAGTGCTCTAAAAGCTGGCTAAGACCCTAAAAAAGGATGAAAGATGGGATAATGCTCTAAAAGCTGCTAAGACCCTAAAAAAGGATGACGGGACTATGCTCTACGAGTTAGCTATGACCCCAAAACCAAAGGAAGAAGGGAAGTGTTGTATGGGTTGGCTTAAAACCCTAAAAAAAAATAATAATTGATGAAGGATTGAAGAAGCAAAAGGAGGAATGTAACTAGTTTGAAAAACTTCCCAACTTGAAAATTTTTACAGACAAAGAAATTGGTGAAAACCATTTATGACAAACAAGGCATCAAGGATTAGGTCCTTTAATCTAAAAACGAGTTAATGGACACCAAAAACTACATTAGTGAGAATGACCTAGACTATTATGGTCAACTTAAAAGGTATAACAACATTGGAAAGAAGTAGGTGACATGAATTAAAAGCTTGGCCACTCGTATCGACATGAACTTGAAAAAAACATGTAACAAGCCTTTACTTTCTCTCTCTCTTTTTTCTTTCTTTGAAAGTTTGCTAACAGATATAAATTCTTATTAAGGAGTAAATGTTATTACTATCCCTTTCCTTAGTAATCATGTAGGACATCTCGTATTCTTCTTAGTCTTTGAAAATGTCTCCTAACCCTGATGTTAGGCTTCCTTATGGGGCCTTCTGATTTTAAAGATTTTTTTCTTATAGAAAAGGTAACTCATGATTATTCTAGTTAAAGAGAGCTTCCTTGTGTACCCTTAGTCTAGATTACACTTTTGACTATTGTTCCAAAAATTATAGTCCATTTTGTAAATGATACACTTTGATCAATTTGTTAGGTCTTTTTTGGTCCAATATTATGAAGTAGGCTTTTGGACAAATGGTTTCAACAGGACGAATGAGAAGGCCTATTTTGAAATATTTATTTATTCAATCCAAGTGTAGAAGTCAAGAACTTTTAAGAAAAAAGTAGAAGTGTGCTTACCCCAGTTTCAATAATAATTTTTATTAAAGATAAATTATCCTTTAAGATCAAAAGAGCTTTATTGAATGTAGGAGGTATTGTAGGTAAGGAAGCCTAGTATGATTCAGCATAGGTAAGAAAGTTTTCTATTTGTGATTTTGAAGTGTGATTTAGAGTGGATATAGAGGTTTTGTGTTTTTGGGCTTGGAATGTGATTTAAGGGCTTGCATTTTTGGGTTATTTAGGCTTCAATTCCAGGTCTTTTGATTCAGTTTTACTACCCTTGCTAGGATGTGATATATCTTTTAGGACTTTCGTCTTGCACTTAGGCCCAATTTTCAAGCTTCTTTTCTTTCTTTCTTCTTCTTTTCCTCCTCTTTTTTTTTTTTAATTTTTTGTTGCCCTATTCTTTCATTGTTTTTTAACCCCTTTTTTTTTCTTAAGCTCAAGAGTAATTGTCTCTCCAAAGTGTTTGGACTATGTATGTAAGGCTATTGTAAGCTCTTCTTCATTTCAGAGAAAACAAATATCAAAAAATAAAATTTTTTCTTAAATCAATGCTACTAAAACAAGCACAAATCAATTTTTATCCTTTTCTCCTAATTAAATACCTTAACCTCTAAATTTCCCCAATATGAGGTGGTTCTTGATAGGATTTAAATTTGAAAATACTCCAAGTTGGTCTTACGAGGTTAACAAAGGATAATTGTGTTTAAGATTTGAAAATAACTACCTAACTTTATTTTAATCTGTGTATCAAATTCAAAATAGAACTCCTTTAAGGAATAAGCATAAAGTATCCTTGTCATAATGTCACTCAACTCTTAAAGTATTTAAGGGTTAGTGTATGGGATATAGTTTTTGCCTCTTTTTATCTTGAACCTTGTAAAAGTGAATTACTCATTCCTTAGGGAGGGATCTATATTTATTTACCCTTGGGTAGAGATTGCCTTTATCCCCTAGTTTCTCAAAACATGCCCTAGTTTTGATATTTTTCATTTGATCTAAGTTCGAGACTAAGGTTGCATTTGACTTCATGTTTTGACTTAGTTCATAGTTAAGCTTTTTCTCAATGGACCGATGGTTTTAGCTTGGTTCGGCTATATTGATGGGTCAAGGTTTGTATTTGATTCAACTACCTTGATGGGCGATGGTTTATGTTTGGGTCAATTGCTTTGATGGCTCAAAGGTTTGCGTTTAGTTTAGCTACCCTAATAGGCCAGGGGTTTGTATTTGGTTTGGCTACTTGACTGAGCCAAAGGTTCATATTTGGTTTAACTACCTAAACAAGCTAAGTGGTCATGTTTGGGTTAGCCACCTTGATGGTCCAAGTGGTTGTGATTAGGTTCGACCTATAAGAATTTGTTATCATTAGCAAATTTCTTCTCTCTTTTTTTTTTTTTTTTTGTTTTGTGAGAGAGAAAAATAAGGTTTTATTTTACATAAATCGAGAAATCTAATAGGGATAGTGATTTTGGGGTTCTATTTATAAGTCTATGGAATTTATTTACATTTCCTTAAGTGAGGGAGAACAATGGTTAGATGAATACTATTGAAAAACTATTTACAAAAGGGAAATACCAAAGAATGAAGAATAGTAAGATAAAGGTAACTTTTACTATTTTAGAAAATTAGAGTATAGAAAACAAAGGAAGAGGGCCTAACATTTATTCTTGATTTTTATTTAATGAAACCTGACGTTTATTATAGTCGCCTTAGCTATAAACTGGAAAAACCCTAAACTAAGTCTTATAGACAAGCTCTAAGGTCTTCCAGTATTTCATGGGTTTTTCCAATGACTTATCCAAGAAGGGATTTTAAGGCCTAGTTGTGAGCTTCAAAACATTTGAGCTTCTCCTTTAGATAAGCAATTTCAGCTTCTAGCAATTGCTTGCAAATCTTAAGGAGGTGTTGTAGCCTATCAATTCTCTGATTATTCACTTGGTCACTTACCGTTATCTTTAGGCCTAAATATTTCATGGACAAGAATCGGTTACTAATGAAACAAAAGAATGTATGAGGAAACATGCATATGCTAGTTACATTGGGTCAATATATCATTCATTAAGTTGCAACCCTACAATTGAAAAAAATGATTAAGTTTCTAAAACACTCCAATATTAGTAGGATTGCAACTTTTAGGAGTAGTATATTAATTTAAGGTTTAAGGGAAGTATATACAATTAAGGTAGGTTTTAAAGGTCCTTAAGCTCTATGACCTTACACATTTTCAAGGAAACAATTCATTGGTCACATTGAAGCTTAAGTAGGGTAGCCTAATCAACCCCAACCAGTAGCTACACCACTATACCCGGTACCTATACAATCGGACCCTGTCCTATGATCCTAAGACAACCTAGGTTTGACCATATCTACTCTTTACCCTATACCCTTGGTGTAATCATTCCCCCCAAAATCTCAAGTACGATGCATACAATAAGTAAATATAGCAACGAAGTATATTTACATGAAATAAATCATTATAATAAATAAATAAATAAATAACATAGGTATTTTAAAGGGAAAATTTAATTTCGAAAAGTTTTTAAATGACTAGCCCCCTTAACTTCCTTAGTGAAGTCACCAAGTGGTCGAGCTTGGGTTTTTCTTAGTTTTTATTATTAACTTGATTAGTATCAAAACCCTCAACTAAAAGTTAAGAAAAACTTGATTTTTCTTTTGTTTTTTAAAAAAGTTTTAGAGTTGCCACCTAACTATAGTTGGAAAAAAAAGTTAAGTTATAACCAATTTAATAGATAGATTGGTTATAACTTAGTTATCGGTGTTTTGATAAAAACCAATTTTTTTGAAAAGGTTTTAAAACTAGAGATTTTGAATTTGGGACTACCTTATTAAACCCTAATCGAGTATTACTTTTGTCTTTCTAAAATTAAGTTTATCTTTCTAAAATACTGCTTCTAATATAAAAGAATAAAAAATAAGATTAATTTTACTTACACACAAAAGAAGTTTATTTATAAAAGAGAAAATAAAAAAGTTTCCCTATTTTAGGTCGCCGTGTAGGTACCTATGTACCATTTAATAGAGATTAGACTTTTTGTAGTTCATTCGATAAAAACTTTAACTTGTGGGTTGATTTTAATTTAGGAAAATAGTCTGGTTTAAGTTTTTAACTATTTGATTTTAAGAAAAATGTTTAAAAGAAAAGGGTCCTAAATTAGTGCTTTTATTTTTTGGAAAATTCTAAAATGTCTTAATTTTGAAAAGAATTGATTTATTTTTATTTATTTGGAAAATGGATTTTTCTAAGTAATAAAACTTTCTATTTTATTTTTTTCATTTTTGTTATTGATTTATTTTTTTATATTTATTATTTTTTTACTTTTTTGAACCGAAGCAAAAAGAAAATAAAAGTAAAATAAAACTCAACTCTCATCTCTTTCTTCTTTCTTTTCTTACATTTTTTTCTTTTTTGTTTTCCCTTTTTCATTTTTTTTTTAGATTTACAATAGAAAGAAAAGCAAAAAAATAACAACAACAACAATTTAATAAAATACAAAAGACAAGGAAAAATAAGAAGGGGGAGAGGGGGTAGGGGGGGTGGCGCTGCTTCTAGTTGGTTATAAGCAGTATTTAGACTAGGTGAGGTCAGTTTCATGAAATTCTTATTAGTCTTAGGGGGTCTAGGACAAACGTCATAGTGTTTGGAGCCCGTTTAGTGGTTGTTGAATGTTCGCCATCGATAATGGAGAGAGAAGGTGCTTATATGGCTAAGTGTAGCTGTTCTCGAGGGTAGGGAAGTAGTTGGCCTTAGGTTTTTTTCCACTACTATCACAACTATAATGGTAGTTTCGTATGGGAGTGGCTGGCAATGGAGCTTCCAATATGGCAGTCGCAATGGTTAGGGTGGCATTTGGGGTTTGATGGTAGTAAGCAATAGATGCTACAAGGGAGGTTGAAAGGGGGTGGAATGGAAAACTCTTAAGTTAAGCAAGCTCACTAAATGGTTACTTTTTCTCAAGACTAGCTATGGAGCTTCAAATTCTAGAGAGAGAGAGGGAGGTTGCACTTAGAGAGAGTAAGCTTCAAATGCATTTGAAATTGGTAAGAAGATGAGAATTGATGATAAAAAGCACTCCCTAAACCTCCATTTATACTAACAAAAGCTCAGATTAACTTAAGAAGGATCATTAATAGCCGAATTGGCCATAAGTGAGAAGTTTGAAATTTTAGTTTTTTTCTAAATTTTCAAATCGATTTTAAGCCCTTTAATGAATGAATGTGGACAAGTTTTAGTGCTCGATATGAAGTATCCCAAATCTATTTTGCAATTTCTTTCTTATTTCGGTGAAATTGCAAAATTAAAAGGACCGAAAATGCGTTGAAACATCGTTGACCAAGTTAGAAAAGGAAGAAAAAAAGAAAAGGGAAGAATTGGGAATCGAAGAGAGACAAAGGAAGGAAGAGGAGATCTAAGCCATGCACGTACAAAATGTACTGCATGGCTAGCTCGGCACGTGTATAACATGTGCTAGAAAAAGTAGTTCTGGTGTTGAGTGTCTACGTATGTGTTGTAGGCTTTAGCCCTAATCTATTTCCTATAAACTAGGTTGCACCTGCTCTAACCTTTGACCCCCTCTTTTTTAAAAAAATAAATAAAATAAAAATGAAAGAAAGAGGAATAAAAATAAAAATAAAATATGTATAAATAAATAAATAAAAGTAAACTCTAAATGACTGACTCTAAAACAGTGGCATACACACATGTAAACTAAATATAAATTAAAGGTTCTAAGACCCTTTTATCAAAAAATTAATTTAAACTCAAATAAGGCCTAAACAAAAATGACCAAGAATCATTAAATTATATGTGTGAGCTTTGACTTTATTTGACTTCTATAATTAAAAGACCTTGTCCATGCGACTTTAATGAAAAAAACCCTAAAAAAGACCCAAGACCTGAAGTTATTATTATTCTTTTTTTTTTTTTGTATTTTCCAAAATTTTCTAATTTTTGTACTTTTGAATTAAGACCCTTTTTCTCTATTCTAAAAAACAATTCTAAAACTTCCAGGGTAGGTGGGGGCATAACCCTCGAGCATCCCCGTAGCTTTTGCTTTCTCCTTTTATAAGTGACTTAACCATCAATTGAACATTACAATACAACATATGGCGCTGTCTTCGAATTCAAAACTCATAATTAGCATGGTAATGATGTGCCTAAGAGAGATATCCTTCACTAGTGCTTATCTATAGGTCCTTTGAATATTGAATAAAGAAAAGAAATATGTAGCTACTATGATGCAACATACACGAACTCACTAAACAGTTGCAACACAATTTAACTCACAATTTGATGTGACATATAAGCAGTGGATTAAAGTTCACTTGCCACAAAGCCTCACTAGTCAAGTTTACTTAGAGAAGGTTATTTACAAATTGAGAAAGAGAATATTCAATATATTATGAAGATGATAATTTCGGCTACAAACATTATGAGCTATATATAGTATGCCCATTAGTTTAAAATGGAAAGAAGGAAAATTACATTAAGGTAGTTTCCTAATTTTGGATAAAAGGGGTAAAAATGACAAATGCAAAGAAACAAAAAGGAATACCCCTTGGTGGTGCTAAAGTAATAGGGCACACAACAAGAAGTCTTTAGGTCAAACACTAACAAAAACAAGCACTAAAAATGATGCAATTCAGCTTGCTAGGGGAAAAGAAGGTGGTGAGGAACTCATCTAAGCAGGTCATTAAGGCATGGGACAATTCCAGTAAGTCAAGGGCCACTACGAAAGGATTGGCTAAGATGTTTAATGTAAGTTTTAAGCTATTAGAGAGGTCAATACCAATCTCCACATGGGTTGGGGTCAATTCTTTAGGAGGTGCAATAGCTCGAATGAGTGTTAGGGCACTTGAGTAGGTCGATAGTCGATGGACAAAGATGTTGTACTAGTAGATCAGCTTATCCTCTATAGGTTAAGCATTAAGAATTCATCTAATTAAGCTATGAAGGCCTTAAAGTTAGGCTCTTGTGATGAGACCCTAGCTTAGAATAATAGAAGAGGTCAAAATCCCATTAAGTAAGAAGACCTAAGAACAATATATCCAAGGAGGTTGAAGACACTACAATTATTAATTAGCCAATCAACGTAAACAACCAATCATCGAGTTTACAATAATCAAACGATTGATTCACAACGATTTGTATAATTAGAAAGCCTTTACAAAACCTTAGTAAGTAAATGAAATTATGAAGGCTATCAAGAAACAGCTATAAGCTCAAGTGGCTAAACTTAAGCATATGAATGTTATGTCGGAGTTTTAAGAAAACGGTGTTTCCATCCTTACTCTAAGATGTAAGAGAAACAATGTACGACAACCAACAGCACCACTTACCTTAAACAATCACCTACAAGATCAACAAGCGTAGTTTATGTGATAGGAATCAACCCCCTAGACCGATCATACAAAGCCAAGATAGAAGACTCCAAAGACTCACTTGAAAAATACTAACTTGAAGCCCTATTAGAGACGGAAATTCCTATCCTAACCTTTGTGTTTCCCTTTTCTGCCGACCTGACTACCAAGCCTTCACGTATACCAGACCTACCGAATAGATATACTATAATAGAATATCCGAGCAGACGGTCCCAAGACTATCTAAGACAAGCTCTTGAACCAACAATAGATGTCTAACCCCAACCCCAACTAACTACTCTATAATGAGACTGACTAAGCTTTGACTTAATCCAGATCAAGTTGGCCCCTGATTGCAAATTCTTTTTCTCATCTTCTTTATACCATATTTCTAACGTTCAGCCACCAAGTGATACGTATCTTCTAGTACAACATTCTAGAAGGATTCTTTACTTTCCGTACTAAATATTCTTTGTCTATTTTACCTTTTTTAGTATGTATTACATAACCTAATTATAAGAATACCCTTTTGTCTTTTCATACATGTAAAGTAACCTTAGTGAATAGGTATATAAACCCCTACTTAATTGTACGTAGACAATCAATCCTCAATATCAGAATATTATTCAAGTTTCCTTTAAGCAACCCTAGTGTTCTCATTACCTTTTAATTCTTATCTATTCCCTTTAGCAAGGAGTGATGGCGAATGACCCATTAGTTCGAATTGGTGAGTCATTTCCAATGGATTATAGGTCAAGTAGGGTCAATTGGCATATCACATCTAATGAATAGTTGCCCGGGCTTTGCTAACTTTTCTTTGTTTTCTTTTTTGCTT
This sequence comes from Lumnitzera littorea, assembly GCA_024138015.1. Lineage (NCBI taxonomy): Eukaryota > Viridiplantae > Streptophyta > Magnoliopsida > Myrtales > Combretaceae > Lumnitzera > Lumnitzera littorea. Next base: position 90,219,076 of record JAMXBB010000007.1, read on the forward strand.
GATTCATTGTGGTGTTTCTCCATGTGTCCGACCCTAGAGACGCATTAGCTTCACTGCTATCAGAGCACAATTTTGAGAGGGAGTGTGTAAAGTTTCCGTGAAGTTTGGTTTACTTTGCTGTTAATGGCTGTTACATTCCTTCTGTAGCTGTTGTAGTGTGTTTGTGTGGAGTAAGTTTGGCGTTGTGAACTGTATAGTAAAGATTTGTGTATTGGTAAGTGTGGTTTCATTATTAATCTATCATTACTCTGTTTTTCACTACAAAAGTAAAGTAAGTTCATTTCTGTTTTGTTCGAATGATTATTAGGTATTAAAGTTGTTAGTGTATTAGTCAAAGTTTCGGGTAGTACAATAGCATTGTTTTCTTGTGTATTGTGTTGTTAATTTGTCTGAAAGTATTATACGTTGTCGGACTCTAGTGTTCAAGGTGTTATTAGAGACCAAAATAGTGGTGCTTAACTTGGTCATGGTCATAATGGAAGTAAAACTCCTGGGTCAGTTGATAATAAACTTGATAGACTCACAAATCTTGTTAAGAGTCTAGTTACCATGATGCAAGTTAATAAGCAACAACCCTAGGGTATGTCATAACACAACCCACTTGAAAATGTTCTAGAGAGAGGCTATGACCTAGGTAACCAAGCTAATCACCCAGTTCAACCCCTTCGAGCCAAATGAGTAGTAGACCAAGTTGCTAAATGAAGACTGGAGTTAGAGCATATTGAGGAAGATGATGAGGAGATCAATGACGAGGAGTATGGAGAGGATAAAGAAGAGGCCGGTTATCACTAAACACAAGAGCTAAGATGCTAAGCTCCTTGAGGACTAGACAATGTCAAGGTCCAAATCCCAACCTTCAGCAGAAGTGGATATGCAAAGGAATACTCAAAGTGGGAAGAGAAGGTGGAGAAGGTGTTTAATTGTTATGGATATACAAAAGCTATGAAGGTCCAACTTGCTACACTTAAGTTCTTTGGGTATACCACTATGTAGTGGAAAAATCTTAATGCAGCTAGAGTAAGGGATGGAAGACAAGGTATGAGAACTTAGGATGAGATGAAGAGGTTATTAAAGAGTAGATTCATCCTTGAAACATACTTACAAGACACATTTGCAAAGTTGCAGGCACTTCACCAAAGAGGCCAATTTGTTGATGACTATGTGAGAGAGTTCCAGATGCTTGTGATACAAGCCGACATGGAAGAACCAAAGGCCCATACAGTATTGAGATTCATTTCTAGGCTCAAATATGAGATTTGCAACATTGTGAAATTATAAAGGTTTTACACCTTAGAAGAGGTAATTAAGATAGTGTAGAAGGTCGAAAATTAAAGGAGAAGTGCTCTAAGCCAACTTGGGCCAACATTCTCTTAAGCCCTTGTTCCACGCTGACCTATTCAAGCCGAGCCAAGGAGGTCACATTGAGACGAGGAAATGAATGACTGACCTGACAATAACTAAGTAGGTTAGTAGGGCTGAGTAAGACAACCGAGCTAAGTCGAACCAATGCTAGGTTAACTTCGAGAACATATGAGAGAGGATAAGCCTCCGAAAGGAAGACTAGTGAGGTGAATTACTTTAAATGCTTAGGCTTTAGACATATGGCTGCTGAGTGTCCGAATCGATGTATCATAGTACTTTAAGGAAATGTAGTAGATAGCACTAATGAAAGCGAGCCTAAAGAGGAGAAGGATATTAGAAAAGCCGAAGTCGAGGAGGAAGAGGAGACCTGTGTCTATGTTGACCAGGGAGAAGTAATGACCCTAGTACCGAAACAAGTACTAAGTTCTTTACCGAACTCTGAGGAAGACTAGAGGGAACATTTATTCCATACCAAGTGTACCATCAAGGGACAATTGTGCACCATCATAGTAGATGGAGGAAGTTATACTAATGTGGTTAGACAGTCCTTCATGTAGAGGTTAGGTTTGCCAACCTCTAAGCATCATCAACTTTATAAGCTACATTGGTTACATTACAAGGGTGCTTAATATGTAATGGAACAAGTAACCATGCCATTCAGTGTTAGAAGTATGTACAGGAACATCATAAGACCTTACAATTAGGCCTAGATATTCCTCTCTTTTCAGTATACGATTTAGGCTACCCATTACCTATAGATCATCCTAAAAGCATGTAAGAAGTCACACCTTGGTGATACTCCCCACCTTTCTCTAACCTTTTCTCTAAAGTGGAGTCAAACTCGAATCATCCACCTACTAGCAGGAGATCTACTCTAATTCTATTTGTAATGCCTCTTCTTTGATACCAAAAGCAGTGAATAGCTAAGCCAACAAACATTAATTGACTCATTTCAACCACTTGGCCCAAAAGTTTTAAGCTTATGTTGACAAGGTATTCATAACCATGGCCTTATAAATTAGTATCACAACCTCCCACAATCCATGTAGGACAGTTAACCATGGGGTTTCACAATCTCCTCCCCTCCCCTTTAAACATATGATGTTCTCATCATGAGACCTTATAATTGGACCTAGATCTTCTCCTATTTTCAGTATACAATTCGAGCCACCCACTACCTATAAGTCATCCTAAAAGCTTGTAAGGAGTCATACCCTAATGACACTCCCCACCCGAATCATGAATGCATACAGATGATTAAAATGCAATTTAAGTTTACAACTCTAATTATTAATGTAGATGACCGTAATTAGACATAGTTTAGGGCATTCCATATTTAATTAAGTTAATCAAGCCTATTGGATCATTTTATCTAATTAATTTAGGGTTTCTAAGGGTTGGAATCGATTATCACTAATCAATTATGATTTTAGAAGGCAAATTGAGGTTGTTCCACCAATTTAGTGAATTAATAGTAGTTACTTAATAATGTGGCTATATAATTAGAGTTTATTAACTAAATTAGGGCTTTTGACACTAAATTAAAGTTTCTAATTTGTTTTAGGGCTTCTCGTATTTAGGGTTTTATGAGGGTTTAATGGTTATTGTGAGACCTCATGGTTAAGTGTCCATAAATTGTAGGAAGATATAGTACTAGTTTATAAGGTCATGGTTGTGAACACCTTATCAACATAAGCTTGAAACTTTTGGGCCAAGTGGTTAAAATGGGCCCATTAGTGTTTATCGGCTTGGTTATTCACTGCTTTTAGCCTCTTATACTTCCTTAGGGCTCATAAAGGTTAGTATAACCTTCTTCCCATCTTTTTGAAACATGTAGGTGTTCCTATATCCACCATGCAATACTTTAAAATCGAATAGCTAAGGTTAGCTAAGTAAGATGTGTAAAGCACACATGGGAAGTACATCACATAGCAACTCGTCCTTATACCTATCACCAATAGTAGACCTCCCTTCTCATTCAACTAATGAATCTTGTATGGTTTAGGGTACAAGTAAGTCAACAACTTCAGGGCCTTAACTACTCCTTGCATTATGACATTGGTACAATTTCCCCCATCAATGATCAATGTGAATAGTTTGCCATTCACTTGGCAATTTGTATGGAAAAGGTTCTCCTTTTATTCATTTTCGTCGGCTACAAAGGTACTGAGAGACCTTTAAACAATGAAACAATACTCGACCCCTGGTTCAAGTGGGGTTATGGTGTTAAGATCTTCTAGATATCCTTCTAGCCCCTGATTGACTCCCTCTCTATCTTTTCCTTTATTAGCACTCTCCACTTCAAACTCATGCTTATCTCCTTTAATGGTCATGATACATCAATTCAGACATTAACTAGCCATGTGTCTATAGCCGAGACATTTGAAACACTTGATCTCTCAAGTCTTCCTCCTTAATCTTTAACCTTGGTCTCTTTGGACCTCAGGATCCTTAGCCTTGCCCTTACCTTGGCCATCATCCGATTAGCTCGACATACCACTTCGAGTCAACAATCCTGGTCAGTTGATTGGCATTTAACTAAGCTAGTTCTGCCTTTATCTTTAGACCCTCTATGCCATTCAAATGGCCTCCTCTAGAGTCCTAAGCCTCTATAACTCTACAATATAGCCAATCTCAATTCTAAACCTAGAAATGAACAATGCTATAGTCCTAGTCTTGGGTTCATCAACATTACATCGGATCATCAACAATTGGAATTCTCGAACGTACTCATCTACTTATCCGATGCCTTGCCTCAAGTCTAAGAGTCATAGGAATGTGTCTTATTCGTGGTATTCTGGAACAAAACTACTCCTCAGAACTCTCTTCATTTCATTCCATGTCCAAATCTTACATTGGGCTCTCTAGCGTACATTTTGCAAATTTTTCCACCACATTTCTACATATCCATATAACTCTAATGCAACTACTCTGATACGAACAGTATCCTCATAGTCATAAAAGTAAAATATCTTTTCCTCCTAATCTAAGTAGTCATTGGCATTACTAAACCCATTAAAGCTGGGAATCTATACTTTGTGATGCTCGGCTCCTTTAGGAGCTTTCAAGTTACGCTCCTCAATACAATCGTATTGCACCTACTCATCATACTTCTTAACTTCATCTAACTTTAGTCTCCTTCTAGTAACTTTATCAACACATAAGGGTAGAGCTTGGTTCATTATGATTAGTTTTGGTGTGTGTTACTCATCCATCTGCCTTCTTAGCATTTCTCTCACCTCTCTACCTAGTTCAATAGCAATTATTTCCTAAGGTCTGGTCTTTAAGACCTTTTGTACAAAGACAGCCAAATTTGCCATAAAGGTAGCAAGGTCTTATATTTGCTCATCCGTAGTTTATAGGGTTTCTTGGTTAACATGACCACAACCATGAGCATTACTCTCGGCATCATTAATCTCTCCCTGAATGTTAGGATTCAACATTCTCAACATAAAGCTTCAAAAAATACTCCTCGCGCAACAAATTGCCACACACACTTAGAAAATATGAATCAAATAGTGAATTGCAAACTTGCTTTACTCTTCCAATAGGAAAATAGAGTACAACAAAATAACACACCAGTAAGAACTACTTCGATATAACTTTCAATCACAACCTTAAGCTATGATACTAGGATTATATGATGTACCTAGGAGCTTAGTAATCTCTAAGACTTATCATAGGAAATGAGAACTAAATGGGTCTTTCGAGATATCGAAGAAAGCTAAAATGGAATGGTTGGCAAATGTGATACAATAGCTTATGTGAAGCTACTTAGAGGATATGACTTACCAACAAACACAACATGACTCAACACTTCGCTTGATATGACGCACAAGCTAATGCCAAGATCCACCTACTACTAATCTTGAGTTACTTGGTAAGATTAGATAAGAGTGTAAGAAAATGTGATCGGAGAGGAATATCTCGCAAGAATAAGTATATTCAATATTTGAAAGGGATTTAAGATGTTTCAGCCATAGAGAAAAGGGATTATTTATAGTAAGTCCCTAGGGTAACATTACAAATAAGGAAAATTACAAAAAGAATAAAGAAGAAAGGGATTCTTAGTATGTATGTAAGGGATAAATAAGACAAATAACAAAAAGGAATAATAGTACAATGTTTGAAAAAATGATGGATAGGTGGCAACTTGTTAATAGGTCCATATTAAGGAATCTTTAGGTGCAACAGCTGGGCTAAGTTCATGGTGTGACAACTATGGATGGGTAGTATCAAGAGTTACCAAGATGAATGAGAGATGCCACTGTATAGTAGGTTGAAAGAGAAGGATCTAGGGTACGGGGGCCTCAGCTTCGGCACTTAGCAGGTCAACCTCGATACATAAAGGGTCGACAATGGAACAAATATTAGAATAGAGTAAAGTATATCCGAGCTGAGTATTTAAGGACTTTACCCACCGTTCTCCCATGTACTATGTCTTATCCTTGACAGCCTGACGAGAGAGAATCCTTTTGGTAAGAGACTAAAGGCCTCTAAGGCTCGCATGAGTAAGAAGGCCAACGGTCAGCAGTCCATCACTTAGAGTCTTTTATGTAATTGGTCTGGGGAGTTGATTCTTAACGCATGATGATCTCCATAAGGCTCTTATTGAAGGAAAAGCTTCACTAGATATTGAAATAGAACTAGGTGATATCTAGTAAATTGACCCAATTCTTTTGGTTAGATACAACAAAGTGCAGAAGGTATTCTTCTAATAGGTCAATGAATTGACTATCCGCCCATCACTTTAAGGATGGTAGCTAGAGGTTATACTTAACTTAGAACCAAGGAGTTAGAACAACTCTATCCAAAACTTTCCTATAAACCTGGCATTCCTATCACTTACAATGCTATAGGGTACTTCCTAGAACTTCACCATATGCTTGAAGAAAAGCTAAGCTATCTCTTTTTTATTTGAACTTTCATGTTAGGAATGAAGATCACATACTTGGAAAACCTATTAACAACAATAAAAATCGATGAGCATTCTCTTACTATTGGTAGGAAAGTGATAAAGTTCATAAAGACGCTCTCTCATGGGTGATATGGCACTAAGAGGGGCTTCAACAACCCTATATTCTTCTACCTCGCAACTCTATCTTGTTGATAAGTTAAGCTTGTCTTCATATAGCTCATCACGTCTTCCTCCTTATCTGCCAATAGTTCCTTAGCTTCAATAAGCTAAACATTCCTTACCAATTGAGATGTGCAATTCATGGATCATGACACTCCCTCATGAATGCCCTCCTCAAGTTTCCTGTCTATGGGACATACAATTGACAATCCTATTTATAGATGAGATCACTCTTTACCCAAAATCTATGACTCTTCCTAATAAGAATCAACCATCCAGATCGATCATACGTAGTTGAGCCAGAGGACTCTAAGGACTCATGATGAGGATAATGGCTCGTAGCCCCATCTAGGAGAAGAATTCTTATTTCGACCTCCATGATTTACTTTACTGCTAACCTGAGTATTAAGCTCTCTCGTATACCAATATTGTCTTTAGAATTGCTAAGCAAACATATCGACCTTCTTAGTAGGCATGCTAACGCTCCAGGCAGGCATGCCTAACTACTAAGTAGTCGTACCATAATCATGACAACATGCAAGCACATTAACCTCAACAACTATCCAAAGCCAACCTCTCGAAACAACTAAGATCTAACCCTAGTTTGAGGTGAATATTCATTTGTCTCTAATTGGCTGAGAACCGATTTGATCCAAATCAGGTTAGTTTTGATTGCATACCCTCTTTTTCCTCACTTCATCCGAGTTGTACTATATTTTATAGTAACCAGCCACCGTGCAATACGTGTCTTCTAACACAATATTCTAGAAGGATTATTTACTTTTCTGTACAAAATATTCTTTGTCTTTTTTTTTTTATCATTTTTAGCATTATTCATGTATCCCCATTATAAATTACCTATTTATCTCTTCTATATATACTTGTAACCTTAGTGGGGCTAATATAAATACCTCATTTGTCATATGCTAACATAACTCTTTGATCATCAAAATATATAAGTTTCTCTTTTAAGCAACCCTAATATTCTCATTCCTTAACTCTTATCTAATCCCTTTAGTAAGGAGTAGTGGTAAGTAAACCTATAGTTCAGATCAATACATCACATTTAACAAATTATAGGCTAAGTAAGATCAATTGGTGTGTCATGTCTAGTTGGTAGCTGCCCAAACTTTTGCTAGCTTTCTTGTTTTCCTTTCGGTTCATTTACATTGTGGTGCTTCTCCATATGTTTAACCCCAAAAACACATCAGCTTCGCTAGTATCAAAGTATGGTTTTGAGAGGGAGTATATGAAGTTACAGTAAAGTTTTGGTTTGTATTTGTTATTTGTGGCTACTGTATTCCTTCCATAACTGCTCCAATGTGTTCTTGTAAAGTAAGTTTGGATTTGTAAGCTGTATAGTAAAGATTTGTGCATTAGAAAGTGTAGTTCCATTGTTACTTTATTTTTACTCTATTTTCCACTATGAAAACAAAGCAAGTTCTTTTCTATCCTATTCAAGCGATTATTAGGTGTTGACATTGTTATAATGTGTTAGTTAAAGTTTTGGATAGTAAGGTAGCAATATTTTCCATATATTGTGTTGTTAATCTGTTTGAAAAGTATTATACCATATCAGATTTAAGTGTTTAGGGTATTATTGGTAATCAAAGTAATGTTGCTCAACCTGGTCATGGTCATAATAGTAGTAACACTCTAGGGTCAGTTGATGATAAGTTTGATAGACTCACTATCCTTGTTAAGAGTCTAGTCACCACGATGCAAGTTAATAGACAACAACCCCAAGGTGTACTGCACCATAACCTACCAAAAAATGCTCCTAAGAGACGTTGTGACTAACGTAATCGAGCTAATCGCCCAGTTCAACCCCTTCGAGCTAGTAGAGTAGCAGATTAAGTTGTTAAGCGAAGGTTAGAGTTGAAGGAGATTGAGAAAGATGATGAGTAGATAGATGCTAAAGAGTATGGAGAGGAAGAAAAAGAGGCTGATTATTATCGAGCACAAAAGCGAGGACACCGAGCTCCTTGAGCACTAAAGAATGTTAAGGTCCAAATCTTACCCTTAAGTAGAAGTGGAGATGCAAATGAATATTTAGAGTGAGAAGAGAAGGTAGAGAAAGTGTTTGACTGTTATGGATATACAAATGTTGTCAAGGTTTAAGTTGCTGTACTTAAGTTCTCTAAGTATGCCACAATATGGTGGAAAAATTTGGATGCAACCAGACCAAGGGATGGAAGACAAAGAGTAAGGATCTAAGATGAGATGAAGAGATTGATGAGGGCTAGATTTTTGCTTGAGACCTACTTGTAGGATACATTTGCCAAACTGTACGAACTTTACTAAGGAGGCCGATCTATTGATGATTATGTGAGAGAATTCCAAATGCTTATGATCCAAGTAGACATAGATGAACCCAAGGCTCATATAGTATCACGGTTCATTTTTGAGCTCAAATACAAGATTTACAACATTGTGGAAGTGTAAAGGTTTTATACTCTAGAAGAAGCAATTAAGGTGGCACAGAGGGTTGAAAAATAGAAGAGAAATGCTTCGAGTCGGCCTAGGCCAATATTTTTTCAAGCCATAGTTCCATGCTAACTTATTCACGCCTAGTCGAGGAGAGAAATGACTAACCTGACTATAGTCGAATAGGCTAATAGGGCCGAGTAGGCCAGTTGAGCCGAATTGAGGCTACATCGACCCCTAGGACATATGAAAGAGGACAGACCTCTGGACGGAAGATAAGTGAGGTGAAGTGCTTTAAATGTTTAGGCTTTGGACACATGGCTACTGAATGTCTGAACCAACGTGCCATGGTGCTCCAAGGAGATATAGTGGATAGTACCAATGAGAGTAAGCTCAAGGAGGGGAAAAATGATGGAAGGATTGAAGCCGAAGAGGAAGAGGAGACCTATGTTTATGCCAACCAGGGAAAGGTGATGACCTTATTACTGAGACGAGTATCAAGTTCCTTACTAAACTCCAAAGAAGACTAGAGAGAAAACCTGTTCCATACAAAGTGTACCATCAAAGGACAGTTGTGCACTAACGTTGTGGACAAAGGAAGTTATACCGATGTCATCATACAGTCCTTGTGCAAAGGTTTAGACTATTGACCTCTAAGTACCTCCAACCTTACAAACTACATTAACTTCATGATAAGGGTGCTCTGCAAGTCATAGAGCAAGTAATTATCCCATTCAGTGTTGGGAATGTGTATAAGGACAAAGTAATGTGTGATGTCGTCACTGTAGGAGCTTCACATCTGTTATTTGAAAGACCTTGGTTGTTTAATTGACATATTACTCACAACGGATACAAGAACACCTATGCCTTTGTTAAGGACAAGAAAAATATTATACTGCAACCCATGACATTGACCTAAGTAAATGAGATCCATAATGAGCTTTCCTGAGTTAGTGAGAAGAAGGCCTTATTAATGAGCTAAAGAGAGCTTCGAGCTATTGAGAAGGCCAAAGAGCCTATGTTCCTATTGAATAGAAGATTATTGGAGATGAAAGATTTGGGGGATGTTCCTAATGAGATCCGAAGCTTGATAGATGAATTTTTTAACCTATTTCCTAAGGAGTTGCCTAAAGGACTATCTCTGGTCCGAGGCATAGAGCATTGTATTAATCTATAGCCAAGCGCCGCCCTGCCTACAAAATGAACCCTAAGTAGGCTACTAAGCTGAAAAGACAAGTAGATGAGCTCATAGGGAAAGGATACATGAGGAAGAGTGATAACTCTAATTTTAAACATATCTTATATGGTGATTTTATGGCATTTCCCTTACATTTTTTTGTTTTCTTTAAAGAAATTGATACTTAATTGAGTAAAATGTTGATTTCAGGGTTTAAACGCGTTCTAGGCTCGAAAACGAAGAAAACGAATCAAGTTTCACTCAATTCCGAGTTCAAACGAAGACTTTATGAAATTTTGAAGTTGTGCAGAAATTTTGCCTTTGTGCAGAAAGTTACACGACCTGGGGACACGGCCATGTCCCAGGCCGTGTCTGGTGACGAAAATAAAATCCATGTAATACACATATATAAGGAGATCTTAGGGTTCAAAAGAGAGAGAGACATTACAGAAACGGAGAGAAACAAGAGACAAGAAGAGATTTAAGGAGAACATTAATCAAGAAGTAAGAACAACATCGATTTCAAGATTAGAGATTGTTCATCAAATCAAGAGGGGTTTCCATGTTTTATTTTATATTATTGATGAAACTCGTTTTTAGATTCGTCATGATAGCTTAGAATTCAAGTATTTAGGATTATGGAACCTAGGGTTTCATGTAACCCTTGGATTGAATTATAATTTCAAGAAAGTTTTTATCTTTTCTTGATTCAATTATGTCGTTTAGATATGGATTGATAATTCTAGAGTATCAATATATGATATTATGCATGTTGATTGAGAAATTGCATGTGTAATTAGATCTTAACATAATTGAAGAGAATTACATGTATACTTAGAGATAAGATACATGATTCTTCCGGAAAGTTGATTGTTTGTGTGGGAATTCATTAAACATTAATGCAATTCTAAGTTATATTACTAAGTGAAGAGATTCCGGTAAATAATTTAGAATTAGGGTTAATATGCTTGAGAAAGATATTAGCTTTAATTGTGAATCCCTCCGGTCAAGAATCATAGAAACTGAATTGAATATATTTTAAAAAGGTTACATGTTAAATACTAGGGGAAATAATTCCTAAATACATTATTGCATATTTGAAGTCGTTCGTAGTTTATTGCTTTCTAAATTGCTTAGTTAAGTCTCATAATTAGTTTAGTTTATTAATTTCAGTATTTTTAATTCATTCAACTCGACATAATTTTCCGGTTAAATAATAAAGCTAAAGTTAATATTAATACTCAAAATCTCTGAGGGATCGACTCGAACTCATATCCGACTATATTAAAATTAATAGGTGCGCTTGCCTCATATCAAAGAGCATGAGCACTTATGCTATACCAGCTTTATTCATCCTAAAGAAGGATGGTTTATGGTACATGTGCATTGATAGCTGAGCAATTAATCGAATTACTGTCAAGTATAGATATTCGATACTAAAGCTCGATTGCATGTTAGATGAACTTCATGGTGTCAAAATATTTTCAAAGATTGATTTGCAAAGTAGTTACCACCAAATTTGCATGAGACTAGGTGATGGATAGAAGACTACTTTCAAGACAAGGCATGGTCTATATGAATGGCTAGTTATGCCGTTCAAACTTACAAATGTACAAAGCACATTTATGAGGCTTATGAACCATGTGATGCACCATCTAATCGAACAATGAGTGGTTGTGTACATTGATGATATATTGATATATAATACCAACCTAGACAACCATGTTCAATATCTTTGAGTTGCTTTTGAAATCTTACGAGCCAAGAAGTTATTTGGGAACCTAAAGTATACGTTCTGTCGGGGTAAAGTGGTTTTTCTTGGGTATGTAGTATCAAGGGAAGGAATTTGAGGTGATGAGGAGAAGGTCTGAGCTATCTTGAAGTAACTAACGCTAAAGAATGTTATGGAAGTATCAAGCTTTCGTGGCCTTACTTCTTTCTACAGGTAATTTATTGAGAACTTCAATACTATTATAGCCCCCTTAATTGAGTTGAGGAAAAAGGGAGATGGGTTCTAATGGAATGATTAAGCTGAATAGAGTTTCAAAGAGATCAAGGAGAAGCTTACCTCTACCCCTATCTTATCATTACCAAATTTTGACAAACCATTTAAAATGGAGTACAATGTGTCAAGCGTTGGAATTTGTGTCGTCCAAATGTAAGAACGATGACCAATTGCTTATCATAGTGAGAAGCTTAGTGGTGCTGCATTAAATTATTCTATGTATAAGAAAAAGTTGTACTCTCTTTTCCAATCTCTTACTGTCTAACAATACCACTCACTACTACGAGAGTTTGTGATCTACACTGATCATGAGTCATTAAAGTATCTTGGGAGTCAAAACAAACTATCAAAGAGGCAATCCAAGTGGCTAAAGTTTATGGAAACGTAGTCGCTAATGCTCTATCATGTTAGTAAACCTTGTTGACCACTTTGCGAACAAAGTTGCTAGGATTTTCACTTATCCAAACCGTTCTACGTGTGAGCTGTTGGTAAAAGAAGCTCATAGTGGTGGATTATCTTATTATTTTGGAGAGACCAAAATAGCCAATCTATTGAAAAAAAACTTTTACTGGCCTGGTTTGGCTAAAGATGTTCGTAAGGTATTGGGAAGTTGTAAGGTGTGCAAGAGAGCTAAGGGAAAAAGAGAGCCCCATGGAGAGCATATACCCTTACCAACACTAACCCTACCTTAGGCTAACCTCAACATGGACTTTGTCTTAAGGATGCGTCAGACATCTAAGGGAAAAGATTTGGTCTTCATAGTAATGGACCGCTTCAACAAAATGACACACTTCATCCCATACCATCAAACTAATGATGCTTTATATATTATTGATATATTTTTGTAGAAAGTAGGCTAACTACACTGAGTGTTGAAAACTATTGTTTCAAATTGAGACACAAAATTTTTGAGCTATTTTTAGAAGAATCTTTGGAGAAGACTTAGAACTAAACTTATGTTTAACTTTAGTAGCCACCCCCAAACTAATGGCCAGACTAAAGTGGTGAACAGGACATTAGCCAATTTACTTAGAGTTGTTATGGGAAAGAACTTGAAGGATTAAGATGTATGTCTACCAGTTGTAGAGTTTGCATACAATCAAACCATCCATAGTACCACTTAAAAGACCCCATTTAAGGTCGTCTATGGCCTTAACCCCATTATCCCCCTAGATTTGATCAGTACCCTTATAATTGTTGAAGAAAGTCAATCCGTAGTCGACCAAGCCTAAGAATTGCAGGAGTTACACTAAATTGTGACAAGGAAGATTGTTAGGTTCAATTAGAGACAACAAGAGATTGGTAGTTAAGGCTACCGAATTGTTTCTTTCAAGCTAAGAGACTTCATATAGATTTATCTCAACCGAAAATGATTTCTCCACTTGACATAGAACAAATTATCTCCATAACCTAATGGTCTATTTAAGATTTTAAAGAAGATCAATTGCAATGCCTACCAGATCGAGTTGCCCAATGACTATTGTATTTCCTCCATTTTCAATGTATCTGACCTAATTATAAACCGACCAAAAGAAGAAGATCCCATAGGTACCTCGAAAGAATAGTGACTAGAGACCACTTCAGGTTTGAGGTCCAATCTTCCCAACCCCTAGGCAGAGATAGGAATTAACCCTTTAGACCGATTACATACAGTCCAGCTAAAAGACTTTAAGGGCTTACGAGGAGGATAATGGCTCGTAACACCATTCAAGAAAAGAATTCCTATTTTGAACTCCATGATTTATTCTACTGCCAACCTAAGTACTAAGCTCTCTAGGGTACCAACATTATCTTTGGAATTGTCGAGCAAGCATGCCAACCTTTCACGTAGGCATGCCTACTTGTTAAGCAACCATACCATAATCATGACAACATTTAAGCATATTAGCCTCAACAATTGTCCAAAGTTGAGCTTTCGAAATGACCAAGATCCGATCCTAATCTAAGGCAAATATTGATTAGTGACTAATTGGTCAAGAACCAACCTGATCTAAATCAGGTCGAGAACTGACCTAATGCTCTGACCACATACCTTCTTTTTCCTCACTTCATTTGAGTTGTGCTATATTTTAAAGTGACTAGTGACTAGCCACCGTGTAACACATGTATTTTAACACAATATTCCAAAATGATTCTTTACTTTTCTATATAGATTATTATTTGTCTCTTTTACCTTTTTTAGTATTATTCATGTATCTCAATTGTAAATTATCCCTTTATCTTTTCCATGTATGCTTGTAACCTTAGTGGGGCTAGTATAAATACCCCATTTATTGTATGCAAACATAACTCTTTGATCATCAAAATATATAAGTTTCCCTTTTTAGCAACCTTAATGTTCTCATTTACCCTTAACTCTTATCTATTCCCATTAGCAATGAGTAGTTGTAAGTAACCCTAGAGTTTGAATCGATGTGTTATGTCCAGTAAATTGTAGGTCGAATAAGATCGATTAGTGTATCATATCTAGTTAATAGCTGCTCGGACTTTTGTTCTTGTTTTCCTTTAGGTTTGTTTACATTGTAGTACTCCTTTGTATGCTTAACCCTAGAGATGCATCACTTCCCTTCTTTAATCAACTACCTAAGATTCTTAGCCAACAAGTCTTGACTTAAATGCTACTTAATTCGCTCTCGGATTGAAGTAGAGACTTAATTCGTTGACTATTATGCAATATGTGACATGAAGCTAAATTCATTTGCTTGCTTAAAGCATTTGCTACTTATTTAGTCTGACTACTGTGGTACTCAATCTTTATATTAACTTTGCCAAGAACACTTGATATCTAACTTGCTCTATAAAGAGTTTTAGTTAAGTTAACTTATGGTTGGTAGCAAAGTTATTTGTCTTCACCATAAACTTGGATCGTGGCAAATAATATTTCCAAGTCCTCAAGTAATTTCTTCTCTTATGTTGAATACCTACGATGGGTTAAATTTAGCTTCATACTCTCATATGCCACTAGATAGCCCTTTTACATCTATCATTTATCAAATGCGATGCCATCTATTTGGACTTCGAAAGACTTGAAAATGTTAGGAAGTGAAAGGATTAGCTCCTTTGTTGCCAAATGCTTCAACTCTTTGAATGTAGTTCACCATTCCTCACTTTAGGACCATGCTTAGTCCTTCTTCAACAAATTAGTAAGGGGTGCAACCTACAGGAATATCCCTCAACAAGTCATCGATAGTAATTAGCAAGTCTCAAGAAAGACCACAACTTTATCATACTCTTTTATACAAGCCATTCTTTGATTGCCCTTACCTTTTCCATATCCATTTTGATCTACTCGTCGTTAATTATGTAGCTTAAGAGCTTGATGTGTTTCTAGGAGAAGGCGCATTTCACATTTACATACATATGATTCTCCCAAAGCTTCTAAAAAACCATTCGTAGGTGCTTCACATGATCTTCTAATGTCCTATTATAGATAACTATGTCATATAGATAGAGGACTACAAATTTGTCCAAATAATCATTGAATATGTTATTTATTTGAGTATAAAAAGTTGTTGGAGCATTTGTGAGACCAAAGGGCACAAGTCGGAACTCACAAGTGCCATACTGTGTAACATAAGTGAAGTATTTGGCCGCACTCATTTAATCAAATAGATTAGCAATAAGAGGGGGTTAGGTAATCATTCTTTACTATTAGCTTACTAAAAGCTCGATAATCAATGCATAAACTCAAACCCCTATCTTACTTCTATTGGAATATAACAGGAGCCCCATATGATGCATTAGAGGGTCCAATGAAGCTTGCCTCTAATAACTCATTCAACTGTTTCTTCAGTTTTGCAAATTCTAGAGGCAACATTCATTATAAAGCTCTGGCCGGTAGTCTAGCTCCTAAAATAAGCTTAATCTCGTGGTCCATTGACCTTCTTAAAGGAAACTCCTTTAGTCGCTTGTCTAGCATCATAACACTATACTCCTCTTAGGTATTTTGAATTACCTCAGGAATCTCAACCTTTCCTCCTTCATCCTTCTCTAAAAGGATAGTAAGGAAAGTAAGCTCCTAATGTTAGAGCCATCACTTCAATTGGAGCATTAACAACATCTTGGCCTTAATTTTCTTTGCCCTTTCGCCATTGTTGCCTATGCACTTCCTCTAAATAAATATACACCATGGTTTCTTACCTCATATATGACAAGTAATTAGCTATGGGCATGGGAGCAACTTTGGTATGTCTTAAGAAATCTATCCTTAGGACTATACTGAAGTTATCCAAGGGTACTATTGTAAAGTTAAGATTCTCACTTGAATCTCCTTCTACTACCTTCATTCCTTTAGCAACTTATTAGACTAATCGTGTCTTAAAGTTGATAACTTTAATCTATCTAGCATCTTTTACAAGAACTAGTCTTAAGCTCCTCACCTTAGGCATATCAATGAAGCTGTCGATGGCTTCTGAGTTGATCATAGCATTAGCATTCTTACCATTGATGTTCAACTAGTTATACATTAACTCATTATCACTTTAAAGTTTACTTCACATTGAGAACTCTTTTCAATAGTTGACAACATACGTAAAATACCCATTTCAGGATACTCTTCACAATCACTACCTAACTCTTCATCTCAAATATACTCTCCATGGCATTGAGTGTTGTTTAGTGTGGACATTCTACTACCTTGAGTGGGCTATTGAATAGGAAGTAAGAGAATGTAAGCTTTTTACCTCTACTAAATGCTCCATTCTTTCTAAAGTGATGAGAGTTGTAAGATTTCTTCTAACCCCCTCCATTATTACTGTTACTATTACTCAAACTTAGGGCTCCTTTACTCTTAAGTTTACTCAACTTAGCAAACTTTCAATCCCCATGCCCTGTTTATATGCTCTTTCCTTTATTGTCATGAGTATAGTCTATCAAGCGCTCAACTACCGCCTACGTTGTAACCAAGTTTATCACTTGTTACTTCTACAACTTGTTCCTAGTATAGGTTTTAATTGTTCTAAGAAATAGAATAACTTGTCTTCTTCAACCATACTTTTGATGTGAAGCATTAGTGTTGAGAATTCACAGACATACTTCTGAATATCATCACCCTATTGAAACTCTCTCAACTTCTTATCGACTTTATACTCTACATTCTCTAGGAAGAACCGAGTTTGCAACTAAGTCTTCAATCCTACCCAAGTATCAACAAGTATAGTGCCATTTTAGATCTCTTTATACTTAGTGCGCCACCGCAGCTTAACATCACCGGTCAAGTATATTATAGCCCTTGTAGCCTTTGTTCTATCAACTGTAAAGTATTACTCCATATCAAATATGAAATTTTCCACCAATGTATCATCCCTTAAGCTAATGAAGCCTTAAGTTTAGGCATCTTTAGATCTCTAATAAGGGTAGGAGCATGCATAAAAGCTTTGGCAGGAGCATTTGCCAAAGCTCCTAACATAGCTTTGGTCAATACTACCACTTATGCACTTAACTCTTCAACAAACTTAGCTAAGGCATAAGTATGTACTAGCTTTCTCACATCATTAACTTAAGTATCTATATACCTTCTTACATCATTGGTTATTATAGTGACCTATGAGCATACGTACCATAACACCATTTCTTGGTGATATCATCGGTTATTATAGTGACCTATGAGCTCACGTGCCATAACACCATTTCTTGGTGACATCATCGGTTATTGTAGTCTTTAAGTTTGCCACTTAATTCTTGGCGATAGGTCTCAAGATTAGCTACCCTTATAGAAAGGGCAACTAATGTTTCCATTTGCTCATTCACACCATTTAAGAGTTCTTAACCAATCTCGAGCCATTTGCTCAAATCCTCTTAATGTGTGTTTCCTGCCATGATCGTTCTCCCTTAAATAACCAAAGCTTTGACACCAACTATCACAGTTTGAATCTTTCAATAACATACTTAAAGATTGTATGCCCTTGTTGTCCTATCTCTACAATAGTAAGCAAGCATATCTCACGTAGCGATGGCCAACAAAGCCTAGGTCTCTATAAGGCAATACTCAACAAGAATGAAAAGTAGCAAAAAGTATAAAGGGACACGAACAAGAATCGTAAACTAAATAGCAACATACTTTTATTAATCCATCGATGCTAAATGTTAAAATAGTTTGTGTACACGGGGAATAATGTATATAATAATTGCTCTTGGTTATAATTAACTAAAGCAGTAAGAATTTCAATCCATAAGGGTACCCATGCCTTTGTAAAGAGCTTTACAGACATTTTTGTATATGGCAAGAGGAACCATTATCGTCCTTGAAATAATCGTAGTTCTAAAAATGAAATGTATAAAAATAGTAAAACAATGTCTAAGCTAAAAGTACAAACAGTCCCTTCTCTATGTTATAATAATGTACAAAATGATGAGCTTGTCCTATAATAATATGCTACGAAAAGGGACCTTAATATATAGTGTGCATTGAATTAAATAGTTAGAAAGCTTAAAAGGTAAGATGTTATATATAACAAATACATATTTATAAAAAATAATAGCTGGGACAACTAAAGTATAGACTACGTAGATTCTTAAGTTGTTTTAGATATGAATGGTTTCTTATTTAATTTGAACTATTGATTTTATATGACTATTGCTAGTTTCTTTGCTTTGCAAGTGAAACTATGTCATTTGGAATTATGTCATTTTATATTAAGTCATATAAGGTTATATTTCTTGTCACTCTTTATAAAAAATGTCTCTTGAATACATAGTTAAAAATAAGAATTGTTAATGATTAAAAGATATTATTATTAAAATGGTACAAGTGACAAAAGTTAAAAATAATAATCACCTAAAAAGTATGGCAAAATGTTATTAGTAATGAAGAAGCATAAATGGTAGAAAATTTCGAAATTATATATTGTGATAAATTAAGTTATGATTCATTATAAGGGTTACATTTTAAGTTTACGGGGTGGGATGGGATAGGTACTGTCTAATTAGATTAGATTATTAAACTATATACAAACTAAATGTTCAAATCATTAAAAAAAAAATCTATGTTTAGTTAATAATTTATTATCTTTATTTAATTTTGTTTTATGGAACATATAAGATATTTTTGCTTACTTTCTTGCAATAAATTTGCATACTAATACGTAAAAACTTTTATATAAAGTAGGTAAATAATATACATTCAATGGATTATATGATTTACATTTTTATAAAGTAGGTAAATTTGTTTTTCTATTTTTGTACGGCATGAAGTTTTAAAGGAACAACAAAAAATTGCATCACTTTCTTCTTATGGCAAATATACATTTTCCATACGTAATGAGATTTAGTTGGAATTTGGAGTGTCAATCCTCATATCCCCCACCCCCAATTTATTTATTTTTACTTTTTTTTTTTAGCACTTTCAACTTGCATGTACCTATCACGTGCCTCCTCTCTACATCTCTCTCTTACTTGCTCTTTCATATTTAAGAAATAATAAATAAGTTTACAACCAAAAAGGGGAATATAAAAATAAAAGTCCATCTACGAAATGGAAAAGAAAAAAGTGTAAATATAAACACAAAAAAAAAAAAAAGAAAAAAAAGGAAAGAGAGCCAAAACACGAAAATTTGGTTTGGTTGTTTGATGAGTTATGGAAGGAGGAACGAAGGAAGGTAGAGAGAATCAGTAAGGAAAAGAAAATGTAGAAAACCCTAAATTTTAGAGCTTTGGCTTGATCTCTTCTTCACGACTTCTCAACACACCGACTCAGCTTTCTCTCTCTTCTCTCTCACACTCCCACATTCAAATCTGGTACTTCTTGCTCTCTACTCTCTTTTTTTGCTGTTTTTAGTAGTGTTTTAATACTTTGGGTGATTGAAGAAATGGGTCTTTGCATCTAGGTGTGACCCTGAATCGGTTTGTCGTAGTTTGGACTAAATCTGATGAGTTTGGATTGTAAATAGAAGGAGAATCGAAAACCCAGTTGTAAAAGCCCTTCCTTTTTGAAAATTTTGATTCATTGAGTATATAGAATTTTAGTACTATTGTTATAATCATGGCATTTGATCAAAATTTGATGCCTAAAGATTTAAGGCCCTTAAACGTGGCTCAAACTGCCATGGACGAATCCCGCATTGCCCCGGCTACCACCACGGGGCGGACTGCAGATGTGCTTAACCCTAATCCTGGTAAGGAGGCATGTAGCCCTCAGTCGATTCCAGTTTTTTACCCTGCGGGGGTTCCAGATACCGGCTTGGCAGGTTTGAATTACGGCAATGCACCCCCTGCTGGCGTGCCAGGATGGTTCACGCATGGACCCATGCCTGTTGCACACATGAGTGTGAATCCGCACTTGAGGTTTAGCTATAACCCTGCTTTGGGGAATAGGGTTGTTGTCAATGCTGTTGATCAGGCCAGTAATGATGCAGTGATAGGGTTTGAAAGTAGTCCTTATCTAGGCAATAGGGTTGTTGATATCATGGGTGATATCATGGGGGATCAGGTTAGCAGCGAGAATGTAAGTGGAATGGCATCTAGGGGTAATTTGGTAAATAGGCTGAGTGAGAGTGGGGCGGAGCATGTGGGCAGTCATTTGCAATCCAGTTTAGGACAGAAGCAGAATGTTGGGCATGGAGGCAGTGGCAATAGCACTGACCAGGTGAGTGATGAGGGTGTTGAGGAATCAATTTCAGGGAAGAAAGTAAAGTTCTTGTGTAGTTTTGGGGGGAAAATCATGCCTAGGCCGAGTGATGGAATGCTGAGATATGTTGGGGGGCAAACTAGAATCATTACTGTTAGAAGAGATGTTAGTTTTAATGAGCTAGTGCGGAAGATGATGGATACATATGGTCAGCCTGTTGTTATAAAGTACCAACTCCCTGATGAGGATCTTGATGCGCTTGTGTCTGTTTCATGTCCTGACGATCTTGAAAATATGATGGATGAGTATGAGAAGTTAGTTGAGAAGTCTTCGGATGGATCAGCTAAGCTAAGGGTCTTTCTATTCTCTGCATCAGAGCTTGATTCTTCCAGTACTTTTCAATTTGGGGACTTGCATGATGATGGGCAAAGGTATGTTGAGGCAGTGAATGGTATAATGGATGGGACTGTTGGCGGAATTACAAGGAAGGAGAGTATTGCAAGTGTGGCTTCCACTCAGAACTCTGATATTACCTGTAATGAAGTTGTGGATAACTCAATTCCCAGTCAAGGTGATGGTATCATGCCCCCATCAATGGGCATGCAGTTATCTGGTGCGACTTCTGCCAGTGACACTTCAAAACTGTTGTTTGTGGATCATACACCTACTCCTTACAACCCTGATAATTCCACAGTTGGATATGGTATCCCAACGGTGAAGGTCGACCCTTCCCAGATCCCGTCTTCACAACAGGTGGCTGAGACGGATAGATCTTTGCCCACTCCTACACCACAACATCCACTTGCTTTTAATACACAGCAGCCTGGAATGGGAATTCCATCATCTGCTCCTTACATGCAGGTTTATGTGGATCCGAGGAAAGAAAAAATCACCAATGCAGATTATACAACTATGCCTTCCCTCATGGGTTTCTCAAACCCGAATCTACTTGGCATGGTAGGCTCCGTGTGTGCACCACAGCAGCTTGTAGATAGCTCTTCTTCCCATAACACACAACAGTTATTTGCACCAGTACACATGACACTACATCCTGCTGCATCGCATGTGGGAGTGAGGCCTGCCATGGTCCAGCCATTGATGCATCCTCATCAAACACAACAATTGGAGCATGAGGGTGCATCTGGTCAAAGGGTTGTTTTTGTTCCAGTTGAGCAGAGTCGCACTCACAATACATATCAGGTTCAGGTTACCCAACCGGTGGTTTCAGGCAGTTATGGATGGTCATCGGTTTATCCTCCCGGTCAGGTGGTTCTCCCTGATGGATCAGCACCTCATCAACCAGATACATTTGTTGACAAATCGCAGAGGCTTGAGGATTGTTATATGTGCCAGAAAGCACTGCCTCATGCATATTCAGATACAATGGTAAGGGACCAAAAAGTGAATGGTTCAATTGCTTCACCTGATTCAAGCCTGGTATATCATAGTCTTCAACTGGACGATACTAATAGACCTCTAGCAGTTAACAAGGTTATGATAGGTGGGGCCACTGGTGAGGCTTGTGTGGAACCAGGGACTACAGTACCATCAGCAGGCTGTGGTCATGTGGGGATTTTAACACAAGATCAGGGAAAACGAGAAAATGAACCAGCTTATCCAAGAACAGACAATCCTGATCCTAAGTTGCATATGGTGGGTCCATCCGATACTGATCACTGTCCATATGGTGTATTTCTGGGTAGTAATCATCAGTCAGGTCCAGAAAAAAGTATGCATCAGCCCTTTGTAACCACTCAGCTTAAACAGGATGGCTTGGTGAGCAAACCTGTCACAGCTGATGCCTGCGCTATTGGAGGCATACCTATGCAGACATCTGAATATCTCATCCGTGAATCACCAAAAGAGCATTCTAATATCCCAGGCTTCATAAACATAGGAGATAACCTGGAGTCATCAAGTACAATGGATCATGTAAAACCAATTGATGTGAGGATGGAAAACCTAAGAATCAGTGCTCCTGAGAGGGGTTCCAACATTGAGCAAAGCAGGTTGCCAGTTGATGACCTGTCCAATGCAGGCATGTTTAAGCAAAAAATACAGCGATTTCCTGGAGAAGAGATGCTTGTTAATGCTGTGCATAACAAACCCAAATTGCTTGGTCAGACAGTTCAACTTACTACTGTAGATGTGCTGACCTATTCTGCCCAGGACATTTCATTTCTGCAAGATCTCCAACGATTTGAGTCACATGAAGTTGCTCAGCCACCTAATTTGGGGATTCCTAAGTCAAATTCACAATCAAAGTTGGGAGTGCCTTTGGAGTTTGAAGGAGTTTATTATGGCAACCCTGCTCTTTCTGGTATTGGAACAGCCAATGTGACACCCATCACTGCACAGAAAGAAGACACTTCTCTGTTGCATCCACAGGTCATGCCCACTGATGTTGATTCCATAGCTATGAATGGCAATGTCCCATCTTATATGCCACCAACTAGCAGGACAGAAGGTGTTCAGGATACTTCAAACGCCTTTTTTATGCAAGATCCTTCTGACTTTCATTATGATTCTCATTTACCTCCCCCCAAACCAATAAAACTTGCTGTGAGAAAAGAAGCTATGCTGCCTAGGGATCCTCTTGTGGATAAACAACTGGTAAAAGTAGGCGAAAGGAGTGCAGACATTCAAATGGAGGAGGGGGCCAAGCACCCTTTCAGTATGTTGCCAAATAATCCTATTCCAGAGAACCTTCAGTCTTACAAAGGTTGGTATTTGACAGAGTTTGTCGTAACTTTTGATAGTGCTCTCTATCCATTTCTCATAGTCATTTTGCATTGCTTGTAAAGGCTCAGCTGAGGAACGCATAAAGCAAGAACTTCAGGATGTTGCAGAAGGTGTAGCTTCTGCAGTGCTTCACTCAGCATTCCCCTCTGATCCCGACCTGCATGCCTATGAAATGAACAAGCCTGCTTGTGAAGTCAGAGAGGACAAGGAAACAAGTACCCTCATGGAAATGAATTCACAGGCTGCAACTGAGGTGGGTTTAGACTGCATCCACTCTTTTCTATTTGCATATTGTATTTTATTTAGTTACTCAACCTTTGCACGTGTTACAATCTTTCTTCATAGCAGTTGTTTCTTGTCCATGTATATACTTTGACTAAATTGTTTGTTTTCCTTTGTGTCTAGGATACTGAGGCAAAATTGGAAGAAAGGGTTAATTTTGGATTCCCCATATCAGATGGCGTTGGGCGCTTGCAGGTAAAAAGTTATGTATTTATGTATGCATGTGTGTATGTATGTATGGATGGATGGATGGATGTATATGTCATGGTTACAAGTTTCACCTGGGTGGCTTTCTTCCCCACTTCAGATAATAAAGAACAGTGACCTTGAAGAGCTGCGAGAATTAGGCTCTGGAACCTATGGAACTGTTTATCATGGAAAATGGAGGGGAACAGACGTTGCCATTAAGCGGATAAATGATAGGTGCTTTTCTGGGAAGCCTTCAGAACAAGAACGCATGGTTTGTCCATTCCTCTTGCATTTGAAAATTTTCTTTCATAATGCTGCAATAAGATGTTCTTATTTCCCTGTGTAACTGCATGTGCTTAAACAGAGATATGATTTTTGGAATGAAGCAATTAAGCTCGCTGATTTGCATCATCCTAATGTGGTAGCATTTTATGGTGTTGTTGTTGATGGCCCTGATGGTTCCGTGGCAACTGTAACAGAGTATATGGTTAATGGTTCTTTACGGATAGCTTTGCAGAAAAATGAGAGGTTTCTTGTCCTTTTCCTTCGTCAATTCTTCCTATATTATGTAGAACTTATGTAATTGATGGCAAAATTTTTTATCAGAAATCTTGACAAGCGCAAGAGGCTCTTGATTGCAATGGATGTTGCCTTTGGTATGGAATATCTGCATGCTAAAAACATAGTCCACTTTGATTTGAAAAGTGACAACCTCCTTGTAAATCTTCGAGATCCGCAGCGTCCTATATGTAAGGTGAGCCAACAGTTTCTTTTGGAATTTTATATTCATTACTTCTTTCCTGGGAATGTTTCCTGTCCTTCTTTCATTTGCAATTGTGGAAGGCAGTATTGTGCATTTTCCATTTATATGAAACATGTATCATAACAAGTTCATGAATATTTACTGTTTTATGGCCTGTTCCATGATTATGG
Source organism: Lumnitzera littorea (assembly GCA_024138015.1). Classification (NCBI taxonomy): domain Eukaryota; kingdom Viridiplantae; phylum Streptophyta; class Magnoliopsida; order Myrtales; family Combretaceae; genus Lumnitzera; species Lumnitzera littorea. The sequence continues at coordinate 90,243,833 of JAMXBB010000007.1, forward strand.
GTTGATTCTATTTTACATGAATTCTATTGTTGTGTGCATTGATTTCCTGGATTGACTTTGCTCTTAATTTTTTTATTTTGAAAGTGCCAGAATTTTGTCTTGGGTAGAAACTCTTATATGGTTAAATGGAAATTTGTAATGCTGAATTCTAGTTGAAGATCTGCATATATGCCCTATATCTTTAGACCTTATGATCATCAAGGTGAAATGGTAGTTGTATCCTGATCCTATGGAATTAAAATGCCAGAAACTGTCTGTCTGTCATAATTTTTCTTATTATTTAAAGTTGTCTACCGTTTCTTAGTCATAGTCTTCTTACCTGGGTGGAGGAATTCTTATTCTTGCAAGGTATCGTCAACAACAGGTGTTGGGTTTACTTGTGGGTTCTTTGAGAACATGCAATGGAGTTTTGTCTGATTTAGAATCACTTGATCAACAGTGTCTTCCGAGCTGGGTTATATATTCTATTTCATTAGAATAAATGTGCTCTGTGGCATCAAATCAAAAAGTAAATTTACAGAGATGGTGAAATCCCCTTGGTTGGAATGATCTTTCTCCATGTTGATGTAATGTCAATTGTTGTAACAGGTTGGTGACTTGGGGCTGTCCAAGGTCAAGTGCCAGACATTAATATCTGGGGGTGTTAGAGGAACTCTTCCATGGATGGCCCCAGAGCTTCTGAATGGCAGCAGTAGCCTTGTATCTGAGAAGGTTGTCTTTTAATTTTTGTTTTCTCACATCATCTGCCTCTGTGCATTACCTCATGATATAACTACCTCCTCTATTAAGTTGTTTTTTTTCATTCTTCTTTATTTAGGTTGATGTATTTTCATTTGGCATTGTGATGTGGGAACTTTTAACTGGAGAAGAGCCATATGCAGATTTGCATTATGGGGCCATTATAGGTAAAGTAATAATGCATAGTTTCAATTTAGCACCAGATTAAAAGGGGCTTGGTATCTAATTTCTCATAAATCAATTTAGGTGGTATTGTGAGCAATACGTTGCGGCCGCCAATTCCAGAATATTGCGACCCAGAATGGAAATCATTAATGGAGAGATGCTGGTCCTCCGAGCCATCGGAGAGACCAAGCTTCACCGAAATAGCCAATGAGCTTCGGTCTATGGCAGCAAAATACCCTGCCAAAACACCAACTCACTGATGAAGAGTCTCACAAACTCCTATTAGTCAAAAAAGGGACAAGGGAGTGTTGGTTTTGCCCTTTGTTTATGAGAGGTATAGCCGATGTACTTGAGAGTTATGAAAGATTGATCAAAAAGTCTTCCCGGGGATATGTCTTACGAAGGTTTTGTCTAAGATTATTTGTTTGATGTAGCTGAAGAAGCGGATAGAAAAGGGCTGGAAGAAGGCACAACTTCGTGTCATGCATTGTCTCGGATGATAAAAGATTTTCTTTTTTCATTTTTTCCCCCCATAATTTAGGTGACTTCATAATAGGCATTGGCGGTATATCATATATGGTTGCAGTGGATTCTGGCAGGAGTTCTTTTCTTTTTTAATAATTGTTATTGTTGTATGTATAGTTTTCTTTTTTATTGTTTACTACATAGTTGACCTCTGATATCTACAGTGGAGTTGTTTAACTCTTATAAATGCTAGTCCAGCTACAAATGGTGTGGATGATATAGCTTTCTTTTGGTAAAAGTTGTTGATATTCGTCAGAGGATCATATATCAGATTGATTTGACTTCCAATCTGAACAGGGTAATCTTCTTATGTTTATTTATCAGTGTGAATTTTTTTATATGCATTTTGGAACTTCATCCCTGAAACTGTTTGTTTAGTGTGTGTACTTTTTTAAATCTCAAAACTAACATTTTTATATGAAGATCCTGTTTAGACTTTAAAAAGTTAGCTATTTTAGGAGCTTTCGATTATTATAACGAGAGCATTGGCATAATAAGATAAACGCGTTTTTCAAAGTTTAGAAAAGGTCAAACCTATTTTTTGAGGATTTTGGGTGAAAAATTCGCCTGTGCTAGGATTGTAGACTGAAAGCAAGGTACTTCAGCAAAGTGAAGTACTTGCCTCCTCCTTGTCGGATTTGTCTCTCCACCCGGGGTTCATTGCTCAATATTGGGCTCTTCCGTAATTTTGGATTCATGATACAATTATCGCAGAAAACTAAGATATAGATGTGAAAAGAAGAGTTCAATCTTTGCATTATCATGAGGAAAAGATATTTTTTACCCGCTAATGTAATTTATTATGCGAAGACTTGGGCTAAGATTCTTAATCTTAAAGAGATAGAAGTGGGCATAGGGCATTGCCTTGGCCCAACCAAAATTGCCAAGTCATAGGCCCCTTAAGGTAAATTTGCAACCAAACCTAAAGAGGGGTTGGTTAATGATTCAGGCAAAGGTGAGCGTGATTCAATTTGACGTGGTTTGTCCTTCAATCCCTTTTAACTTACTTTTATTGAACTTTAAATCAAATCTAATTATATAAATCGGTTTATAAATTTTTCGAATCTAATTAAAATCAGTTTGATTCATAGTTTAAATTGTTTATGTTAAATTTTTGTTAAGTGTTTTTATCTTCAATAATATATTTTTCTTTCCATTAAACTTTCATACATTTTTAATTAATTTTTTATATATTTATTATATATAACGATATTTAATAAAAAAGTTGTACAAAATTTTAATAAAGCTAACTTGATTAGACAAAGATAAAAGATTATATTCTAACGAACAACGACTAAGTGGGAGAAGTATAGCTGCCCGTTCAAAAGTAATACGAAGAAATAAATTAGACACACTAAAAAGTGAAAAAAAAAGATAAAGAACATGTAAAGAGTAACAAAATCAGACCTTTGATTTGAAAATATATAAGAAATGGATAATTTAGAAAAAGAAAATTCCAAAACATGAAATTTCGTATCGAATACACTCAACTTAATTTTAATAATTAACTTAGAAATAAGAAAAAGAATAAAATATAAAAAATTTGATAAAATTTATGAAAATTAATGAAATTTTTTTAAAGTACAAAATAATTGCATGATTTTTTTTTTGTTTAACCAAATAATTCAATTGGGTTTAAAATGGTTTGGTCAATTTCGCTTCCCTGAATTAAATTGCGAACCGTTTATATATAATCGAATTATATCACAAATCAACGATTTACAGAAAAACCATTTTTTCAATTTGATTAGGTTTACGATTAGATCTGCAGTTTACACTTTTTTTCCTAGTCATAGTTCAACTGATGTAAGGTTTTTTATTTTTAATTTCTATATTTTAAATATTCATTTTAAACCTGATAAAAAAAAAAGTCTACTACAATATTTTGTACTCTAGGTAAGTAGTTTCAATGAAATTTATGATAATGTTGAGCAGGATTTGCTATCAAGAAGTATGCAGTCTATTTAAGCTTTTTCCTTCTACCACTCCACTCAAAATAAATGTTACTTTATATATATATTATTGTGTTTCTTCTTTCACAGATTTTCTATATCAACAATATAAAAATGGATAAACTATAGAATTATTGAATGCTTCTCTTAAATTGAAATTTCACATTTCCTTAATAAATATTTGGTGATAAAATTCAAGTGGAACTTTCACAAAATGCTTTCATTATTCTAAAACTTATTGGATGAATTAATCCAAATTATTAAAAAAAATTGTCCTTCACGTATTGACGTTTTTTCAAATGCTTGAAATGTTCGTCATATATGTAAATAACCACTTTTTTTTGCATTTGCATAACTGACCATGCTTTTTTGTTGTTGGATTTTTTTATTTTTATTTTTCTTTAGTTTTAAGTCATTGCATTCCAACCCATTTGACTCGATTGGGGTTGAACAGGTCAAAGGTCAACCGCCCAAGTCTCACAAGTTTTGACCAAGTCGCTACAAAAATGGGCTGGAGCATTGGATCGGCCTTTTCTTATAGCCAATTCTGATTGAACTGAGTTGAATTGGCTAAGCTGATCCGAGTCCAATAATACTGAATGTGATTCAACTTTGTATTTTGTTTTATGTTTTGAATTACTTTTTCTTTTCGATACTTAATAACTGCTTTTTAATTTTCATTTGTAACTCACCATGGGCCTAATGGGTCCAAAGTTCTAGGACGACAAAACGCCCCATACAAGTAATTGTTGAACCTACCACGAGAGTTCGATGCTAGGTTATGGGTCGGAACCAACTCGTACCACCTCTCTAAAGAGCTGTAATGAAGACAATTATGTCACATATATTAAATATCCAAGTGCTCATTTTGCCTGCTTCTTATATGTTGAATAGGAAGCGAAACCATCTTCCTTTAGGGCTAATTACCGAGTATGAAATATTGGCATTTTTTAAATTCGATACACGTAGTAACTTTTCCGAAATATCTTTGTTATATTCACCATTTTATTTAAATATAGGCTTCACCTATTTGAGTCAGATTTTTCTTGCACAATTGATTTTTAGAAATTAATACGAGTCAAAATAGGTGATAAATCGACTTCCAAGAAAATTATAATTATATATTGATATATAAGATTGATTTGGCATTGCATTAAAGTAGAAACTTTTCCATATATTTTGAAGGCACGTAAATGTTCTATTTTAATAATTTAGAATAGGTATGTTTCATATTTTTCGTTTTCGGTTATTTTTTGCCAACTCGTTTTGGATATTTTGAATTCCATGTTTTAATTGTATCTATTGATATTAATTATCGCTTATGTATCAACTTCGGATGGTCTCATAATAATTAATTTAACAAATTAATATTATATAATATATTGAACTATGATAGTACTTAATACATTTAAATAAATATACAATAGAAGTAATAGAAGATATTGAAATTTAAAAGGCAAAATGAAGAATGGTTGGGAAAATAAGGGCATGGCTATCCAACACCAGTGAGTTCTAGTAGCTTGCTATCCTCAAACTTGGGGTGGCCAATATAGATAAAAAAAATTTCATTGTCATGATTAGCTCATGGAGATAGGTAATCAGTTAACGTTTAAAATAAAAGTTAGCAAATTAATCCAACTATCACTATAAATCTTTGTTGATGATTAAATTCCCTTCCAAGTAACCTTACTAAACTTAAACTTAAAGGTCATTACTTTCTTGGAGCTATTATGATTGCTTACCTTTATTCCTTAGCTATGCTTGCTCTAGCACTACTAAACTTAAACTTAAATAAGTGGATGCAAAAGAGAAATTAGGAAAAGAAAAGAAAGAAGGACAATTCCCTAACACACCTAGCTTAGATGGGGAAAAGAAGTACTTCAAAGATTAGATACTATCTATTGCTAGCTATTGATAGGTATAGGGTATAAGTAAAGGATGGTGGGTTTGTGATGGGCTGTTTTCTCAAGTCTATTTTTCACCTTTGTACATTTATGTAAAGGCCCATTTTATGTAAAGTCTACGATCAAGGCTCGGTCTACTCATAAGAATGTTTAGGAAGTAATTGAATACATTGAACCTTGTAGGTGGAGATAATTAGAATAGGGTATATGAGATTGTATGTTAGTTGTTAGGTTAAGTAAATTTAAGTCGTCTAATGATGGAGGCCACTTGTGTTTAAGGAAATGATCTTCTCATTTGTAATCTATCCAAAAATATATTCTCTCTTTAACTTCTATCTGAATGTGATTTTGTGTGTTCTAGATAGGAAGGCTGACTTAGCCTCTATTTAGAGTGCTGGAGAGTCTAAGTGCCATACGTGAGAACTACTAAGAGACTATGCGTGACATTTGGTATGAAAGCTGAATCTTAGAAGAGATGGTGGAAACAGTTGCTTTTGATGTCCTTTTCGAGTACGTTAAAAGCCCCTTGACTCCAATGATGAATCAAGAACTCACCCTTGAAGAAAAATCCTATAGAAGAGCTTCAGTAGAATTAAGGGTAGCTAGAGTGGACTTAGCCATGGCTGATATGCTTGACTAAGTTTATGGTGCTAAGGAAGGCTTGGAGAAGTTGGAGAAGTAGCTCTCAAGTGAGATGCCGATAGCTTTGAATTGAGTTGTAGGTGATCTACAAAGAAGGAGTGTTACTGATAAGTGTGTGAAACTATACACTTATCTAAAAGATTTTCTTTAGCAATCATATGTGATTTAATAAATTTTTTAGCAAAAGTGTATGCATTTTTATTAAAATCACATATAATTTCTCAATATAAGTGTAATTCATATTTTTGTATTTTTATGCATAAAAGTAGCATGTATTTAAAGAATTTAAGCTCTTCTTGTTTGAACTTTCAGGTCTTAGGGCTACCTTATTTAATAGGTTAGAAACAAAGAAAAAGTAAAAGAAGGAAACTTGGAGTTAGAACTACTAGTATGACAATAAACCCATCTACAATCAAGACAGTACCTTGAACAGAATCAAATCAAGTTGCAAAACTAAAAGAGTATATCGACATAACGGTTCCTAGCTACCGCCATAACGGTATACTTAACCCCTAAAGCAAAAACGCATCGTTTCATTAAAAGGAAAGAGGAGAAATACGTGATACATGTCCACCATCATGATAGTATCCTTGCTTATCATCATGCCGGTACCCTTGCTAACTGTCATGCCGATACTTGTATAATATAAAAAAAGAATATTTTCCTAAAATATATGATCCCTTTTTGAATGGCTCCCATCGTGGAAGACTTCTTCTTCTTCATTTTCTACCGATTTGGATTAGCATTTTCTAAGATTTAAGGTTTTAGTTTCCACCACTCTCTCTTCTTTAGGCTATTTTAGGTTACTTTTAGTATAGTTTTTATCATTTTCATTGAGTTTTCTTGTATTTTCATGATTGTAACGTAAACTTTTAGTAAATTTTAGCTCGTTTCAAGGTTTGAGTTTGTGGATTTACACTACATCCATAGAGATTGTTGGGAAAATCTTAAGGAATTCCATTATTGAGGTTAAGGAGCTCAGTTTTGTAATGTTTCTCATACTTTTTCCATGTTTAATGCAATGTTTATTTTAATGTTCATGTGTATTATGTGTTAAATGTCTATTCCCCATGAATGTGATAAATAGAGCTTATTATGGTTATGGGTAGTGTGTAAACATAATGAAGTAGTTGTTGCTATTGATAGTTTTGTATTATGATAGTGTGAATTTGGAAGTTTACTTAGTTTTATGGTGTAATTAGGTATAACTTAAGTGTTGGGTTAATGTCGAGCTAAATAGCGTTTTCTAGACATTGCGTCCCTCCCTTGTTATCCTAATAGAGTCTAAATACTATAATAAGATTTGAAAACCTCGAACAGAACTTAAGATTTCTAATTTGAATAGGTAATTCTTGAGAATTAAGACTTAAATTCTTATACTCACCTAGAGCTAAAAATCGGTTAGAATGAGAAATCAATTCTAATATAGTTATTTGAATAGTGTTAGGACTTCAATAGCTAGTCGATAGTATAGATGAGATATTGATAATACAATGCTCTTGTTATACAATATAATTTACGAAACAAGAATTAGATAAATTCTGCGAATATGAGTAAAATCTATGTTTAAACTATCATAAACACTCTAATAGTATGGTTACAACGATCTTAACGATTGTTTAGTCATTACTTATACATTTTTTATAGAGAAATCCATATCTCTATATTAAGAAATTGCTAAAATCCATGCTTAATTTCATTGTAGTTTTTTACTTTTATGTAGTCAACTTACATTCTCTTTCCTTCAAAATCGCTCAATCGATTGCCTAGATTAGAGTAAAAATAGTAAAATCTAGTACTTAGTTATCTTTCTAAACTTTGTTGTTTCCTTCACTACAAAATATGACCTTAGTTAATCTCCTTATACTATCAATAGACTAGCACACTTACCATTTGTTCGCGGATTTCACTAAAATTTATTTATTTTTATTTGGAAGCAAGTCCACTGGTAGTGTAGCATTCCACTGTTTTAAAAGGGGGTAAATTTTTATTTATGTTTAACATTAGTGGAAGTAAGATCATAACACTATGTTTTTGGCATCATTGCTAAGGAAGGCAAGGAAAGTGAAAATTAGCTAATATTGGATTAGTATTTTTATTTGAGACTAAGTTTAGAGTAAAGTAGATTTAGTTGCAGTTAGGGTAAGTTTTGCATGCTTAGAGTAGATTTGCATCTTCGTTTTATTAAGAACTTTTTATCGTATTGTTTTTATTGCTTTGCAGGATTTGTGAAGAGGCTATTGATAGTTTAAGTGGTTGTTTGGAGAAGAAATAAACCTTTTGTCATAGGATTGTATTAGGTTGAGATTGTTAAAACCCTTTGTATTTAGCCTCTTAAGATTACCCTTGTGTTGAAATTTCGAAGCCTCTATTATTTTATGCCAAGAAGAGGAGTTGCTGATTTTGAATTGTTATTCAATCTTGAATTTGATAGAACATTTCATAGACAACAATGAGAAAGAAGAAGATTTATTGAGATGGAGAATTTAAATGAAGGAAATGGACATGGTGTTGGTGTAGGAATTGGTGTAAATATGGATGATATAAATGGAGAAGAATATCAAAATGGATTTAATGGATGAAATGGTAATGTGAATGGTAATGGGCTGAATGGTATGAATGTTAATGGTAATGGGAATGGAAACTACAAAGCTTTGTGGGAATATACTATACCAATTATGGATGGTTTGCACCAGCAATAGCATGGCTTGCTATCTAAACCAACAATTTTGAGCTTAAACCCACATTGATACAAATGGTGCAAATGAACCAGTTTGGTGGGAGTGCTTTAGAAGACCTAAATGAATACCTACAAAGCTTTCTTCAATTGTGTACAACCTTAAAAAGCAATGATGTTTCTAAGGATGCTATTTGATTAAGGCTATTCCCATTCTCCCTAAGAGATAAAGCCAAAAGCTGGTTATATTCTCTACCACCTCATTCTATCACTACTTGAGAGCAGTTAGCTTAGAAATTTTTGTCAAGATTTTTCCCTCCATGCAAAATAATGAAGATGGGCAATGACATCACCATGTTTCACCAATATGATGGAGAGTCTTTGTATGAAGCGTGGGATTGATATAAGGACATGTTAAGAAGATGTCCACATTATGGATTACCAATCTGGTTACAAGTTTAAATTTTTTATAATGGTTTGTTAAGAAGTTTGCAGTCCATGATTAGTACCGCATCTGGAGGTAACTTGATGAGAAAAAGTCTTGAGAAAGCATATGAATCGATGGAAGAGATGGTTTCCAATTCTTTTGGATGGCCTGCTTAGAGAACAAATGCTAGAAGAGTAGTGAGCATAGGTGAGGAAGACAAATTCAGTATGATAACTTCACAAGTTGATGTCCTCCCTAATAAACTAAACAAGATGCTTGATGCTAAGAAGAGCATGAGCCAAAATGCTGGATAGAAGAAGTGCAACGATGTTGATCATGATGGGTTCAATCATTACCAGTATTGGCATAGACAAGATCAAGGCATTCAAGAAGTCAACTATATGAACAACTTTTAGTAAAGAGGACCAAACAACTGGAATGCATATCTGAACAATTTTGCTCAAGGGTAGAACCAAAATTCTAATTTTAGACATGGAAACAACCAAGCCAATGGACAAAATTTCTTACCTCTTCCAGTACCACAACAAAGACCCTAGCAAAACTTTCAGTCACAAAAGGAGAAGGAGAACAATGATATGATGAGGAGGTTGTCCTCTCAAGAATTAGCTATGAAAAGTGATTAGATCTAGTTATAGCAAATTTCTAAGATGCTAGGTGCTAGATTGTAAGGTGCATTACCAAGCAATATTGAAAAGAATCCAAGACAATAAGTAATGATAGGAGCACCTACAAACAAGTAAGCTAGTACATATAGTAGGAAATCAAAAGATGCAAATGCAACTAAGAGTGATTGTAATGACTATAAGAGAGATCATTTAGAGATTGAAGATTTTGATGAATTGATGAGGAATTTGAGATTGTTGAAGAGATCGTGCCAAAAGAGGAAGAGTTGGAAATTCCTATTTTAGAAAAGAGTATATAAGAAGAAGCTAATAGTGAAGAATTAGAAAAGGTGATAATAGAAGAAGAATTAGAGAGAATGGTTAAAGAAAAACAAGTTATAATGTTGAATGGAGAGGAAGATCCCTTAGAGGATAGCCAGAACATGGAAGTTGACGATCTCCCTCCATTTTAAAGTAAGGCTCTTGAGGAGAATGAACCAAAAGAGGGATGATGAGAAAATGATTTGAGAAAGTCAAGCAAGTCAGTTAAGATCAAGCCAATAGTGAAAGAAGAAAGTGAGGATTTCATCCCATTACCTAAACTTGCTAATGAAGAGATCGAAGAGTCAACAAGGGTATTACACACAAGAAAATATTTATACATGCCACCAAAGAAAGGAGATCTAAACCAGTTTACCATTCCTTATGTTATTCTTGAAAAATGCTTTTCGAAAGCCTATTGTGACTTAGGGGCTTCTAACAACATTATGTCTAGAGAGTCGATGAGAAAATCGAGATTGGAAGGATTCCTTGGGGAGGCAAATTTTGTCATGTCCTTCACTGATAAGTTAACAAAGAAGCCATTAGGACTTCTCGTAGATTTTATTGTAGAGGTTAGTCATTTCAGCTATCCAGTAGATTTTATTGTGATGGAAATGAATGATGAAGCACAACCACTAATTTTGGGTTAAACTTTTTTGGCAACGACTGGAGCACTAATAGATGTCGAAGGCAAAAAGATGGTTTTGAGATGTGGGCCATCTAAAATCCAGATATTTCTAAGAAAGGTCAAGGAGAAGAAAAATGAATTTTCTAAGGAGTGGAATAGTCCTCCCTATTGGATATTTGGCCAAGTTGAAGATGAAGACACCAAAGAATGGGCTAAGAAATATCTTGACTTCCATCTACCATGATGATTATGAGAAGGGTCCAGTTGAAGGACATAAAACTGAAGTGTTAGGTAGGAGGCAACCTACTAGATTTTTATTTAATTTCCATGCACTTTCCTTTAAGTTTTTCTAGTTTTGTTTTACATTTTAAGAAAATAACTAAATAAGATACTTTAAGACAATTTTTGTTCTTGTGCAAATCTTTAAAGAGGTTTGAGATTAGCTTCAAGAGGACCTAAAGAATGAAAGGAAAACAAACTAACTCAGCCTAATTCCCAAGGTAGTCTTGTTCTAACCCTACTTTTCTTATTTACATTTGATGATGAGTTGAGATGATGAGATAAATAAAAGTTGGGGGTAAAGAATATATGGAATGAATTGAAGTCGTGGTTGCGCTTTGCTGAATTGATATTACATTTGTGCTGAGTATTTGGTTGCTATGTTTATTTTATTTTCTTGAAATCTCTGAGTTATGTGAGAAAGAGCAAGTAATTTTCGTTTTTTTTGTGTTTATGAATGAGGAACAAATGGAGTGAGCTTATTACATTACTACAGAATTAATCAACAAAATCTTTGGATTAGATTTTCACCACTTATATTTAACTTCAAATTCATGAGCTAAGACTAAGATGGTGCCACTAGTTAGAGTTAGGCATTTACTTTTCAAAAAATTGATTTTCATATATCATGCTCTTTAAATTTCCAAATGGCTAAGTATAGTGTTAGAAAAGATGATGAAATTGTTTTAGTCTTGAAAATGATTTCTCAATCAGAAATAAAATGAAAACAAGCCAAAATTCAAAAGTTGGGGGTAAACTCAACTAAAAAGAAAAATAAAAAAGAAAAAAGAAAAAGAAAAAGAAAGCACCGTTAAACATCTAGGACGCCTAATAAGTGCTTGGCATAACTTTTGGAACGATGAATTTCGGAATGAGTTTGTGAGCCCCTATTGTTCACTTGAGGAAAAGGTAAGGAATAAAGAGCTCCTTTAAATAAAAGTTTGGGATGCATAAGTAAAAGGTAGCCATATGTAAGAAAATTTTGGGAGATCAAAGTAAAGAACAATCTAATTTTGTCATATTTTTCTAAATTATGATTGGCTTAAGGGAAGTATTAGGGTTATATACACATTGATCAATCTATAGATTGTATATGCCTTTCTCTCCCTTAATGACAACTTACTTAATCTCAGGTTATCTAATCTTAAGTTAAATAAGAGGCTTGACTTCATGAACAATGGATTGATTCACTAATTCTATCCAATATGTAATGAGCCACACTCAACCATTTACTTAGATTTCATGAACAATTAATTGTTTGCCAAAAGCCGAATTGAAAAATGCACAACTCAGTATGTATAAACTAGAGGATAAACTTAACAACCAAAGAGTAGAGAGTCCATCTTTTACTCGTTGTTCTACAAGTGGTTTAAGCTTGCTTGAGGACAAGTAAGTTATAAAGTTGGAGGTCTAAAGGATTTCTCTAATAATTATATATGATTTAGTAGATTTTTGAGCAAAAGTGTATAAATTTTAATTAAAATCACATATAATTTCTCAACACAAGTTTAATTTATACTTTTATGTTTTGATATACAAAATTAGCACATATTGAAAGAATTTAAGCTCTTCATGTCTAATTTTATAGGTCCTAGGGCTATCGTTACATGTAATGTGTCTCCGGGGTCGAACACATGAAAAGGCACCACAACGAACCCAAACAAGAAAATAAAATGGGAGTTTTAGCAAATCAATGAGCTATCTAGCTGGATATGACTCACCAATATGATCCAATACGGCCTAAGACTCGCCAAATATGACACACTAGTTTAAGTAATAGGGTTGCTCACCACAATCCTTTCTAAAGGGATTGATAAGAGCAGGTAGAAGAGAGTTTGCAAGACAAAAGTCTCAAGGGTTTTTCATTAAAGTATCAAAGTCTGCCTAAAACCCTATACATATACTCTATTTATACATAATGGCAAACTTTTAAATAATGGATTAAAAGGATGTCTTAATAGCATTCCTATAAATAAAAAATAAGTATGAGGGTAATTTAGGAAAAATATAAGAAATAAGATGTCTAAATAACATAAACAAAAAAAAGTGATCAAATGAGATGTCTAAATGAGTAGGGGACGAGTTGGGCCATAACGTTCAGTGAGGTCGATATCCTAATTCCTATTAACATGGTAGCCCTAATTTAAGAAGCTAGAAACGAAGAAAAAAGTAAAAGAAGGAAACTTGGAGTTAGAACTACCAGCATGACAGTAAACCCATCTACTGTTAAAACGGTACCTTAAACATAATTGAATCAAGTTGCAAAACTAGAAGGATACATCGGCATGACGGTACCCTACTACCATCATAACGGTATATTTGACCCCTAAAGCAAAAATGTGCCATTTCATTAAAAGGAAAGAGGAAAAGTACGCAACATATGTCACCTTTACTTACTGTTATGATGGTACCCTTGCTTACCATCATGCTAGTACCTACTTGATGTGAGTGGTAAGGAAAGTTAGATCATACCTATTTTTCCAAGCCTATTTGGACATACAGTTCCCGTAGAAGATCAAGTTAGTGAGCCGTGTAAAGGGAAACCTTCTCGTATGGTTTGGAGAGCACTTTTTTCAAATAAGAGGTTCATAACCACATCATTGCATGCAAGGGGAACATATTTTGTAGACTAAGGTAGGGTGCCGTAGGTCTCCTTATAGGCATTTTTTTTTTGGGTGTTGAGCTCGATGTATGAATTGGTAACAAAAACTTCTTCTTCTTCATTTTCTGCAAATTTAGCTTATATTTTTTAAGGTTTAATGTTCTAGTTTCTACTACTCTCTCTTCTTTAGGCTATTTTAGATTACTTTTAGCATAGTTTTATGATTTCCATAGAGTTTTCTTATATTTTCATAATCGGAGTATAAACTTTTAGTGGATTTTAACTATTTTCAAGGTTTGGGTTTGTGGATTTCCATTACATCCTTAAAGATTGAAAAGGAAAATCTTAAGAAACTCCATTGTTAAGGTTAAGGAGCTCAATTTTAATGTTTCTCATACTTTTTCCATGTTTAATATAATGTTTATTTTCATATTCATGTGTATTGTGTGTTAAATGTTTATTCTCCATGACTTATTATGCTTATGGGTAGTGTGTGAATATAATGAAGTTGTTGTAGCTACTGATGTTTAGGTGTTGTGATAGTGTAAATTTTGAATTTTACTTAGTTCTATGGTGTAATTAGTTATAACTTGAGTATTAGGTTAATGTCTAGCTAGATAGCATTTTCCACACATTGCACCCTCCCCCCCATTATCATAATAGGGTCTAAATACAATAATATAATTCAAAAACCATAAATAGAACATAGGATTCCTAATTTGAATAGGTAATTCTTGAGAATTAGAACTTAAATCCTTATACTTACCTAAAGCTGAAAATTGGTTAGAATGAGAAATTAATTCTAACATAGTTATTTGAGTAGTGACAAAACTTGAATAGCTAGCTGATAGTATAGATGAGATATTGATAATACAATGCTCTTGCTACACGATAGAATTTATGAAACGGGAGTTGGATAAATTCTATGAGTGTGAGTAAAATCTATGTTTAAACTATCATAAACATTGTAATAGCATGGCCACAACGATATTAAACGATTATTTACTTGTTACTCATAAATCTTTTATAGAGAAATCCACGTCCTAATACTGAGAAATTGCTAAAATCCATGCTTAATTCCATTGTAGTTTTTACTTCTATTTAGTCAGCTTATATTCTCTTTTCTTTAAAATTGCTCAATCAATTGCCTAGATGAGAGTAGAAATAGCAAAATCTAGTACTTAGTTGTCTTTCTAAACTCTATTTTTCCTTAACCTCGAAATACAACCTTGGTTACTCTCCCTGTACTATTAATGGACTAGTATGCTAGTCATTTGTTTGTGGTTTCCACTAAAATTTATTTATTTTTATCCACAAGTGAGTCCATTGGTAGTATAGCATTTCACTATTTTAAAAAGGGTTAAATTTTTATTTGTACATGATATTAATGGAGTGAGATCATAATATTAGCTACCCTCGAGTAGATGGTGAATCCTTACGGAAGGAATTTGAGAATTTAAGGGTATGGGTCCAGTAGAGCTTTGAGATCGGGTTTGGACCAATTCATGGTAGGGCTATGGTAAGGATGGCTGCACTTAAGCCCAAGACCTCTATTAGGACCTGAAATGCTTAGGAAACAAATAACTTCCATTGGAGTTTAGAACAACACTTTACTGTGATTAGTATGCATCAAAACTAAGAGCGGCTCCTATTTTCTTCGATGATGTGACCACCCTATGGTGAAGAAGATAAGTTGATGGGGCCAAGTAGGGAACCGAGGCAATCGGAATGTAAGAAGATTTTAAGATTAAATTATGGACCCAATTCTACCCTAGCAATGCTGAAGGGGATGCTTGAGCTAGGTTAAAGTGATTGGACTACAAGGAATCCATCAAAGATTATATGCAAAAATTCTTGAAACTACTACTAGAGATTTCCGACATGAGCAATAGAGATGCTATGTTTGCTTTAAGTGATCGTATACAAGGGTGGGTCTAAATAGAATTGGATTGACGATGTCGAGCCTAATTTTTCACTCTTCTGGTTCTTTTATAATATTAGGTCTTCTCTAAGCTGATTAGTACTAAACCCTACCCATTTAATATTGATCCTTGACTAGAGTTTAAAGAAAACCATTTTTTCAATTTAGAAAGGGTTTGGAGTTGCCACCCAGCCGGAGTCGGAAAAAAGGGTTAAGTTATAACCAATTGAGTAGATTGGTTATAACTTAGCTACCGGTTTATCGATTTAAAAAAAAAAACAATTTGTAAAACTACTTTTTTGAAAACTAGAGATTTAGGTCCAGGGGCAAATTTATTAAACCCTAAACAGGTACTACTTTTTAACTTTCCAAATTTAACTTCACTTTTCAAATATACCCTTTTTAATTTGTAAAACAGCTAATTTTAATATATGTAACTAAATTGATCAATTCACATAAATATCTAAAAAGGGAAAAAATAAAACTTCCACATTTTAGGTCGCCTTATATTTATGTACGAGTGCCTATGTACCTGCTATTTGAGATCAGACGTACGTAGTTCTTTTAATGGAAATATAGCGGGTTGATTGATTGTAACTTTCGAAAAATTGCTGGGTTTACGTTTTTACCCATTTTTAGTTAATTTGAGAAAAGATTATAAGGGATCCTAAGTTGGATTTTATTTTTGGAAATTCTAAATGATTCCAATTTGAAAAATAATTGATTTATTTTCATTTATTTTTAGAAAACTCAATTTTTCTAAGTATCAAACGATTTTTTTTTACTAACCTATTTATTTATTTTTATTTTTTTTATACTTATTCTATCTATTTCTATAAATAAATAGACTATTTCTTTTCTCTTTTTTTTTTCTTTTCCTCTTTTTGTTTTTTCTTCTCTTTCTTTTTTCTTTTTCTCATTTATAACATTTGCAAATAAACAAATGAATTAAAAAAAAAAAAAGAAAGAAAGAAGGTCGGCTTGAAGTCAGCTTACTTCGACTCGATTGGCTCGTATCGACTTACTTTGGCTTGGATCGACTTGGTCGGCTCACTCTGGCTTGGTTGGCTTGGAGTCCGCTTACTCTGGCTTGGTTAGCTTGGAGTCGGCTCACTTTGGCTCGATTAGCTCATGAAATTCGATGGTGGTGGTTTTCGTCAATAAATACCATAGGAGATGCTATCCTAGAGAGAAAGGAACCGTGCTATAGAGAGGAAGGAACTGTGCTATAGAGAGGAAACTTCAATTTTTGTTTTTCTAAAGTGTTTCAAGTTTTTGTTGTGCTTTGAAAATGAAGAATAGAACCCTATTTATAGGTATCATGGTCGAGTAAAGGATGGAAAAAATTAAATACAATATGATTTTCTTCCAATTTTGGATTGGACAAACTTGGACAATACATGGTGCTAAATACATAGCTGCGCGTATATGAATGTGCTGGAGTGTGTTAGAGTGTGTTTACCACACTTAGAAGTGAGTTGGCAAATAATGTGACGATAACATAACCCATGATGTGGCGATGACATGGTAATAAAGTGAGAAAAGAAAATAAAAGATACATTTTGCACCTTCCATGGATTGAACCCAAGATCTCCAACTCATATGCAATATCAAGTCTAAGTGTTTACCAGTTGAGCTATTGGTTTTTCTTTATTCATATGCGTAATTAATTATACATATGGACCTGGTCAGCTTGAGCTAGATTCGAATCTAAGCCTAAATCCAATAACTTTTTATTCAAAACTATTGAAATTGAAATTAAAATTATATTCTATTTAAACAACCTAAAAATTTATTATTTTCTAAATTCCCTATTTTATTTTGTAACTTTTCAAATTTCTTACTTTTTTGTATTTTTTCTAAATTTCTTATTTTTGTGCTTTTTCCTATTTTCCTATTTTTTCTAACTTTTCCTAGAACTCTTATTTTTCTTTAATTTTTCATTTTTTGAACTTTTCTAATTTAGGACCCTTTAACTTAAACTAAAAAAAAAAAAAGGGATGGGGGGCAAAAATTAGGTGTTTACAGGTGAGGAATCTACACCTAGCACAAGCCATGTCTACAGCTTAGATCCTTATAGAGCTCAGGTCAAGTGAATGACTACGTAGGGAGGTAATAGAGGTTAGCCATGAAAGAGTGGGGGATGCACAGGAAGGGATAAATTTAAGCCTGACAAGGGATGAATTTAAGTCTAAGAAGAGATAAAAGCTCATCTAAGATGGATAAGGCTTCTATGGATGATAAAGAATATCCTAAGAGAAGGTCGTCTTGCTTCATGTGTAGAGGGACCCATAAAGCAAGAGATTGTCCAATTCGGAAGAAATTGGCAACTCTAGTTGCAATTGAAAAAGAAGAAGAAGAGGCCTATCCTAACCCTAAGTTTAGAGTTTTGAAGAGGTTGAGTTTGATATAAAGTAAGTTTACTAAGGAATCCAAAAGCGTAATGTATGCAGAGGCACTTATCACAAGTCAATGAATGAATGAATTAGTAGACATTAGGGCAATGAATCTCTTCATCTCTAGAAAGGTAGTTGAGAAATTGGGCCTCGAGGTCTAAAGAGGTAGAGGAAGACTAAAGACTGTCATTTTAAAGGAAGTCCCTACAACAGGTATGGCCTATAATGTTCACTTCCAACTAGCCCAATGGAAAGGAAAGGTAAAGCTAGAGGTGATCCCTTTAGATGACTATGAACCGGTCATTGACATGGACTTCTTTAACTATGTATGTGCTCAAATTTCCTCATAAGTAAATTATGTTATAATCATGGATGATGGACAACAATGTGTAGATCCAGTTAGCCGTTACTCTTGGCGAGTCCAAAAGCTTTTATATTCTATGGAAGATGCTAACGAGCAAAGTAGAAAGCATGCCATAGCCTAGAGTTCAAAGAGAGCAAAACTAAAGGCATAGAGATGCCTAGGTTAAAGGCTTAACCCAAAGAGATGCCCAAACACCAACTACCTAGAGAAGGGGTGAAACTAAAGAAGAGCCCTAGGGGTAGGGGAGAATGCTTTGACTTAAGGAGCCAAAGATCCAGAACTTAGGGAATTACTTAAGCTGATTAAGGAGGCTTTAGCCTAAGATCCTTAAGCAAAGATGGTGCCGAAGTAAGGAGACTAGACCAAGAAATACCATATGAAAGATGGGCTACTTTATAGAAAGGGAGGAAAGATATATATCCCACATAATATCTGTAGACACCCATTTTTTACAACACCACCCCATCCCACACACACTGCAACCCCACCAACCCCCGCACCCCACCCCCCCTTATTTTATTTTATTTTATTTAGAATTTTTAGAATATGGTAAGGGATCTTTATTTAGAAAAAGCATAAAAAATCGAAAAATTGGAAAACTACAAAGAAATAGAAAATTTTGAAATATCACATAGTTCTAAGACCATCAAATTTAAGTTGTGAAATCAATTAAATGGATAATTTTTTGGAAAGAATTGTTGAAATGATCTCTAGACTGATCAGAAGATCCTTTCAATTAGCTTCAAAAAGTTTTTTTTTTCTTTTTCATTTGATGGATTGATTTCGTGTTAGGATTATTAACTAATTAAAGAAAAGTGAAAAAGAAAATGATAATCAAAAAAAAAATAGAAAATTTAGAAAATTACAAAAAATTGAAAATTTAGGAAAATCACAAGAAGGTGAAAAGTCTACAAAAATAAAGAAATAGAAAATTTAATGAAAATATAAAAAATATATAATAGAAAATAAAAATTAAAAAAGGAAGAAGAAGAAAAGATTTAGATAATCTAAAGTACAATATAAAATTTTAATAATTTTAACACTTTTTAGGTTTTAGATAATAAAAATAAAATTTTAACAATTTTATTAAATGGTACTACACATGAACTTAGTATTGCATATGGCTTGGACATTTGGGGTTTGAATCTTGTTAAGCAGAAAGTGCCTTATTTTCTTTCTATAAAAAAAAAAAATTAAAGGCTTGAATTTCTAGCCTACCCTATTTCTTCTTCTCCTTCATAGATTTCAAGCAGAATTTCTAGTTTATATCTCCTTCAATCAGCTACTTTAAGGACCATTTTTTCTACATGATTTTACCAAATTAATGGTGAAATTGTGTAGAATACATAGCCTAGTTTTGCATTTGCCTAATTTCTTGTCCAAACTTGATTGATTACATGGTTAAAATCAAGCTCTAAAATGGAAAAAAAATTCATTTTTCGAGTCAAGACCCATTAATAAAAATCATCGATTTAATTCAATTTCCCCAACCTTCCACGCTTAATCCTTATGCCTATAGTATAAATAGAGGTTTTCTCTTTATTTCTAATACATACAATCACAGAAATTCTCTTAAGGTGCATACACACTACACACTCTCTCCAACACAATTTCTCTCTATCTCTCTCTAGAAATAGCACTCTCCATAGTGGTTTTTGATGAAAACTACCACCACCATCAACTTCCTCGTACTCAAGACCCTCTCCTCTTCTCGTTTCAGTGATCAGAACTAATTGGAGTGTGTCGATGCCATTGCTACTGTTGAAGACCACCAATCATCCGTCTTTTTTTATTATTGTTTTATTTTTTTTTCGAATTTTTATCTTGTAATTGTAAGTAAAAGAAAGAGAAAAATAAGAAAATAGAAAAAAAGGAAAGGAAAGGAAGAAAACTGAAAAAAGAAGAAGAAGGAGAAGAAAAAGTAAAAGTAAAGTAGTTTTTTTATTTATTTATTTACTTTCTCAATTTAAAATAAATGATAAAAAGAACCAAAAAAATTAGATAAAATGAAGTTAAATGAGGAAAAACAATAAATATTTTTATGACATAGAAAAAAAAACTATTTACCAAATAAATAAAAAATAAATCAACCCATTTTCAAAATTAGGACACTTTTAGAACTTTTCAAAAATAAAATAAACTGATTATGACCCTTTTAGAAAATTTTCAAAATAAAATAAAAAGCTAAGAAGCATAAACCCGAGTGTTTTTTCTCAAATTAAAAGTAATTACCCACTAACGATTTGGAAAGAATTACATATGTCTGATCTCGAGCAACGAATATGTAGGCACTTCTGAGGTAACATAAAAAATGAAAAAATCTATTTTTCCATTTTAGTTTAAATTATTCAATTCAATAACCAATGATTGAATTTTTTTTTATAAGATAGTTTTGAAAAGTGATTTTAAGGGATTAATTCTAAATTTAGAAAGTTGATAATACCCGTAAAGGTTTAAAAAGCTTAACTCCTAGACTCAATCTTTTAGTTCTCCAAATCGTTTTGTAAAATTGGTTTTATCAAAAGATCAACAGCTAAATTATAACTAATCTGCCAAATTGGTTATAATTTAACTTTTTTTCCTAATTCTAGTCTAGTGGCAACTCCAAAATGTTTTCAAAGATAAAAGAACCTGTTTTCTTTAAACCTTAGTCAAGAGGCAGTATTAAACATATAGAATTTAATATTAATTAATTTAAAGAAGACTAATTTATAAAATCGAAAAAAAAAAAATCAAACTCGACAACTTGGTGACTCCACTAAGGACCTCAAGAGGGTTAGTCATTCAACTTTTCAAAATTAGAATTAATCTCTAAAAATCACCTTACTGAGTGCAATTTATTTATTTATTTATTCATTTGTTATTATTCATCCATAATTGTACTGACAATTTTACAGGTTTAGCTTTACTTATTTATTGACTTTTTATAGGGGGGGGTAGGGTGGGGAAGGGGGGGATTGGTGGTAGTGGTAGTGGCGGCAGCAACGAGGGTCGTGTGGTGGAATTTACTTTATGCACCATAAATGTGATAGAAATGGTTAAACCTAGACCGTATTAGAACCCTAGGATAGGGGGGCTATTGTATAGGCTCCGAGTGTTGTGGTATAACCATCACTCGGAATTGATTAGGCTACCCCTACTTAAGCTTAGTGTGACCAATGAAAGTGCTTTTTAACAAGTGTGGTTACATAAACCTAAGAACCTTTAGAATTGAACCTTTAGAACTAACCCTTTATGCATTCATGACATTCGAAACCGATAATTAATCAAGCAAGATAAAAAGAAAAGAAAAAAGTAACAACTTGGAGTTTCTTTAATTTATGTTGTAAATATAGAGTTGATGTAAATAGGTTTTTGTCTTTGTTTTATAATTTATTGTAAATAGTGATTCTTCAATCTTGTAACAAACGTTTTCTTTGTAATTCAACCTAAAGAAATGGCTTGCTCATCCAACTCCATCAACTTCATAGGAAGGTTCATCGACAAGCCCATCAACCCTAAGCCTACCTTAAACTAATGGCTTTAACACTTTAGCCTAAGGGAACAAGAGAACATTATTAGCAAAATCAAGCCCATTCTATTACTTCCTTAGGTGAAGATTAAGATTAATCTAATCAGGGCCTTAACCAACTTCCAGGAAGCCAAGGAGGTAGCTTCGTAAGTTAGGCCTCGCCTAATTAGTCCAACACTTGAAGAGTATACCCAATTACTTTAAGCTCCTTCCTTAGAAAATATATACACTCCAAACTTAGTAGCGGACCCAGTGAACGCACTTTTAAGATTCCTTAGGATTAGAAAAGCTGAAATAAACAAAGCCTTGAAAAGCTATAATGGAAAATGCATTAAATTGGAAGACCTAAAAGCCTAGTTTACTGCTGAGCTCAAATCCAACAAATGGGGCATCTTATGTGGTAATCTTAAAGATTGGGGATAGAACAGAATGAAGGCTTTTATCCTAGCTGTATTCAGAAGCCTCTTATTCCCTAATGGAAAGTTATTCATCTATTTCAGGGTTGTTAAATTAGTCAGCAAGTTTCTTGAAGGCAAATCATACATCCTGGCCCTCTTCGTAGAACAAATTTGAAGCTTCAATATTTTGAAAGAGAAAAACAATGGCATACTAAAGACCAGCATGGCATTGCTAATGATCTGGTTTGTGAGCCACATGAAGTGTTCTAGGCTTGATTTGATTCGAGGAGAATTTACCTACAATATTGATTTAATTGATTCTTTTATTAACAAGGTCCATCCCCTAGAAGAGAAGTCCACTTACTGCTGGGTAAAAGTGTTGCAAAATTTCTAAGTCATTGATATCTTATGGACAGCAAGATGGAGCAACTTCAAGAGGGTAATACTAGTCTATAAAAATTATCAAGCAATACTTCTAATCGAGATGCAATGATGTATAGGTTATTACCCTAACAATATGATCAAACAATTCGGGAGAATTGAAGAAATAGTCTATAGGCCCTTACTAGATACCACGACCTTGGATTATGAGGATCTATAAGTTCCAATGCCATAAAAGATGTCCAAACTTTGGGCGATTAGGCAACTATGGTAAATAAAGACTATTAGCCCTAACATTTATTTAGGGAAATGGTTGGGAGAAGTGGATAAGCACAGGTTCACCAAAGAATATTTGTACAATCAACTCCATAAGGTAGGGGAGATCTAGTATTGAGTACCAAAGGTCATATAACCCGCACCAGCCGAACCAAACTCTAAAATCAAGATTTACATGGACCAAGTACAAGCCTATGTAGAACTTATCTATGAAGAGCACAACATGTAGGAGGATCTCTTTTAGGAATCCAGATAGCGTTCCTAGGCCTTAGAGCATCAATGAAGGATGACCTAAAGAAGGTTAAGAGAACTTGAAGAAACAGAAGAGCCTAGCCTAAGAAAGAGGAAAGAAGCACCAACAAGATCCAATAAGAGGGGAATACTAGCTAGCCACCAAAAGAATATCTAGAAATAAGAGTACTTTTCTTTTTCAAAACAATGTATTTTCCTTTTTTTTTTTCAAATAATGTGAAAGGGAACTTCAAAAGTTGCAAAATAATGAATGAAAATGACTATCTTGCTAGCTAATTGTTGGTTCTGTTTCTCTGCATCTGTATGCCATACACCTTTGCATTCTTGTACATTTATTTATTTACTTATTTTTCATTCATATCATTTCTTTAAAATATTTATGTGCTAACTTATTAAGAAGTAATATTGAACTAGGTTGCAAAGATAGCTCCTAAATGCTAAACCTTCAAGAGAAGTCCTATCCGAACCCGCTAACAAACCAGAATGGTTAGCTAAGGAAACAAAAATGTTAAAAACAGAAATGACAACAACAATGTGAACCCAGAAGTTATTGATCTTACTAAGTTGAGGTTCTACTCCTTCGAACAAATAATGGGAAAGATTGCAGATCAACTGAGTTTCTTTGCTGATAGTATCGCTTTACTCCGATCCATAGCACCATTAAACGAGGAAAGCTCTAAGGCCCAATCTAGAAAGAATGCCAAAGTCACACCGCTTAAAGTAGAAGAAACCTATCCCAAAGTCAACCTAACATTTGAATCTTTCAAGACAGAAAGGGTTTATCCAAAGGTCAACCTGACTTTTGAGTCGAACATTTATTGATTCCCAGTCAACACAAAGCTAAAAGCTGACCAAGACCTATTGAAAGAATTAAAAAGGTGATTAACCTAGTAGATCACCAAAAAGATGAAAATGCTTGAAGGTTATGATGGTTTGAACAGGTTGGTTGTTATGAACCGTAACTAAGAACAGGCAAGGCTTGTCGTTAGATGGGTCTAAGCTTGTAGAAAGTTCGAAAAGGGTTAATGGGAAAGGTATGAAAAGGGGGGAAAATGATGAATGAAATAGTAAGCAAAAACCCACAAACAACTCTAGAGGATATGATATACCAATGGAACTTTTAAAGACTCACGTCACAATTTGATATGATGTACAAATTGGTCCAATGAGGTTACTCGCCACCTAACCTTGATTAAGGGAAAGGATAAGAGTGATGCCGTGAGTAAACAATAGTGTTTACACAAAAAAAGAAAGTACTTAAAGGTGTATTGAAGATAATCTGATCTTTTACAGCTACAAGTACAAGAGTATTTATACTTGCAAGTTAAGGCAATTTTCCTCAAAGGGAAAAGACAAGAAGACATTTCCTAAAGAAGCAATGTCCACAATACAAAGGATAAAAATAAATATATAAGGAGAACAATCATTGGTGCTATAGATTTTACATATGATACTGTACACGTAGCGATGCTGTATTGGCGAGGTTGTTAAGAGATGTGAACAAAAAGCATGGACAAATAAGTTTGTTCGAACAAGGATGGCTTAGTCAGTCTGAATTCTTTCTCTCGGCTTTTTGGTAAGGAAGATACTAAGTAATTGAATGGCTTGGCGCTAGAGAGTAATCATTAGCTTGTCATACTACAGAAGAATAGGCGGTCATACAGTACAGCATTAAAGGTGACTCGGCAAGAAAGTACTTAGCTTTGGTAAGGGTTAGTTGGAGCAGAAAGATTTGTCATACCAGCCCCTCTAGTCTTCGAGCTCGGCTGTAGGTCAGAGGTCCGGCAGCTTGATTCCCATCATTCCCTCTGGGTTGTTTTGGATTTAAGGTCAAATCTGAATGGTGTTTGGTCAGTTCTCCATTAAGGTGATATGGACTGAGGTTGGCAATGTTGAAGGCGTCAAAAACCCTATAGTCCTCAGGCAATTCTAACTTGTAGGCATTGTCACTAATTTTCTAGAGGATTTTGAAAGGTCCTTCCGCTCTTATAGATAATTTGTTCTTCCTCTTGTTCGAGAACCGTTCCTTACTAAGGTATAGCCATACCAAATCTCTCGATTGAAATTGTTTGGCCGACCTACCTTTGGTCTTTTCGCACATTCTTCTGGCAACTTGATCAATGTGCCAAGTGACCTTATCATAGATGTGCTGAAGAGATTGTGATCTAGCTAAGGTGTTAAGGTCCTCTTGCGTGAGTACTAGTACAGGGGCATGGTCAAGGGGTAACTTAGGATTGAATCCATAAACCACTTTAAAGGGAGTCTACTTAGTGGTGTCATGTATAATTCGGTTATAAGCGAACTTAACTACTGGCAAGCAGACGTCCCAATTAGCCAAGTTCTTATCTACTGTAACTTGGATCAGTGAACCCAAAGTACGATTAACTACCTCTATTTGGCCATTAGTTTGGGGGTGACAAGAGGTATTAAAGTGTAATTTACTTCCTAGCCGACACTAGAGGGTTCCAAAAATGGCTTAAGAACTTCGAGTCTTTATTGGACTACACTTCTCGGTACGCCGTGTATCTACACAACCTCCTATAAGAAAAGAAAAGCAATAGTCAAAGCGTCGTTAGTTTTGGTGTAAGGCATAAAGTGTGCCATCTTACTGAACCAATCCATGACGAACATTACAGAATCTTTGCCTTGGGCAATTCGTAGCAGTTCGAGAACAAAGTCTATGCTCAATTCAGTCCATGGCCTCATCGAAACAGGTAAGGGCATTGCTTTCCCTTATTTGGTTCGATACTTGGCCTTTTTGCACACAGTACAGCTTTTGACAACTCGATGCACATCTCTTCATAGTCTTGGCTAAAAGAATCAGCCATTCAATAGTTCACAGGTCCTCCTCTCCCCAAAGTGGTCGAAGAATCCTCTACTATAGGCTTCCTTGATTAGCAATTCCCGTAAGGAACAAGTCGGCATGCATAGTTTCCCTTCTTGGAATAAGTAGCCATCCTCTACATAATATTTGTCCACTATCCTCCCATCCATACATCGTGAAATTATTGGTCCAAAGTGTGGATCCTTGGAGTATTGTTTTTTGATACTCATAAACCTAAACAGCCTAGTCTGCAATTTTAATAAAAGTGCATGTCTCCTCGAAAGAGCATCTGCAACTACGTTGCTCTTTCCCTGCTTGTACTTAATTACGAAATTGAATCCCTCAAGGAATTCAACCACCTCTCTTACCGCTTCAACAACTTGGTTTAACTTCGAAGGTACCTCAATGATTCATGGTTAGTATATATGATAAATTCTCTTAGTAATAAATAATGTTTCCATACTTGCATCGCTCGGATCAGTGCCAAAAGCTCCTTATCATATACAGAGTAGTTCAACTCTAATCCTCAGAGCTTCTCACTGTGGAAGGTAATTAGTTGGCCTTCTTACATCAGGACAACGCTTATTCCAATGCCCAATGTGTTACATTCCAGCTCAAAAATTTTGTTGAAGTCAAGTAGTACTAATACCAAGGCAGAGGTTAATCTTTCTTTTATTTCAACAAAACTCCTCTCCTCCCTTTCTCCCCATCAGAAGTCAGTGTTCTTCTTCGTTAGCTCGGCAAGCAGTATGGTGGTGGTGTTGAAATTCTCGATAAACCTTTTGTAAAACGAAGCTAGTCTGTGGAAGTTTCTTACATTGGCACAAGTAGAAGGAGTCGGCCACTTGACAATTGCTCAAATCTTTTCATCATCAACTCGCAAGCCTCCTCCACTGACTACGTAGCCTAAGAATACTACTTCCTCCTAACGAAAACAACATTTCCTTAAATTGCCGAATAGTCTCTCGATACGAAGGATATCTAAGACTACTCTAAGATGTTCATAGTGACTTAGCATGTTAGCAATGTATATAAGGATGTTATCAAAGTACACTACGACACACTTCCCTATAAGATGTCTCAGCACATGGTTCATAAGCCTCATGAAAGTGCTCAAGGCATTCGACAGGCGAAGGGCATGACCATCCACTCATAAGTCTATGTCGAGTCTTGAACGCAGTCTTCCACTTGTCTCTTAGTCTCATGCAGATTTGATGGTAACCACATTTAAGATCAATCTTGCTGAAAATCTTGGATCTACTCAGTTCATCCAACATGTCTTCTAGCCTCGGGATTAGATACCTATATTTAATCGTGATTTTGTTCACGTCTCGGTTGTCAACACACATCCACCAGGTTCCATCCTTCTTTGGCACTAGAAGTGTAGGCACAGCACAAAGGTTAAGACTTTCTCTTACATAGCCTTTCTCTAGCAACTCATTAACCTAATGTTCGAGCTCAAAAGACTGCTTAGGATTCATTCGATAGGCTGGCTTATTCGGCAATACAGCACCGGGTACTAAGTCAATGCAGTGCTCTATTCCTTAAGTTGGGGGCAACCCCTCAGGTAACTGTTTTAAGAATAGATCAACATATTTATCTAGTAGCTCCTTGATTTCTTAAGGAAGCTCACCCCACTCCTTCATTTCCAATAGTCACCTGACAAACAATAAGATTGGCTCATCAGTATTGATGGCCTCTCAGAGCTCAACTCTACTCATCACCAGAGCCTTCTTCAATTCATAAGCAAGTTTCACCTGAAACTTGTTAACTTCTCTCGGCGACATCGGATTCAACGTGATCTTCTAGTCATCCTTTTCGAACATATATGTATTCTTGTAGCCATCATGTATAATTCTCCTATCAAACAACCACAGCCTACAAAACAACACATAGGAAGCGTACATAGACAGTATGTCACAGAGTATCTGGTTAGAGTAATTCCTTATAGCAATCAACAGTAGTATTTTCCGAGTGACATGTAATGCTCCTTTCTCACTTAACTAGTGCAACCTGTACAACTTGGGATGTACAATAGTCGGCAACTTCAGTTTGGAAACAAGATCAGCTAATGCCACATTGATGCAACTTCTACTATCTACAATGAGAGCATACATCTGATCATTCACCTTGCAGGTGATATAAAACAAATTCTCTCTCTATTCCTCCTCTCGTGAAGGTTCCACACTCATAATACACTGGAAAACCATGAGTAACTAATTTAAGCCCTTGGGAAACATGTCCTCCTCAATCAATTCTTTCTCGACTGGAACCTCCTCCTCTTCGGGTTCCTCATCCGTACTCTCTACTTCTAACTTCGGGATGTTTCGCTTAATGATCATCGTCCTTCGGTTTGGGCACTAAGTAGCCATATGTCCAAACCCTTAGCACTTAAAGCACTTGATCTAACTGGTCTTCCTGCCAGACCCTTGCCCCTTCTCATATGTTCGGGTTAGCATTACATCTTCAGGTTGGCCTTTCTACTCAGCTCTGTACTTGACTAAGCTCAGTGACTTGCTTGACCAGGTTGGCTAGTTGGCATTTTAATTGTTCCTCAGCTCTTCCTTTGCCTCTCTACTCGTTGGGCAATCCTAACAACTTCATCCATTGTGTCTAATCGTTAGAGCTCCACAACATTTCGAATGTCTCCTCTCAATCCAGTAACGAACCTTGAGATTATTCGAGCTGGTGGTTCCTCCACTTCACAATGCATCATAAGCATTTGAAATTCTTGAACATACTCGTCAATAGTTCGACCTCTTTGTCTTAGCTCCTAAAGCCGAATGAAAGTATCTTGGAGGTATGTTTTCCAGTACGAATCTGTTTCTGAGCACTCTCTTCATCTTAGGCCAACTATTAATCTCTCGATACCCCTCTCGTCTTCTCATGGGTTAAAAATTCTTCCACTACATGGCAGTATATCTAAAGAATTCAATAGTAACAGTCCTCACTTTCTCATAATCTTCATATTGAGAGTAATCAAACACATGCTCCAACTTCTCTTCCCAATCTAAATACTCGTTAGCATTCCCAGATCCATTGAAACTTGGAATCCAAAGGTTCACATGGTCAGATGCTCTAGGGACTCTTATACGCTCCTCTTCAAAATACTCTTCTTCCTCCTCATCAAGCTCTCTCAAGTCTATCCTTCTCCTTACTCATCCACCAATTCCTCCACCTCGAACTAGTCAAGCTAGGTTTTGACCTCTAGCAGGTTAAGCAGCTTTTGGAGTGTTATGTACTTCCTCAATGGGTTGGCAAGATAGCACATGAACAGCTTAAGCCAGATCTACTAAGAGGTTAGCTACCTCATCAAGTCTCTCGTTAGTGCTTTTAAGAGTTCCCTGAGATTTTTGTCTATGGTGGATAACTCCATTGTCATCATCGGTACCAATATTCATACTTGAGTCTATCTTTCTTCCTCACAATTCAAAACTCAAATAAATAATTCAAAAAGTGAATAGTTAACAATATAGTAGTCAAATGAACATAGTAACTTACTCTGTTTCATACACACAAAAACAAAGTATAGTAGAACTTCAAGAACTATTACAATTCACACAAAAACCTCTACTCTAATACCAAGATGTTGTGAACCGTAACCAAGAACAAACAAAGCTGGTTGCTAGATGGGTCTAAGCTTACAAAAAGCTCAAAAAGGGTTAATGGAGAAAGGTATGAAAGGGGGCAAAAATGACGAATGAAACAATAAGCAAAAACCTACGAACAGCTCCAAAGAATATGATACACCAATGGAGCTTCTAAGGACTTACGACACAATTTGATATGACGCACGAATTGGTCCAATGAGGTTACTCGCCACCTAACCTTACTTAAGGGAAATGATAAGAGTGATGCCATAAGTAAGCAACAGTGTTTATGCAAAGAAGAAATACTCAAAGGTGTATTGAAGATAATCTGATCTTTTATAGCTACAAGTACAAGTATATTTATTCCCGCAAGTTAGGGCAATTTTCCTCAAAGGGAAAAGACAAGAAAACATTTCCTAAAGAAGCAATGTACACGATATAAAGGATAAAAATAAATATATAAGGAGAACAATCATTAGTGCTACAAATTCTACATATGATACTATATATGTAGAGATGCTATATTGGCGAGGTTGTTAAGAGATGCGGACAAAAAGTACAGACAGATGGGTTTATCCAAGTAAGGATGGCTTAGTTAATTCAGACTCTCTCTCTCGGTTTCTCGATAAGGAAGATACCGAGTAATTGATAGGCTTGGTGCTAGAGAGTAATCGTCAACTTGATATAATACAGAAGAATGGGTGGTCATATGGCACGACATTAAAGGTGACTCAACAAGGAAGTAATCGGCCTCGGCAGAGGTTGGTTGGAACAGGAGGATTCGTCGTACTAGCCCCTCTAATCCTTAGGCTCAGCTGCGAGTCAAAGGTCTGATAGCCTAATTCCCATCACTGGTACTATAAACTTATTAGCTTATGACTATGGAAGCTTCCTTGAAAAATTCAAAGTACCTGACTTTGAGAAGTACAATGGGACTGGCTACCCTAAGTTGCACACTAGATTGTATGTACGAAAGATGGAGAAATATGTACAATACTACTAGCTCATGATATAAACTTTTTAGGATAGCTTAATGGGCCTTACTTTAACCTGGTATGCCCAATTGGATCTGAGTCTAGTAAACACACAGGAGAAACTAGCCAAGGCGTTCTATGAGCAATACAAATTTAATGTTGAAGTGGCATCAACTATGATGGATTTGGCTACCTTGTGAAAGAGGAACAATAAATCATTTAAGGAATATGCTCAAAGGTGGAAATCCCTAGCTGCAAGGGTATCCACCCCCATGATTGAAAAAGAGCTAACTTTAGCTTTCATCAACACTCTTGAGAGGCCTTACTTCTCTCACCTGATCTAGCAAGCCTCCTCTAGTTTTGCAAAGGTAATAGTAGCAACGTACCAGATTGAAAGTGTCGTCTCCTCTAGCAAGTTGCAAGAACCATCAAACAGAAGACTACCCTTTGCTAAACCCACCGCTAGCAAGCCTAGAGAAGCTACTATTGGCATGGTCAATTCAAACACTAAGCCTAATGCTCAGGTCTCTTTTAGAACAAATCCTCCACCAGTTTATCAACAACTCAAAGGCCAACCGTAAGTCAACAAAGCCCAAGGAAGTTCACTAAGATACTAGTTCTTCTCAACCAGATCCTCAAAAAATTAAGAAAAGATAATCTACTCTATTTTGAGCCTCTTAATGAAAGGTACAGGCCAATAGTTTTTTATCCCAACTCTAAGTGTCAATATCACTTAGGGCAAGTGGGCCATTCGACTGACTTGTGCTGGAGATTAAAAGACAAGATTCAGGACTTGATCGATGAAGGTATAGTCCAACTAAACTTCGTAGAGGCTCCAGTTCCGAACGACAACAATAACCCCTTACCCAACCATGGCCCCATCATCAATATGATATTCAATGACTCAAATTCCACCATTAACATGATCGATTCTAACCGAGAGCCTAAGGTCTATAGATTTTATAAATAGGAAGAGAAACAAGCTTTAAAGCACAAAAGTTGCACCTTCTATATGCCCTTAGCCCCCGAAAGCTACAAAACCGCTCCTTTTAATTGCTAGGTAGCTAACTGGGGGCAATCGAGTTCACTCGTAGGAGGGATTACTTGCTCCAGTAGAATTTATGACTCGAAAGAAGACCTAAAAAAGAAGACTATGTTGAAAAGGCCAAGCGACAAACCAACTGAATATGAGAAAAGATTGTTTGCCTTTACCAGGATGATCAAGTCTAATGAGCATAAGATAATGGATTAGCTAACTAAGACTCCAACACAAATATCTCTTATGAGTATGTTGATGGCTTCTGAACCACATAAGGAAACTCTATTCCAAATTCTGAGGGAGGTAAAGGTCCCTCTTAAAATACCAGCTGAAAAGATGGGATTTGTCACCAACTCCATCCTCACTATGGATCAAATTTTATTCTCCATTGAAGAGTTAGGAGAGGAAAGTAATCGACACACTAAGCCATTCTTCATAATAGTAAGGGTAAACAATATAATCATAACCACAATCTTCATTGACAACAGGTCTTCACTAAATGTTTACCCTCTTACTACCTTAGATTTACTAAGTATTGATGCAACTGCAATCGAGTCAAGTTCAACAACGGTTGGGGTTTTTGATGGATCTAAGAGAGAAATTATTGGGGAGATCGACTTATTAGTTGACATTGGCCCATAGACTTTCAACATCTGATTCTCAATCCTAGACATCCTAAAGACCTTCAACCTCTTATTGGGAAGACACTGGAGACATTTAGCAGAGGCCATACTTTTAAGTTTATATCAAAAGGTTAAGTTCATCTCAAAATGGCCAGGTCATAACGATTATGGGTGACCAGGATTATGAAATATATAAAGAAATGGCCATACCCTACATTGGCATTAAGGAGTAGGAGGACTTTAGGCTCCAAATGTTCAAAGAAGTGTATATGATTACCAACCAAGGGAAGGATGAGAAGCTAAAATTCAAAGAAGGATAAATTTGTACTTATGGGCTCAACTTCATTTCAAAAGAGTCGTTAAATATGCAACCAAGGGGTAAGAAAGGTGATAGATTGTACCATACCCCAATAACCTTTCCACCATTGACAAAGACTTTCATCCAGGCTAATGTTCAAACTTTAAAACCTACCCAAGAGGATACCTCTAACAAGAATAAGATAATGGGCCCATTCCCCAAGCTCCACCACTTTGAACAATTAGTTCTCCATCCCTATGAATAGTGATAAGTCTTCTCTAGGGTAAAGGATGAATCACGGTTTAGTATTTCATTGAGTATTGTAATAATTACCTTTGCTCAACTATACTGGAAAGAATTTTGTTTAATCTAATAAAACATCAATCTTCATTCTCTTCACTCCTTCTTTACTCTCACACTTTTCTTTAAACACTTTTGACCTAGATCCAATGCTTTGAATAAAAGCTAAGGATACCTCGCGTAGATAAATGATGAAAACATTGATATTACTTTTGGCCTTACTAAGTTAGTTATTGGGAGTGATGTTAATGATCATAATGATGTGCAAGAGAGCTAGCAAAGACATGAAATGAGTAGAGTTTCCATTGATGAGCAAACCGAGACAATTAATGTTGGGACTGATGACAACCCTAAAGTTTTGAAGATTGGATGGAATTTGAAAGAAGAATAGAAGGTAGAAATGACCACACTCCTATCTAAGTATCAAGATGTTTGCATGGTCTTATGAAGATATGCTTGGGTAAGATCTATCAATTATGGTCCACTGCTTACTCACACAAGAGGATATTAAACCTAAGAAGTAGAAGCTAAGGAGATTCCGACCAAATATCTTGTTAAAAATTAAAGAAGTCAAGAAGTTATTGGAGGTCAGTTTCATCGAAGTGTTTGATTATCTTGAATGGGTAGCCAACATTATGCCAGTAATGAAAAAGATTGGAAAAGTTAGAGTGTGCATGGATTTTCGAGACCTTAATTAAGCAATACCTAAAGATAATTTCCCTTTGCTCTATATTGACATCTTGGTGGATAATACAATTGAGAACCATCTATTCTCCTTCATGGATGGGTTATTCAGATATAATCAGATCCGAATGTTTGAAGAAGATAAAGCTAAGATAATGTTCATTACAACTTAGGGCACATTTTGCTACAAAGTAATGTCTTTCAGACTCAAAAACGCTAAGGTAACTTACCAAATAGTCATGGTTGCAATCTTTTATGACATGATACATAAAGAAGTTCAAGTGTACATGGATAATATGATTGCAAAGTCCAAAGAGGGAGAAAATCATGTACATAACTTGAGGAGATTGTTTGATAGGTTAAGAAAATTCTAATTGAAGCTCAACCCAAAGAAGTACAACTTTAGAGTAATTTTAGGGAAATTATTGGGTTTCATAATCAGCTAAAGGGGTATCGAAGTGGACCCTAATAAATTCAAAGCAATAGTCAACTTGCCCCCTCCATGCACACTTAAAGAAATCAGAGGCTTATTAGGTCGCTTAAACTACATAGCTTGGTTCATATCTTAATTGACAGATAAATGTTGTCCCTCGTTTAAGTTGTTGAAAAAGAATGCCAAGATAAACTGGGACAAAGAATGCAAGCAAGCCTTTATAAAAATCAAGAAATATCTTATGAACCCTCCAATTTTTGTAGCTCCTAAACTTAGGAAGTCGTTATTTCTATACCTTATGATATGACTAAAATCTATAGGGTGTATGCTCTCTAGAAGGACGAAGAAGAAAAAAGTAGGCCATATACTACTTGAGTAAGAAGTTTACTGAAGGGGAATAGAAGTATTCAAAAACTAAAAGGACGTGCTATGCTTTGGTTTAGGTAATGCATTGACTTAAGCAATACACGTTCGATTATCAGTTGAATTGCTGACTTAGCATGACCCCTTAAAGTACTTAGCAGATAAATCGGCCCTAATTAACAAAATCTTAAAGTGGCAAATGTTGCTATTAGAGTTTGCCATTACCTACGTGAACCAGAATTCGATCAAGGGGTAAGCTTTAGCAAATCAATAAGCAAAAAATCCCTTTAATGATACCCCCTAAGAGGTACAAATCAAATTCCTCAACAAGGATATCTTAGTATTTGAAGGAAGTTTTGATGAAGAAAAAGATGATGAACCCCTGAAGTGGAAGATGTCCTTTGATGGAGTTACTAATGTGTTCAAGTATAGAATTGGGGCAATATCGACATCCCTTGAAGGTACACAATTCCTTATATCTATAAGGCTCATTTTTCTATACACTAGTAATATCGCTGAATTCGAGGCATGTATCATGGGACTCAAAATGGCCCTAAATAATGATGTTTAAGAATTAGAAGTATATGGGGATTCTCCACTCATTATTAGCCAAGCTCAGAGAGAATATAAGACAAAGGACCCTAAACTGGTACTTTATCATCAACACTTGATTGGGTTAATGGAGAAGTTCAAAGAAATTACTTTCACTTAGGTACCAAGAACACATAATCAATTTGTTGATGCATTGGCTACTCTAGCATCTATGGTCCAAATATCCGGTAAAGTCAAAATTCAGCCACTCATCATTGAAATTGAAGAAAAGCCTGCCTTTGGTCTAGTAATTGAGGGTACACATGATGAAAAGCCTTGGTACCATGATATTAAATGTTCCTACAATAACACACATACCGTAAAGAAGCTGAAAAAAAAAGGATAAAAAGACAATCAGGTGATTGACTACATAGTTCCTATTAAGTGAATCAACCTTACACCGACAATCATTTGACAGTATGCTTTTAAGGTGTATAGATAACAAAGAGGCCAAGATTTTGATGAAAAAAGTATATGAAGGAGCATGTAGCCCTTACATGAACGGTTACATGCTAGCCAAGAAAATTCTGAGGCTAAGGTATTTTTTGTTAATAATGGAAAGCGATTACATCAAACATGTCAGGCATTATCACTTATGCTAGGTTTATGCAAACAAGATAGATGCCTCACCTTAAGAATTACACACACTTTTTGTGCCTTAGCCATTTTTAATGTGGGGTATAGACATCATTAGCCCAATCACTCCAAAGGCATCTAATGGGCATTGCTTCATACTAGTTGCCATCAATTACTTCAGTCAATAGGTTGAGGCCTCATCTTATTTAAGTGTTATTAAATGGGTAGTATTCAAGTTTATCAAGAGGGATATCTTGGTTTGATACAGGAGTATAGAAATGATCATCACAGATAATGGCACTAATCTCAACAATAAGCTTATGTTAGAGTTATGCCGACAATTCAGGATTATCTACAAGAATTTCACTCTTTATCGACCCCAAATGAATGGAACCGTTGAAGCAACCAATAAAAATATCAAAAGAATAATTGAAAAAAGGCTATTACATATAAGGATTGGCATTAAACGTTAACATTCATGCTCATAGCCTATCGAACCTCCATCAGAACATCAATAAAGGCAATGCCCTACTCCTTAGTATATTGTACTATAGCAGTGTTACCAATGGAAGTTGAGATCCTATCTCTTAGAATATTATTTGAAACCTAGTTGGATGAAGTTGATTAGGTAAAGAAACACATTGAGCAGCTGAATTTCATTGACAAGAAAAGATTGATAGCCTTATGTCATAATCAATGTTACCAATAAAGAATGGCTGGAGCTTTTAACAAAAAGGTGTAGCCATAGAACTTTAAAGAGGGTGATATGGTGTTGAGAGAGGCTCTCCCCAATGCACAAGATTTAAGAGGAAAATTTTCTCTCAATTACAAAGGCTCTTACATCGTGAAGTGAATGTTACCAAGAGAGGCTTTAATTTTTTCTCAAATGGATAGTCCAGAATTGAGAGACCCTGTAAATGTTGATTTTGTAAAGTTGTACTACCCATGAAAATCTATGGAAATTTTTACTCAGAATAAAAAAATGCTAGTCATCTTAAATGTTATTGTAGTCTAATTTTCATCCTCTACAAACAATGTTGGTATCCTTAGCAGTTGTCGGTGTTGGAATCATCACCATCCCTTTTTCCTGCTCCATCAAAAGGTCCAGTTTCCTCACTCCATTTAACTAAACTCATACACTGAAAACAGAAGAGAAGTTGAAAAGTAAGATATAGAACATTGGTAATTAACAAAACTCTTTAAAATATCTTATTATGGATTGATCCCTCTCAATGGGGAGTTTTATTGTCTATTTTTTAGGGAAAGGCGAAATCCAGATAGGCAATCACCTCATGGTAGATATTTACTAGTCAAGGATAAGGCTTTCAGTTCATAAAAGTTCTGAAAAGATAACCAATTGATGGACAAAAACAGTGGGTGCCATTCTATATCAAGTTAATTTCTGTGACTTCTCTAAAGAGTCGGTGAAGTCTTAGAAGCTCCATATCGAGATCAGTTGGGTTAACAACAAGAGATCAAAAATTGAATTCATTTCAAAAAATGAGTTAGTTGGTTTTTATAGGACTTTTCAAAGAAAGGTTTGACATTTTAGGTGCTATTAGCAAGACTAGGTAAGTACTTCTATACGATGTTAGCATATTAGTTTTTAATCATTGCATTTGCATTTAAACTATATCTCCTTGGATAGTAACCAGTATTCATGATTCCTTTTAAGCTTTCCTTTACAATTTTCTCTCAAGCAAGTTCATAGAGCGCTTCCATTCATCATTAATTCCAATTTAGAGTTATTAGTCCCCTAGAGATGCTCTCACCTAGGTTAGTGAGCTTAGAAGGCCACAACCGGGTTTTCTAAATTGATTCCAATTTAGGTTGCTAGTCCTTAAAAGACACTTCTACCTAGTTTAGTGACCTCAAAGGAGCACGACTAGGTTTTCCCAATTTAGAGTTACTAAGGTCAATGAGCTTAGAAGAATACAACCAAGTTTTTCTAAAATCAATTCCAATTTAGGGTTTTTAATCACCTAAAGATGCTCCCATCTAGGTTAGTTAGCTCCAAAAGAGTATAACCAAGTTTCAAATCGATCTTTCTAGCTAGCTCATAGAGCATTAGACCTTTCTAAAACTCATTTAGCTTACTATTAGAGCACATTGTCTCCCCCTCACCTTTCACCTTTTACCAAATCCCCAGCTAATCGAGCTTAGGATAGCTAGCTAGTTGTTATGTTTCTTAGGACAAATATTACACTTGGGGTAAAAATAGTATCTATTTTGTCTTTGTGACAAAATTTTGCCTAAACTTTACTATAAAAAGGGACAGCTGTAGACACCCCATTTTATTCTATTTTTATTTTTCTTGAAATTCTTGGAATAGGGTACAGGGTCCTGATTTAGAAAAAGCACAAAAAATCGAAAAATTAGAAACCTAAAAAAAAGGACATTTTGAAAAATCACAAAAAATAGAAAATTTAGAAAAGTACAAAAAAATTGAAAATTTAGGAAAATCACAGAAAGGTGAAAAGTCTACAAAAATGAAAAAAAAAAAGAAAATTTAGAGAAAATATAAAAAATATATATTAGAAAATAAAAATAAAAGAAGAAGAAGAAGAAAATATTTAGATAATTTGAAGTAGAATATAAAATTTTAATACTTTTTAGGTTTTAGATAATAAAAATAATGAGGATTTTGAGTATGGGTTTAAATTAAAATCTAACCCAAGTCGACCTAGCTTATATATGCAATTTAATTACACATATAGACAAAGCACAAACTAATGACCTAACAGTACTATATATGGACTTAGTATTGCATATGACTTAG
Organism: Lumnitzera littorea; assembly: GCA_024138015.1. Taxonomy (NCBI): domain Eukaryota; kingdom Viridiplantae; phylum Streptophyta; class Magnoliopsida; order Myrtales; family Combretaceae; genus Lumnitzera; species Lumnitzera littorea. The sequence continues at coordinate 90,281,889 of JAMXBB010000007.1, forward strand.
AGGTTTGAGGTTCAAATCTTGTTAAGCTCAGTATAAAAGAGCCCAGCGGAGAGTATTAGAGGGCGCATTGATGCGCACCCCTTTTTTTTACTCACATACATGGTACATACCCAACATGTGCTATTACACCCTATTTCTTCTTCTTATTCATAGATTTCAAGTAGAATTTCCAGTTTATTTCTCCTTCAGTCAACCACTTTAAGGACCTTTTTTGACAATTTTTTCTATAAGATTTCACCAAATTAGTGGTGAAATCGTGTAGAGTATATAGCTTAGTTTTGCATCTGTCCAAATTTGATTGATTAGATGGTTAAAATCGAACTCTAAAATGGAAAAAATTTCATTTTACAAGTCAAGACCCATTAATGAAAATCACTGATTTGATTTGATTTCCCCAACCTTCCGAGCTTAATCCTTATACCTACAGTATAAATAGGGGTTCTCTCTTCGTTTCTAACACACACGATCACAGAAATTCACTCAAGGTACACACATACTATACTTTCTCTCTAACATGATTTCTCTCTCTCTCTCTCTCTCTCTCTCTCTCAATAGCACCCTCCATGGTGGTTTTCTATTAAAACCTCCACCACCATCAACTTCCTCATACTCAAGACCCTCTCCTCTTCTCATTTCGGTGATCAAAGCTAGTTGGAGTGTGTCAGTGCAGTTGTTACTATCAAAGACTACCCAACTTGACCTGAACTAACCCAATCCTCTTGACCCAAAGCCAACCCATGCACCCAAGTTTGGTCTAGTCATCTGTCTTTTGTTTTTTATTGTTGTTGTAGTTTTGTTTTTGGAATTTTTATCTTGCAATTGCAATGTAATTATAAAAAGAGAGAAAAAAGAAGAAAATCAAAAAAAAGGGAAGGAAGAAAATTGAGAAAAGATGAAGATGGAGAAGAAAAAGTAAAAGTAGAGTAGTTTTTTTTTTAGTTTTTATTTATTTACTTTCTCGATTTTAAAAAAGAAAATGATAAAAAGAACAAAAAAATTAGATAAAATGAAATGAAATAAGGAAAAACAATAAAATGTTTTTATGACTTAGAAAAAAAACCTATTTTCCAAATAAATAAAAAATAAATCAACACATTTTCAAAATTAGAGAACTTTTAGAACTTTCCAAAAATAAAATAAACCAATTAGCACCCTTTTAGAAAATTTTCAAAATAAAATAAAAATTTAAGAAATGTAAACCCGAGTGTTTTTTCTCAAAATAAAAGCAATCACTCGCTAATGATTTTGAAAGAACTACATGCATTTAATACCAAATAGCAGGTATATAGGCATATCCAAGGTAATGTTAAAAATGAAAAACCTATTTTTTCATTTTAGTTTAAATTCTTCAATTCATTAACCAATGATTGAATTTCATTTTATATGATAGTTTTGAAAGGTGATTTTAAGGGATTAAGTCTAAGTTTGAAAAGTTGATAATACTCATAAGGGTTTGAAAAGCTTAACCTCCAGACTCAATCTTCTAGTTCTCAAAACCATTTTGTAAAATTAGTTTTGTCAAAAGATCAGTAGCTAAATTATAACCAATCCATCCTATTAATTATAATTTAACTCTTTTTCCCAACTTCAATCGAGTGGCGCCTTCAAAATGTTTTCAAAAATAAAAGAATCAATTTTTTTTAAATCTTAGTCAATAGTTAGTATTAAACAGTAGTTTAAATAAGACTAATTTATAAAATTGAGAAAAAATTAGGCTCAAAAATATCATATTAAGATATTAGAGAGCATCACAACCCAAATGATCCAAGTCACCTATATGTCTATCAAACATTAGCTAAAGTAGGGGACAAATTCCATTAATTGAAAATGTTGGAGGACATAAAAGCCTTTGTAGGAACTTAGTGAAATGGAAAGTGGAAGAGAAGTAGAAAAGATCTAGTAGTGGCACCTGGCCAAGGATCTGAGCTAAGCATCTTACCTAAAATACTTAGTAAAATGAAAGGATCTACCTCAAAGTGAAGCAACTTAGAAGAACGATGTAGATTGTATCCACTTTAGACATCTAGTAAGGAATTCTCCAAGGAGGGAAAGGCAATGGAGACATTGCCGATTTAGGTGGGGGAGAATGACACCCAGATACTGACAATTTATAGAACTAAATGGAGCTTTATCTGGTATTAGTTTAGTTGAAGCCTTTACGACTTTCGATTATTTCAATTTGATTGGAATCAATACAAATTAAATAGCTGAACCATCTGGAACCAAGGGGTTGCTCTAAGAAATCCTTTCTTTCTCGTCTACTTAAGGGGGTGTGGACACACTTGCGTGAATTATAGATGACAATTACAAGAATGGTAGGGAAGTGAACAATACCCGATGACATTCAGGGATCGATGTAGACCCATTGGGTAAGGATAATCATTTCAATCTTGGGGGAGGTGATGACCATTCTTAAGAACCAAGAAGACTGAGTTAAGGGAAGCTCTATGAATCATCGAAACAACAAAAGGAGGGCCTTTGATCTATTAGAGGAAGCAAAAAAGGGGCTTACAATCTGTTTCCTTAAGCACATTTTTTGCTTTTGTACATATATGTAAAGCCTATGACCAAGGTGCAGTTCACTCTAATTAATGTTTTTGAAGTGCTCTGATACATTAAACCTTGGTAGGTAAGGTAGTTAGAGTAGGTAGTTAGGATCATATATTAGCCGTTAAATCAAGTAGATCTCAGCCATCTAATAATGAAAGCCTCTTGTATATGAGAGGGTGATCTCTTCAATTGTAATTTATCTAGAAATATAAGTTATATTGTTACATAACTAACTTTTTTTCTCTAACTGTTCATTCTAAGCGAGTGTGATCTTGTATGTTTTGGATAAGAAAGCTAACTTAGTTTTTCTTAAGAGTGTCGAAGAATCTAAATACCACACATAAGAGCTAATAAGTGACTTTGCATGTGACAAGTTGCAACCATGAAGGATTTCCCATTAAAATTCTTAGTTTTCCAAACTTCTTTTTTTTTTATTTAATTTTTTGTAATTATATATACTATTTAATTATACATTTATTTAGCAATATTATTTCATTAAATTAATCATATGAACCATTATAAAATTAACGAATGTCTCTATTCTAGTGACAAATGAGGATAAAATACAAATATATAAAAAAGTTAAACGTTTTGGAGAGAAATAAAAAAAAAAAAAGGAAAAGAAAAACAACAGAATGAAAATACATTTATACAGGGAGAGATATTCCCTAAAAAATATCTTCATATATTTAATCGTTTCCGAAGAAATGTTCTCAAAACATGCGGGGGTACCACGTGTCTTATCCATATTCGAAAGTTCCCGTGACGACTTCTTGCCATTTTCTAAACTTCAGATATCCATCGAGTGGCTTTAGACCTGTAAATTAACTTCTTATTACGTCTGGTATTCTTCTTTCACGCCGCCTTTTATGATTCATACAATCGCCCCGTTGAACATACCGCGTATTTATTTCTTTGCTCTTTAGCCGGCAACACAAGATATTCATAGTAATATTCAATATGATGTCTTACTTAACCTAAGCCAACATAAACAAATGTTTTTACGCGTGAAATTCGTGTCCAATGTCATCAGTACCTTTCTAGGAAACTCGTTTCCTTAACCCAATTTCCCTTTATATATAGTTTAGTTTTCATTTAGCTTATATCATATATGGCTTCAACTTCAACCAAGGAAAGCCAGGCTTTCATGAAGGCCTATTCACCAATTCTAGAGCATGAACATGAAGGACACAACGTCGGATCCTATTCCGATGACGTTTCACCTAGCGGGTGCAGCTGTTTTTGCTTCAAGTTTCCATGGGGAGGCCGTAAAGATGAGAGATATTATGATCTATACCAAACTGGAGAGAATAGGGAAACATGGTGGATGACCAAGTTGAAGGAAGTTAGAGAGTATTCAGAGGTATTGGCAGGGCCTAAGTGGAAGAATATGATCAGGAAGATTGGTGGATATTTTAGAGGTAATAAGCATAAGAACAGGTTTCATTATGATTCAGAAAGTTACGCACTTAATTTTGACGGTGGTGTGGACTCGGAAGAAGATGATGATGGCTTGATGAGGAGTTATTCATCTAGGTTTGTTGCTCCTTTGTCTAGTGAACAACACCACCAAGTTAGACAACAACACATTATTTCTTAGGTGTTCTCATATGTTGGAGTAATGTGTGTACAAGTTTAATAGGAGTATTGATGTGGAAAATTTTATGTAATTATTGAACTTGATTTTTCTTTTGCCTTTCCTTTTTTTTTTCATTCAATTGATTCAATGGATTTTTTCTTTTCATCTATTTAAGCCCAAAAGACCCTTTTAAAATGGAATGGTTTACTTATATATTGCAAAAAGATCCGAGCATTATCTCATGAAAAATATTAAGAATGTTTTGAAGACATTCCCTATTTGTTTGAAATTCTTTCTACTTTGTTATGCCCTTATTTCTTTTTTGTAAAATATAAAACCAATATTAAAGAGTGTAAGAAATTCTGCACTAAATCCTTAACAAAAGATTTTAAAACCATCATTAACAAGACCATAAATCGTTTGTATTAATGCTATATTTAGTACACGAGAATAAATCAGAATAGAATTGTGATTTTAGTTTTTATTTTCTTTCCCTACATTTGAAAGCCTATTTAGAAGCTAAAATTGTTGAATGGAATCGACAATTCCAATTTTAACAAGAAATTCAGTTTTGCCTTCTCATCAATGATTTCACTCTTCGTACATTTATAATATTAATCAAATTACTTATTTAACTCTCAATTTAATTATGATATTCAATATTTAAGAATATTTTTAACAATTATTACTATAATCATATTTAGTTTCATTCCATTCCATTATATTACATAGATATTTTCAAACATAAGAATAAATTTATCAATATACTCATCATTTCATTCCAAACTATTCTTGTATACCAAAAATAACATAAGAATGAATTTGTTAATTCTCATCATTACATTCTATATCATTCCTATATATCAAAAGTCAAAAGTAACATGAGAGCAAGTTAAACAATACTTTACAATCTGGCTACCAAACTATCTTAATCAAAATACGAGTATCCTCCAATCAATGGATGAGTATTTAATAAATATTTAATGCGTTACATTTACATGGCTTGCCAAGTAGGTGGACTTGTGAAATATATGGTGCTCTAATCTACCCTTCATTTGAGATAATGATTTTCTATTAGATCGAGGTACTGGTATAATTTAGAAATCGCAGTGCAATTTAGTCCTTGCCTCATGGTATTAGATGGGGGGAAACTTTCAACAGAAAAACGTGAAAATCAAAGGCACCTAATACATTTTTTTTTTATCTTTTTGGAAAGTTAAAGAAATAGAATGTAAATTTTGATAATAAAAACAAATATTTATATCACTAAATTACAACTCAATACCTCCATAAGCAACTTAAGACTTGGATTTTTCAAAGTACCTAAATAAATCAAAACTGGTCACATGAGACTTCAGAGTGTACAACAGCTGATGAGAGAACCACTTTTCCTAGAAAAAGCAACCGGCTGACGAAGAAAAATGGAACATGGAAGAACTTTGACCGGCAGCTGCTAGTAATTGACTTTACCCATATGCTTTTTGTTCAGCACATGGTTTTGATGAACCTGTCGTCATATGTTGTGATGGTGCCATTAACAATGGCCTTTCCTACAAACCCCACTCATAGCCTTTATTTTATGCATAAGGCCATATGATTAGTGAAGGGTCAGAGAGGAACAAAAGACTAGCGTTAAATAATGCAGTATTTACACGTAAAAGGAATTATTATGGTGCCGGTGCAGCAAGGATTCAGAGAACGGGAATCCAAAATATATCATTCTTAAAAAAAAATTCATGCTGCTAGGTAATAAGAATAAATCCATATTTCTTTCTATGGAGCATTGGAACTAATCTCAATGGAGTCAAGACGCTTTCCTCTAGTAACAGATTAGATATGCATGCAACCAGCCATATACAAATACTGGATATTGGAGAGGTCTTTTTGTGCACAAGATCTACTCATCATTTAACAAAATCATACAACAATACAAGACACCGGGAAAACTAGGCTTGTCAAAATCCAGTTCCTCCACCTCCAAGCGTCCGCCACACATAAAAGTCCGAATTCAAGCATAATAATGGGCTAATATCCAGATTCATAAACTTGGGTATTGCGAGCAATGAAGCAAATTCCTTTACATCTTATGGCTTTCTGTCTAGGAGAATTAAGGGTCCACCACAACTCAGTATTAATGCAATTAACTTCGGTATGAATCTCTCTTCAACTTCAGCTGCACAAGACTCTACATGAATTGCTCATTGTCACCTGCATGACTAATTTTCCAAATTACAGTCAGATAGTGCTCTTAAGCAGATTTGGCTTAATAAGATTCTCCCTTTTTTGCTTCTACCTCTTTCGTTTGCTCTTTGAAACCGTGGAAGATGATGGATTACTATGCCAATTCCTCTTCCGTTGGTTTATGAACCAGTTATTGATTTGCTTTAGCTGGAGGCCAGTTTCTTTAACTAATCTTGCTTTATCTTCCTCCTGAAGTAGTATTTGAAAGGGAAGGATTGTGAGTAGTCTTACGTATAATGACCTTGAACTACAAAATCAACGGCAATACTTACAGTAGGATATGGCCACTTTGAATGAGATTGCCACCAAGCTTTTAATAAACAGGTGGTGTCACCAGGCAATTTCCCTGCTCTCCTCTTACGAAGGATTTCCTCCCTAATGTCGACAATCTTTTCTTTATATCCCTGAGAAGCAAGAAGGTTAAGCCATATGTCGATTTGCTGAATAACACGACACTGGCATGCCCATAGACAAAGATTTTTACCTGTTTCAGCTCATGCTTCAGTTCCTGCCGTACACGTTCCATTAAGGATCTCTCACTTTCAGTCGGAATGAGTGGCCCAAATCCCATGTAATCAGACCCATCCAAACTTCCATCATACATTTTGGTCTCACAGTCTGCCTGATCATCATCGTCATCAGACATCGTTGCTCCAGTCCCCTCACCAGGAGATATGCCTGGTACAATAACATTGATGGTATCAGGAACAGCCGTTTTACACCATTGGTCAAGATTAGTACAACCAAATGCACCTACAGTAGTTTTCTAAGTCGTCTCATTGTCTTACATTCAAAAAAAAAAAAAAGTACTATGTGCACACCTTTTTAAGTGCTGAAATGTTTGATTTTTAAAATTCAAGAAAAGATTATCAGGGCAAGATGCAGTGATCATACCTTTACATAAAGAATGCATCTTATTTTGTTGAGGCAAGCCTCACAATTCAGTTGGATGCAAAAACAAAGAAGACAATCTAATATGCTTCTAGTTTTTTTAGAATAAAAGGAAATATGTTTAGAAACAAATTCCATAGGTTGCCCAAGTCCATTAAAATCCAGATGCAGTGGAGGCATAGAAGCAGCTAACCTAAAGTTTAACTTAAAATGCTGCATAATAAGGAGGGAACCCTCAGATCAACAGAAATCTGTAAACTTTATTGAGATTATTCCAACAGCGGCATACTAATGGCTAAATAACAGACATGTCAAAGACAAAAGAGTACCATTTATGCTAAAATATGACCTCAGAACAAATTCGAGGCTTTGCCAGCCTATTTCACCCACAATCTGCAGTGTGACAATGGTCTCAATTTGCTCTATTGCAGCATCACAACTAAATAAAGCCGGTACTTGTTAATGCAGATAGTTTGAAATGAATCCATCAACCTAATGCATCCAATTACTTATGCAAAGGCCTTTATCTCCTCAACTCAAAGTGCACATAATAACAAGATAAAGAGATTTTCCACTGAAGGAATGTAGGAGGGATGTATGAAGAGCTCCCAGTCATAATCCACTGTTTAACTCTCCCATTAGTCAACTAACATATGAACAACAAGAAAAACACTAGGAAATTTTTTGGGAAAAAAGATAAAAAGAGAAAAGAGATGGAACATCAAAACATAAAACCATGTGAGATACCTGTCAAGGTTTGCAGGGATTGCTCTAGTTCCCAACAAGCCATCACTGCCTCCATAGCATGAACACGAACATGTTGTTGCAATTGCTCTTTAAAGGAACAGAGCAATAGGACATAATGAGTCTGCATCAGAAAATATGGAAAGAGGAAAATATAAACACAGGGTACATGAAAATTAATTGAATTAAAGGGTAACCAAATAAACAAATAGCATAACTGGAATGGACAGTAGTGGTTATTTATCGGAAAAAAAACAAATAGCAGATAGAAGGGCATAACCAGAAACATCTTTCTGTCAACTCTTTGTTTAGAAAAACCATGGTTTAGTTTGATCCATGAATAAAACTAATAGTCTAGCTACCTCTGTTTGACAAATGACAATAAACCCCATGTGACAATCCCATAGCTGAAATTAGGAATTGGTCATATATTATTCTCTTTACAGGGATGACATTATACATCTATCATATAAGAGAAGTTCCGGCTGTCTTAAAAATTACAACTCAAAAAATGTCCTGCATCCATCATATATTACTGTTTATCATGTGATTCCAGAAGAGGGGTTATTCTAAAGATGGTCTTATTGAAGAAAAGAATCATCAAGATTCTGAGGCCGACCACACAATTAGCAGTAAGACATTCCAAAATCAAAAAGGAGATTCTCTAAGCACTCCAAAAGTTTTCAAAAATAAACATACCACATGCCAAACCACCAGAATTCTTATCCTAATGCAACAAGACAAGGCAGTATTCAAGTTGATTTTACTTACCAAACCAAATTTCTGGCTCCTTTGAATTCCTAGTAATTAAATTTATGTCTGATGAGTTGATTAGACTATCATGTAACCAGAAAACAATGGAAGAAGACGATAACACTACAACTTTTTGCTAAAGAGCATCTGCCTCAACCATTGCACCATCCTCTTTGAAAACTCGAGCCACTTCCAAACAACTTACATAAACTTATTGACCAACTAAAGAATTTGAGCAATAAAAGGCTTCAGCCATTTTTTAATAGAAAATCTAAGATGTGTCCAACCCAAACTAAACACTCTAAACAACATCACGAAATAAGAAATTAATTATACACATGTAAAAATCAATACTCAAAACCTTAAAAGATAATAATTCAGTATAAACTAGGGGAAATGTCTTAGCAAATGAAGTTAAATTGCTAGACTACACATAGACTAAAAACAATCTGGACACCATCATCATCATGAAATAAGAATCCAAATATGACTAAAAGCTCAAAACCTAAAAGAGTTGAATTTTACACAGAAGTAAAGTAAAATATGAAATCTCCTAAAGCCAAACATGAATCAACAATCCACACCTCAGAAGATTCCTTTATACAATTAAGCATAAACCCAGATAGAAAACTGAAGTCGATGAAGTAAATAATACGTAAAATACTAAAACCTATATATCATATATATGTATCAACTAAACCTTGACAGCTGAAAATATTTAAACTTCACACGACTGACTATAAACAGATACAAAATCCCAGTAAATAAAGAAAAGTAACAGACAAAATCTCAAAAGATTCAAACTTCACAGTAGTAACCAAGTATCCAAATGCAAAATTCAACCAAAACAAGAAATCACCACCTGCAAGATTCAAACTTCACAGAGATCACCTTAAACCCACATAACAAATTCAAGTAAACGAAGTAACTTACCAAATAATACCTGAAAATATTCAAAATTCGCAGCAATAACCGTAAACCCAGATATAGTAAATTCAAGTAAATGAAGTAACTTATAGCTAAACTAACCATGAACTGATCAAGTTCCTTCTCATCCAAACCATGTCCATTATTATTATTATTACTATTATTACTCCCCATAAGTGAGTACTTCGACACCACGCGCTGAGACTGAGCTAACTGCGCGTCAATCCTAGGCAGCTGATCCACTGGTGTTGCAATCTTCAAACACGACACATGTGCACTCAATAACTGCTCGTACAAAGGATGTTTCATTATATCCACCTTACACTTCACACTTTCCCAGTCCTCGGTATCGTACTCGTTGATGGGTCCCTTATCACTTTTTGTATAATTATTTTTCACATTAGTATTAGTGTCTTCTTCATTGCTAGTGCTTTGGTCGTCGAGTACGTCGTCGTTTTGGAGACGAGTGCTGAGGACAGCACTGTTGAGCCATGTGGGTGTGTTTGTTGTTGAGAACAAAGAAGGCTTTTGCATGTGGAAAGTGTTCATATGATGTGGTGATGATAAGTGATCGTTATAAGCCATTACAAAGGGATAAAATTTGAAGGGGGTTTTGTGTTTTGTTTTCTTTGTCAGGTTGCTATGAGAGAATGGTGAATTGAGTTGATCGCCAGAGAGAGAGAGAGAAGTAAAGAGAGATTGTTGGAGGAAGCAGGTTGGAACTTGGGAAGGAAGAAGAAGGATGGAAAGTAGAGGGAGAGGGTGAATTTGGACGGTCTGGATTGCTGACACGTGGAATGGATTTGGACTTTTAGTTGGGGAATTCAATTATAGAAACTAGCAGGATTAAATATTCTAGACTTATTGCTACAAGATCTAAATGAATAGGTGCATTGGGAATTTTTCTCGCCAATTAAGAATTGTGTAAATACTAATTTTTTAATAAAATAAACGATTTAAAAATTTGTTTTATTAGTTGCAAAATATAATAATTGGTCCAAAATAATTCCTAAAAAGATAAATTTTATTTTCTATAATTCAAAATGTCTATGTCCTAAAAAGTATTTATGAATTAATCAATATTTTTAAATTTAGATTAATCTACTTGGTCTAATTTTAATCATCCATAAAATAAGTCAGGTCAATTTATTAATCCTCGTTAATAGTGATTGTGGTTCAACTCATTGACGTAGCTTCTCCAATCGAGCTACTCTAACTTAGTTTTTATAAGACTTTATTAGATTTTTCAAGATTTTTTTTTGAAAATATCTTAATTTATTAAAAAAATAAATATAAATCCATGAAAAAAAACTCTCAAACCTTCATAAATAAATATAGATCGATGAAAAAGAACTTTCAAATCTAAAAAATGTAACTAATATTATTACTTTATAAGTAATTATAATTACATTCTTATATCTTATTGAATCCCAATGCGATTTCGATTAAATTTTGATTCCTTCACCCCTTTACATTTTCAGTTTTGCTTTTCGGTCCGGACAAGATTATGATTAACAATGGAGGGGCAGATCCTATAAGAGGTTCTAAATCCAAAGTGCGTACATAAATCTCATGTACGATTTGCCTTCTTATAGGTACATATATCCCATGTAAGAATACTAATGAAATAAAGGTTGTTGACGCCCATCAACTTTCACAATTGTAAGGCTAAATGAAACAAAGATTTGTTAAGTCGTGTAATTCTACAATCTACATGTTTATATCTAATACTCTAATCAAATAATGATGAAATAAAAGCAAGAGCTATGTTGGCACCCATCAACTTTCAGAACTGTAAGGCAATATGTAAAACGAGGATTTATCAAGTCATGTAATTCGAAAGTGGCAATGAAGGCAAAACACATATGTAATTCTGCATATTTATACTTAATAATATGATCTTCTCTATATGTTTAAACTATCCTGTATAATAGAGGTGGGCAAAATAATCCTTTCAAAACTTGAAACATGCTCCATCTTATATAATCACATAAGCAAAGATGAGTATTAAAAGTGATAGAGTAGGTTTCGATCTTAATTTTCCAAATATTTACTTCTAAAGGATACAGTACAAGACACAATATCTCCATTAGTAATATCTCTTCAGCAACCTATACTCTAACATTGTATATAGGAAGAGAACAAGAACAGGGAGAAAAAAAGTGAAAGGAATAAATTCAAAAAGATGAAAAAAAATGGAGGGAAAAACTATAAGTTCACTTATTGGATAAGGAATCAAAAAGAGTAGAAAAAGTTAATAGTATGATTTTTATTTTATCGAAATATCACAAAAGTCTTTGAAACTTTAAAATCTTCTTCAAATATAAGATGTTAATTTTCTATTTAATGCCTTCAATTCTCTCTAAATTTGGAAGAATGGTTTTTTATGAACTCAAGGGCAAGTTTTCCCCTCCCCTCCCCTCCTTTCCTAAACAAGGAAATTTTATTGAAAATTTTGTTTTTCTTTTCTCCTTCCCATTCCTTTTTTCAAAATAGACGGTGCAAGTTACATGGGTTCGAACTTTAAAGTATTTAGTATACTGTATAACGATTAATAAAAATTCTTAATTAAAAATATTGAGTACGACGAAATATAATATTCTTAACTTAATATATACTCACAACTTAAGCCATTAAAAAGGAAAATACTTTAAAGCATATGTAACGCCTTAGAACTTGGAACGCTATAGCTCGCTATGTATACCTAACCTTTGCTGAGACGTATGGTATCTAAAAACCTACAACATGTCTAAGATTTGCAAATAATTGATAATAATTTATCAACTCACAAATAATAATATATTAATTCACCAATACCAACTCCTCAATCATTAATAAAAGAATGACATAAATACTCACTGATTTCAACCTAAACAAGAATGTCGCATCACATGCCTAAGATAACATAAATTTAATATCTTAATTGAGAAATCTCACAATTCTACAAGTAACATAAGAAACACAACCAATAGGAGTGTTAAGCAAATCCACCCTAGAAGTGGCAACATAACCAAGTCCCAACTCATGTCCATACCTATCGTCTATTCTACACGTAACCTACCCATCACTAAAGTAGCAATCTCCATCCTCTTCATAATAATAAACACAGTTGGTACCATCATGACTCTTAGTGATATCATCTTAACCTAAACTTATAGCTAAAAACAACAACCCTTGGAGGGTAAGCTATGCTTAGTATGGAATACTAAAAGCACATCTACATGATCAACATTCACATTTCACGAGCATACAAGTAGCAATAATAAATGTAATAAGCAATTAATTTATATCTTCAATAATTAAGCCATCAACCAATACAATCTTAGCATCCTAAGACTTGACGTAACTAAGTATCCGAGTAACCGAATAACCAAGTAACCAAGTAACCAATAACTATTCTATATCTACTTAGGTCCTTTCGGTGTGCACTCCATTTGAGACAACATTGTGCAACGATTGCCAGGTGCCTTACCAACTACACTGGACACAACTAGTAGGAGGTCAAAACCAAGCACAAGTAACACAATTAATAATTAAGCCAGATATATATTAAGTCTATTTACTACTAACCTAAGAAGCACAAACATACAACCAAGTATCTTGTACCTGAATCCTTCGTAGTGATCAACAAGTGTCATGGTGTCATACAACCTGAATTAACATGAAAACAATACCTTAACCCCCTAAACTTATCCATAATAGTGACTTACCAAATTGTATACCCCAACCCTTCAATTAGGCCACAAGATCCCACAAGTGCCCTTAATCTGATTCTTAAGAAAAACAAAGCTTGGTTATTGTTTGATTTAGAAAACATGTTTAAAAATATGTTTGGAAGGTTTTAGAACAAGTTAGAAGAAGAGAAAACCTTAAGGAAAGAAATTGAAGCATACTATACACTATTATAGATATGGCATCTAGATGTTAAAGGGTCGGGCATTTAGATGCCATGTAAAGAACCCAGGACTAAGCCCTAGCATCCGAACGCTTACCACTAAGGCATTCGGAGTTTGCAAAAAATTGCAAACTACAATTCTTGACTCTTCCCCTTTCTCAAACCCTCTCGAAACCCAAATGCGCAAATTTGATTCCTAGGTCTTTTCCCCCTCCCATATACACCTCTAAACACTACCCAACACCCTTTAAACCCCCACAACAAAAATCACAACCCAAATCTTAACCAACTCTCATAATCCATACAACATAGTGAGAATGAAACTTTGAGCGAATTAAGGGTTCTAAGACGACCTACCTACTATTTCTCGATGCAATGATGCTCCAACTAGCAATTCTCACACTTAACCTCTATAAAGATATGATTTGCTTGAGTTTCCTTAGCTTAGCCAAGAGTAAAATGAATTTTTACAAAGGACAAGAGGTAACTTACCCAATTTTGTTATTTGTTTGTGAAATCTTGGGTTTTGTTTCACTAAAACCACTCAAAACCCCTTGAATTTGAACCCTAGAGACTTTCTTGATAGTTTTCTTAAGGTTTTTTGGTTTGGCAATGGAAGAAACATATGGGAGGGTAAGGAATATTGGAAAACAAAACAAAGTTGTGGTAAGGGATGGAGTTTATAATTTCCATTGGACATCCTTGCCTTCATTGCATAATGTCTATTTACATGACATATCAATGTCTATAAATTAATAAACCCATTATTTTCTTTAATTCTATTCATTACTTTATTTACTTGACTTAGGTTTTATAGCATATTTCATTATTCATTCTTTTTTTTTTTTTTTGCATCTTATTTTCTTCTCTAAGTATTACTACTAATCATACTCTCTTGATTCTCATTTCCTTTGCACCTCCAATTTTCTTTTTAACCCCTTTTAGTTTCTCTTGACTTTGAGGTAATCTCAACTCCTTTGTTTTTCACATTCTTTCATTATTAGTCATGTGATAAATTGTTGAAGATTTAGTAGATTGACCAAAATACTAGTTATAAATACTTAAAAAATTGACAAGTTATTTGACAACTTACTTTTAAGATTTTATATTATAAAAATATAATAAGTAAATTTCATAGGTTTTACAAGGTATCTTATACTCTATAAGTTTTATAGGATATAGATTTTAGTGTTGTGTAAGCGTACTATAAAGTAGGTTGTAAATGCAAAATTTGAGAATAGGTACCTATAAGATAGGCTTTGGCTTAGGTCTGACATTCTATTCATCATATACATGCTCACCTTACTATCTAGTCTTCCAATCAAAGAGTATTTGTTTGTTTTATGGCTCTCTCCTAAAATTTATATATTTTAGCTTTATAAGTATCTAATGGTCATAAGTATCACTTCCACCCATCTACCTGATTTAAAGTGTATCTCTCACTTATTTATCTATGTGATGTCTTGCAAGGCCATTGGATGAGAATCTTAAACAAACGCGAAACAATCCAATTAGAAAGCATGAACATATAGTGATCTTATAGTTTTGTGTATGTTGATGGGAAATTAAAAGACGTTGATACAATCAATACTATATATTACATACTAGGGCAAAAATAAGCTTAATTTGTAATTAGAACTATAATTATTATTACTCACAATCACTAAACTATACTAGTTGTTAACAAAGTTGATATTGTATATGGTGTCCAATAATTAATATCTTGATCAAGGTTCATGATGAAGGCTAAGGTAATGAAAATAACTAAAGAAACCCTTAAAAATAAACATTATGACATCCTAAGAGCATTTTAGTAAATAAGAAAAAGATTAATTACATAAAAATAGTGAAACATCGATTTGGTATTCATATACAATGTCTGTACTATTTGCATGCCTATAATGTGCTATGTGAATGGCATAATTAACCTCTCTATTGTGTTTGTGCTTCATGGTTCCATTCACATGATACTTAAAGCTATTTGCATAAGTCTCTTAATACAGATTGCCAAGAAAGGGTGACAATTGGCTACTAATATCATATGAACTAGGGGTGGGTCTTAACCTCAAGGCAGTTTGAAAGCTGGGGGTTCTCATGTATCGACAGTGGATATACCACACCAACGCCTCACACGAACTCAGGTTGTACTTGATATTATGCATAAGTGTGGCCGGAAGGCACTTGCTACTAATCTATGATCAAAATGGATTAGATAAAAGTAAACGTGAGTAAGTAAGGGATACTTAGCTCAAAAGGGAAAGCATGTTGAAATTTAATGCTATTTGTTGTTAGTTGTGACATATTACATGTATTTATATGACCTAATTAGGGCAAGTCTTAAGTTAATATAAATTACAAACAAGATTTTTATTAGAAAAGGAAAAGTGCTTAATTTACAAGGGTAAATCCGTAATTAAATGTAAAGGGAATATTCTTGCAAGGACAGTACATATGTTAAAGGGTGAGACACGTGTCTACCCCTCAATTATGTGGTCCCAATGACATGAAATGCTGAATAAAGCTGATTAAGTCGATAGCTCAGCAAGTTGGTAACTCATCAGTTTAAGGACTAGAGAGGGCTGGTTCAACAGTGGGTTTTAAGTCTACTTGTGCTTAGTAGGTCAGCTCAACATCAAGTAAGAGCGTTGCTCGGCTTGGATTGGCTTCGACAGTATTGGTGGCTTCTTCCTCTTCTACTCATGATATAGTAAACAATTTGGAGGAGCTTAGAAGAAGTCCTAAATTTGCTCAGATGAAGTGCTCTTCATTAGGGTTTAAGTTCTGGTCAATGGCTCAACACACTAAGGAAACAAGGCTCGCACTTTTGATTGCATGATAGGTCCTTGATTCCTATCATCTCCCTTCAAGCTTATCATCTAAATGACAACTAGCCACAATTTGAATGGGATATGAGGATATCTTATGTTTGAAATATCGATGATGTTATCCAAGGGGGCCTTTACCTATTAATCGAATGTCATGTCTTGTCCTATAACTCTCGGATCCCTTATAACATTTAATAGCTCTAGTAATTGCGCTCTTAGCTTAGCTCATTAGTTGGCTCCTCAATTTTGGTGGTTTGCACTGTGATTAACATCATTTTCCTAAGGTTATTAACAATTCAATCACAAATTTATACCTTACGACTTCTTGAAATAAGAATGATGTGAGTAGTAGACAAACTTCTGTTCCCCTTCTTTTTCATGATGAAAACTAATTTGATTCTTACTAATCTCTCTAAGGGTAAAGGTTGTAAGGTGAAATTTTGACTAACATTTTAAATGGAATAAGAATTCCTATACCATCATATATTATATGTCTATCAAATTGCCATAGCCTTCCCAAGATCACATGAGCTTCATGGATCGCATTATATGAGCAATATTACATACCACTTCATCTATATATTTCCTAATAGTTAAAGGAAGTTTAACTTGTTTATGCACATGAGCACTTTCTTATTAAACTCATCAATTCTATATGGCCTAGGATGCATTATATTTGGAAGTCCCATTTTCTCAACAATCTTAGCTGGTATAACATTAGTACAGCTTATACTATCAATAATAATTGCACAAGTCTTCCCTTGAATCAAATACTTAGGCCTCGTTTGTTTCAAGAAAAATATTTTTCGAAAGACATTTTTCCTTATTTTCCCTTATTTATTTTGTTGGAAGAGGTGCTTTAAGTAGAAAATATTTTCCCTTGTAAGAGAAAACGTTCTCCCTTATAAGGGAAAATGTTCTCCCTATTAAAAGCAAAATTCTTTTCTTTTTTTGGAAAATGACTTACTCTTTTTAAAATGGAATGTCATTTTTCGATCTAATATTTGCAAACATTTTAACTCTAAGAAAATGATTTTTTTATAATTTTTTTAAACATGAAAAAATTATAATAGTAAAAAAAACTGTAGACTTATTAAAATATTATCAAAATCAACTAAAGTGATTACAATAATGTATATTAAAAAATCATTTACATTTATACTTTTGTTTTTAAATAAAATATTTGATATATTGTATTTACAGCAACATGTAGATATTAATATATTTTGGTATAATTATAAGTTATACAGTATTCTCTATTCAAATATCGAAAAAGATTTTGAATACATTTTAATAAAATTATCCAAATACATGGAAACATATTATTGTCGTGAAAATACTTTTTAAGGTAAAATATTCTACTATAACATGTGGTTTTTCTTAAAATAAATGGAGCCTTAATATGAAACAAAATTTCCTACTACCTTAGGTAACCTCTATTTATGTACTCGAAGCTCACTAACTAACATTAACATCACTAGACCTTTTCTTCCTCAAACTCAATCACCTCATCATTATTATTAGATAATGGTTAGGTTTTTTCCTCTTTCTCACTCCCTACAATCATCTCAAATGTGTTTCTTAATAATCGTCATCTCTCTCTTATGATAGCACTAAGATGCTATATGGCCAAACTCAAGATATTTGAAGCACTTCACATCAAAGCTCCTTTTGTGTTGCACTTGCTTTTGAGTCTTAGTATTCACATTTTTCCCATTACTCAACTCTTCTCTCTCCACCTTCTGTCCAACTCATAGCTTTTCTTCAATTTTGTCACGATCAAGACCACTTTATTTCTATTGATGCCGTGATAATCTTCGTCTTATGAGCTTATGTTACTTTTCTACTCTAATTGACAACTTGATATCATCTTCTAAAATTGTATAAATTTGAAATTCCACCACATGAGTTTTCTCAAATTCATACACCTCATTTGATAGGTTTTGAATTCCTCATAAATCTTCAAGAATGGTTTTTCCTTATCTCACTATTTGTAATCGTAAAAACATCTCTCGGTTGAAATATTTCTAGCATAAATTTGTGATTCATTAGCCCTTACATCAACCTCCATGTTCTGACTCTCTCTTTACCTTTTCTATGCCTTCAAGCTACTAGGTTATCCTACCAAAAACTCACATATTACGTAAAAGTCTGCAAAGTTAGTTTATCCTTCATCATCTCGCTATACATAAGCAAATCCTTATATTTTTCCACTTACATACATTGCCTTATCTTTAAACTCTACCATTACTATAATCATACTACTATTTTTTAATAATTATTCACTTTTCATTGAGAATGCATGGATGGGAACTACCTTTCTTTCATGGCAAACCAAATTTCTCCTTTTCGTATGTCTATCTCTCAATTCTACTCTACACTATTTCTCACCATTGAAATGTTTGCAAAAGAAACTTAGTATGCTCAATTACATCATTCTCATCTCAATGTTCGCAGTCATCTTGAGCAAAGTTAACAAATAAGATTCAAGACCTCGTTTCATTTATGACCCCATTTCATTGCTCCTCAAAGCCTCTTGAAATAGTTTATTGCAATGGATGAAAACTTCTAATTAGATCAAACTTAAACTTCATGACATTATGTACAATTAGTAAATTATTTCATTAGGTTTTCATAAATGTAAATAGGCAAATTTATTGTATTATTATATGAGGCTAAGCCCACTACTTACTATCTTGACTCTTGGGCTAGATCATAAGGCCTAAAGAATCCAGTTTATATTTGGGATGATTCAGAGAAATTTGGCTTAGTAGGCTTAGAATAGGGATTATTAGATTGGTCTATCCTACCTCCAACCTTTCCTAAGTAAGCTTATGCACCATGAGGAAGGTTATTGGCCTTTGGTCCTTTGCAAGCTCATTCTAAATAATTATAGAATGAGTAAAATTCCATCTCATTTATCAATCACCAAGATGATTCAACAAATGTCATCAAGCCTAAGAGCTTATAAATACTCAATAGTTCTTATTCATTTGACATAATTCTAAAGATTAAAGAAAAGTGTTCCACTATGAAATCTCTACTCTCTATAATTAAACAAACATTTAGGTAAAGAACGATCTCAGATGTTGAAGAACTATAAGGTCAACATGTTGGGTTCCCTAAGCTCCCTTGTCTATCACTTTTGCATTCGAGATTACAGGGTTACCTATTTTTCCTCTTAGCCATTTTCTCTCCAATCATCCCATTAAGTGTTATCATTACATCATTACTTTAAGGTTACGTATAACGTGACACTTGTGTGACTAGCATGTGACCACTCCATTAGAACCTCAGTATCTACACTTTGGCAACTTTACTAGGGATAAAGAGTGATATCAAAGTTATGGCACCTCCTAAGATGAGAATGGCTATTGTGAGTGATATTATCTCTTCAAAGTGAGATACTAATGTCGAACAAGTTGAGCAAGACCCATATCTACCGCCTCAAGACACTAATCAAGATAGTTTAGTCCTTGAGCTTCCTTAAGATACCATAGAGGTCATGCGAACTATGTAGGAGGTAACAAAAACCTTGAATTAATTCATGGCAATGTTTGCTCCCCTTATGACAAGGTTGGTTACCTTTACTACTACACAACATGGAGTGGCTCTACTAAACTCTGCTATTACCATGTAAATGAGCGTTACCCCCTCTACTCAACTAATTAACCCTCTTACTACTACATAGGATATACTTTAGGGAGGGCATGAGCAAACTCCCTTACTACAGCCTGTAGTTGGACAAAACTTAGTATCTAAAACAAAGAATGCAAGAGTCCAAATTGGTAGCCCTTCATCCTCTTGAGTTTCCATTCGTATGACTATTGCTGGATCCACGTGCCACCTGATACTAAATCTTACATCTGTAGTAACAACTCTTACCTCTACAATATTTTCCCTAAGGACTTCCTTTACAACAGAAGAAGACTTAGATTAATATATGAAGGAAATTCACTCTAAGTTTTCCACAAGAGTACCAGAGTTGAAGCTTCCTTATCATTCATGAATTACTGTAAAACCCTATGTTGAAGACTATGTGAGTCCTATGTTCATGCTATTCAATGGCAAGAAGGGAACTACCATAGAACAACTGTTGAAATTCATCAAAACCTTTGAGCCATATAGGCTTGGGGATGACTTGAAACAGAAAGAATTCTCCAAGTCACTAATTGAGAAGGCATACACTTAATATGTCAAACTCTCTTCAAGATCAATCGATCATGGAGGGCTATGTGCAAGTTGCTTATAGAAAAGTTCTTCTCTATACAAGAAAGTGTCAACATCACAAATATGGGAAGAACAAGGCAAAACCTAAAGGAGGACTTAATGATTATATAGAGTGTTTCAAGGAGTGCTTCCTAAATATCCATGATGTATGTGATGAAAGAGAATTAGTAAAAATTTGTATCCAAGGGATGTTCTCTACATATGCTATGTGCTTAGTAAACCTCTGTCTGTATTCATTCATTGCATTCGTGGAGAATGTATGAAGAACCAATAACTCTATTTTGTGGAACAAGGGGAAAGTGGCTAGCTCAACAAAATGATAAGCTTTCATATCTTTAACTCGAGACAAGGACTTCAAAAATGGTAAAAGGCCAATGACTGATGTATCGAAGAATTTTATAGAAGTTCCACCCTTTCCATGCTTAATGAGCAAAGTGCATGCCATTTTCGACTATTGGCTAGAAGATGTAGACATCAAGTTGCCAAGAATTGAACGCTAGCTTACATCAAATGAAAGAAGAGACCCTTAATACTGCCCATATCATAGGAAGGTAGACTATCCCACCAAGGATTGCAAGAGTTTAAAATAGATATTCCATGAAAGAGTTCAAAATTAAGAGCTCATCATCAAAAACAATAATGCTTAGACCAACCCACTCCAAGCCTATGACACTTAAATGGTAGCATACGAGTCCTTTTGGTGATGGTAAATGGATCATTAAATCCTTTGGTAAATAAAAGAACAATTTGCTATTTGATAATGAAACTTTCATTTCCTCTAAGTTCATTTCCCTTAAGACTAGGTAAAACCCTGACATCTTAGGTTTCATGCTTTAAGCATCATCCTAAAAACAACTTCGATCATTATTGCTTTAAAGCATTGGATGCTTTCAATTAAGAGTAAAACTTGCTTGTTCTCTTAAAGTTCATCATAAAGTGACTTTTCCCATTAAGTAACACTTATCCAAGCATTGTTACTAATTGGTAAGAGCATTGACTCTTAGGCATATGATGGAAGTATGGCTTGTCTAATGCAAACTAGTAAAAGCATTGCCTGACGCATTACAAGTCGTCTCAGCTAAGTACAAAAATTCTAAGCAATTGAGTAGTGGAAAACACCCCCTCAACTAATGAAAGAGAATTCTCGATCTTAAGCAATGAATGCAATTATCACTTAAACATTACATTGCAAATGAAAGCTGTTGCTCTGATGCACGGATGACTCTAGAAGCTCCTTAGATCATAAGAATCTAAGTAGCTTTATATTCATAATAAACCTTTAGTAACTCCTTAGATCATAGAGGCTAAGCAACCTTAAATGCTCTAAGCTTGTTGATGGGTTACCAACTACTGACCTAATTACTCGCACATGCCTCAGAGGCCTTCAGTCCCTCATCTGAAGGATTCTTTCTTATCAACCCATTGACGATGAAAAATAGTATGTTGAAAGAGGATGGCTGAATTCTTTGGGAGTTATGGGTGGTTATATTATACTTTGTTTGAGTATTAATGCCGACTATCCTCTAACCAAGAGCTCTGTGCTGAGTAATCGGATGTTCACTGTAGATACTTGATTTTTGCTTATAGTAGTTATAATTTTTGTTTTTAGGGTTGTAATTATAATTTAGTTATAATTTTGGGATCGTCTAATCCCAGCTAACGGGTACGTAAGCACCTTCGGGGCGACGATAAAATTTATAAAAATCTAAGTTTTTTTTTTGTTTTGGTTTTTGTTTCCTTTTCTTAAAGATATTAAAAAAGATAATTTAGAAGAATAATCCTAATTTTGATAAATAAATAGTGGTACCCGTTAGGGTTTAATAGGTTAGCTCCCGGATTTGGATTCATCTGGTTTGTATTAAATTGAAATCGAAGACCAGTAGTTAGATCATAATCAATCCACCTAATTGATTACGGTTTTCTTTTCTTTTTCCCGTCTCCAATCGGGTGGTGACTCCAAAAATTTTTCTAAATAAAAAACCAAAATTTTCCAATTTCTTTAGTCGAGGATTAATATTAAATGGGTTAAGGTTTAGTATTAATCGAAAATGGAGAATTCAATTTTAAATAGAAAAAAAAAAAATCAAGCTCGACATTCACCTACCAAGAGTCTACTACCGAGTAAAGATATGTACCTCCCTAGCTAAGCAGCTTCTTGCCTAACTCTTACGGCATCTTCTTTACATCTCAACTTCTATCTCTGCACGTCTCAACTCCTCCCACTTACTATGCTCAAAGAATCCTAGTACAAAACCAATGTCGCGCAACCACCTGTCTGCATCACCTAACATTATATGATTTTCCCTTTTTATCTATAGCCCCTTTTACCTTTTTCGTATGTACTAGGATTTCCCTTTTTATATATACATTCTTGTAATTTCTTTTTCATAATGTTGCCCTAAGGACTTACTATAAATAGTCCATTCTCCTTGTAAGTCAGAATCATCTTATTTCAAACATATACATTGAATATTCTATTCTTATGAGACAATCCTCTCTAAATCCATTTTCCTAGATACTCTTATCTAATCTTGCCGAGTAGCTCAAGATTAGTGGTAGGTGGACCTTGACATTAACTTGTGTATCATGTCAAGTGAAGTATCAAGTCATGTTGTGTTCGTTGGTGTGTTATATCCTCCAAGCAGCTTCACGTCAGCTATTCTAGTTAGTTCATAGTCCTATTCACTCTACTTTCTTCAATATTTCAAAGGACCAATTTAGTCCAATCTTGCTACTATAAGTCCTAGTGATAACTAAGCTCCTAGGTACATCACTCAATGACCATAAGATTGCCAATCATAATGACTTTCATCATTTTTGCTAAGTTAAGGCGTTGTCTCCTAAGTGCATGATGACTTGTACATGATCAAATGAATTATAGTACCAAAAGACCCTCTAGTGGCATCATGAAAGGAGATTACGCTACATATTCGCCAAAGCACAAAGTTCCCTCTAATGAAGGAACAATCATTTGAGTTGCTATCCAATCTCATTGGGCAATATTAATGATTGGGGGAGGAAGGATATCAATAGGTGTAGCATACTTCTCACTCCAATGCAATTCAGTAGGTAGTGCACCAACACAAATACTAATCTCATATTCCTCCCCCTAACTAGTACATTAATGATAAGAGCAACGTTAGCAATTTCATAGGGGCTCCATTCATTTCTTAAATGCTACCATCGTCATCCTTTCAACAGATTAGACATTCCTTATAATCCACCAAGTTTGGATTACCTCTTCAACCTCAAGAGGTATCACATCTTGACATACCACAAGATGAACCATCATACAGGAATACCAATTTACATTTAACAAAAAAACTATTTACAATGAAAGAGTACCATAACAGAGTTCAGCTTTACACTTAATTACATAAAAAAGTGTACAACCTCAACATAACTAAATTTGAAAAGACAGTAGTTTTCCTCTTTTTTTTTTTTTCATTACATATGTATAGGTCCCTCTTGGGACTACAATTAAAATATAGCAAGGTTTCTTTTCAAAAGTAACTAACTCCATCCTACGCGCTCTCAAAAGTCTTCCCCTAGCTAATGATGGTGCTTATTCATATTTTTTCTTGACCTAAAGATACATAAGTATCCCCTTAATTCTCTGTGAGTTAAGTGAAAGTGAATAAAACTAAACACAAAGCAAGCATTACATACATTTGCAAACATTATTACTAAAAGCATTCAACTTCATATTGAGAATTATCAATACAAGAATTCTATAATATATACAATTTCATATTTAATACATATTATGTATATTTAACATATTACATCTATATTATATACAATTTCACTTCACTTTATTATTTTTATGAGTTAAATAACTTATCTATAAGATTTCATTATATCTCAAAACTCAAATCTCAAGTTTTCAATAAATATTGACTTTATCAATAAATTTCATTTTATCAAACTAAACCTTTTATATGCTTTATTTTGAGTAATTGACTTTACTAAATCACTTCTTCTAACTTTAATCTCACTGTAAAGTTTAAACTAAAATGGACAACGTTGCCCGATGCCCTAAATTTAGGGGCTCAGAATCTTAGGGTATTACAAGAGGTATTCAAGTACCCCTTTATGTCAAAAAGGGAGAGCATGCTCCATGGAATGCACCATAGAAAGAATCTTATTGTAGAGTTGTGAAAGCTAGCACAATATTCCACCAACATCCTTCATGCTGGGAGGATATGATCTGCTACTATCATTATAGCTAGAGTGTGATGAAAATCGCAAGCTTGTAGCTGACTAAAGATCAAAGTCTCATCTCTTCTTTGATCTTCTTACAAGATGAGAGAAAGAAAACTTCATCTTATTAGTATGAAATAGCTCTCAACCCCCAATTAGATGTTTAAAAGTCATACTCCTTATAAGAAACTAAAGTTACAATAATGCTAGTCCACCTAGAGTTGTATAGCTTCAAAGGTCTAGCAACATCACAATTCTAAAGTTGTTCTTTCTATAAAGTAATAAACATGTAGGTTTGAGCACCACATTAGGAGATGATAATCCAGTATAGTTCTTTCTCACTAGTATGTTAAAGCACTAATTAAGTAGGAGTAATGATGGCATGAAAGGATCATAGCTTGCTACACTTCCATCTCATTCGTATGGGAATGGCTGTCAAGCGAAAGTGGTGATGGTAGGCAGGATCCTTATCTTCTTCAAGAGAAGCCACGTATTAAGCTTCATGGTGGTATGATCCACTTACGAACTCCATCCAAGTTATGCCTTCCTATGTGAAAGAAAGGAAGCTCTCTCCTCTTGTTACGAAATCATGGCATTGATATGATGATGCTAGTCCTATAGTCCTACTAAGGATCATTATAAGAGAGGCTCACTACCAATGAAGCCTATTAGGGCTTACTCCTCTTGAGACTTTCTCATTCAAGGCTCGCTAAGCCTGAAGCTTGCTAAGATTTTCCATAAGCTTACTTACAGGAGGTTCCTTGCTAAGGAGCTACTTAACATACTTTGACTCTTGAAGTGGATATTGATATAACTGGGGGTATTATTGATTATGAGACTATACCTATAAGAATAAGGGAGGAAGTTAGCAAGATAAGACAAACATGGTATTAAAAAAGAAATAGGGGGAAAAGAGAACAATTGAAGCAAAAATCCAGATAACGGAGGGAAGACCTACCATGCTTTTAGTAGTGTTGAATGTTGAAACTTTTACGATAATATCTCTAAAAACTTTGAATACCTCCATTAAGGAGCGAAGGCTTTCCATACTTCCATTTTACTTGTATATGGGAACAGTAATCGAGGAGAAATGGTAATAGCATAGAGGACTCTAGTCTTCTTCAAAAGAATTATATACTTTCAATTCTGAAGCGCAACACTAAATCTCTCCTTATGGTATCTTTAGGATCAGCATAACATGCTTACACTTGATATACTAGAGCTCATCATCAATGCGAGGTGTTTTACAGACTTCTTAGCACTTGATCTTATCCTAAAAGGGGTCTTTAGAGATAATCGCATACAACCGTTGGTCCTAAGGACTTACGACTAGTAGGGGACACTTATTTGAATGCACCCACAAGTCTTCCTATCTTATTGGTTTTGTGCTTCAACTTGGGTTATCCTTCATATCTTTTGCCATTAACGTATAATATCACTTTATTCTCTAAGTGGAGGAATTTGAACTCAATCTTATATTTCATAAAAATTAAGGGCAATATAGGCCTTTATGTAAGGCTATCCTATCTAACTTTTAGGCATCCTTTTTTTTCTCATTGGGCTCTTTTTTATTTTAATCTAATTTAATTCATTGAAATTCCATCCAATAAAACAACCAATTGCAAAAGTCACACCACTATTACCAATGTGAGCTAAATTCACTAATGGACAATAGGAGGACTTTATATAATTCAAAAAGTCGTTGTTTCAATGGCGATGTTGCTGTCTTGTATTTCCTATAACTAGAACAAAAATAAAATCATAAGAATTGGAGGAAGCAAGTAGAGTAAAAGGAGAAGTATAACCATGTCTATGGTCGTGCCAAGCATTGCTATTGGAGAAAATTTTAAAAAGAAAAGAGAAAGACAAAAGATCAAATGAAAAATTAGAAATTTTGCAAAAAAGATGATAGAAATTAGAAACCAAATTATTGTTGTACAACCAAAATTGCTTGTCGAAGGTGAGAAATCACGAACACTAGTATTGAAATCTATTTGTGCCCATTCTTCTTGATTCAAGTCAATGACGAGCCTATATCACCTGAAAACAAAAAAAGAAAAAGAAAGACAGGGAAGTAGTTCACTTGTTCTATAATCTAAAAGAAGCATCCAAAGATCTAGTTAATTAGAAGATGAATCCATAGGTCAGTCAAGTGAATTTCACATGCTATCAATTCATCAAAGTAATGGTTGGCAAGAATCCACATCAAAGAGCAAATTTTAATTAAAAAAAAGGGTAAAATATAAAAGAAGGGATCAACTTTGTTGCTAATTTGGATGTACCAGGTTCAATGAAGATTTGTTGTTAAAGATTGGAAATACCCACCGCTATTGTTCATACAAATTGCACCCGCTAAAATTGTTAAATGAATTACCATTATTTGCTAGCAAGAAATAAAAAAAAGAAAAATCCTCAAATATTTATTTAAGAAATTGAGGCACTTAATCCTAATTGTAAGTGTGAGAGATGTTGGAGTCATAAACTAATATGACTTGTTTAATTAGAAAGCAATAGAAGCATAAGAAATATCACATGTGATTATAGTAATACCTATGGTGGATAAATATTAAAATTTATCATTGATAAATCAGCAAATTGGGGTGGGCGTGATTCAGTTTGGTACAATTTGCCCTCCTTAATTGGTGAGAGAGAATTCTTCAAGTGAGGGATTAGAGGCCTCTAAGGCATGTGTAAGTAAGTGGGCCAGAGGTCGATAACCCATCAACTCCCCAAGGTTGTTAAAGATTTGCCCTCAAATCATGATCTTCATTGGTGTTTGGCACATTGGGAGTTAAGTCGGCGACATTGAATGTGGTAGACATGTCATACCCTTCAAGCAGGTTAATCTCATAGATGTTATCATTAATATGCTTAAGGATCCTATAAGATTCATCTGCTTTGGGAGATAGTTTGTTCGTCCTCTAGCCAAGGAAGCATTCCTTGCTAAAATGGATTTAGACAATGTCTCCGAGGGTATAAATGATTCACCTTCTTCCTCGCCTTCTTTGCTCCTTCTATCAAGCTACAATCTTGGCCAATTGTTCGACAATCCTCTAATGCAACTTCCAGAATTCCTCAACACGCTATAAGAAGGATTAGCTTTCCTCCTGTACGGTTGGGCTGATAATTAAATCTAAGGGTAAGTTTGGGTTAAGTTTATAAACGACCTCAAACAGTGATTTTTCTATCAAGTTGTAAGCTAAGCGGTTGTAGGCGAACTCAATAACAGGTAAGCGTAAATCCTAGTCATGTAAATTCTTCCCAATTGCTACTCATAAGAGGTTACTGATATCCTATTCATAACTTCAATTTAATTGTCTATTTTGGGGTAACAAGAAGTATTAAACATGAGCTTAGTGCCGAGCTTCTTCCATAGGGTCCTCTAGAAGAAACTTGTGAACTTCAAGTTACGATCTAGCATAATACTTCTTGGCACTCTATATAATCTCACAGCTTCCTGCAAAATGAGGTTAGCAACAAATAAAGCATCATTAGTTTGGAGATAAGGAATGAAGTAAGCTATCTTACTGAACTGATTGACTATAACCATAATTGAGTCATATCTTCTCAATGTTTAAGGAAAGCCAAGCATGAAATCCATGCTTAGGTCAGTCTATGGGCGCTTAGGTATGGGAAGGGATGTGTACTCTCCATATGGCTCTCCCCTTCCTTTTGCACGTTTATACACCTCGCAACTCTTAAGAATTTGGCATACATATTTCATTATCCCAAGCTATTAGAAGCGTTCCTTCAATATTTCAGCTAACCTCTTTTCCCTAAAATGGCTAGCTAAGGCCCCAACATGATTTTCTCAAACAAGTAGATCTCGAGCTGAACCACTTGGCACATAAACCTGTTTGCCCTTCTTAAGGAACCCCTGATTTAAGTGAAACCCATTTGCAGCTCCTCCAACATTATACTTGGCCACTAAGGGACCAAAATGCGAATCATGCTCATACTAATCAAGTAAAGTGCCAAATCCAAGTACCTTAGCTTGTAATGTTGTAATGAGGGTATAACGATGAGAAAGAGCATTGCCATACAATTCGTACTCCCCTTCTTATACCATATGACATAGTAGAAAGACTCTAATAATTCAACCCATTTAGCATGGTGATGAGAAAGTTTCTACTACCTATGGAAATGCTTAAGAGACTCATGATCTGAGTAGATGATGAATTCTCTCAACAACAAATAATACTTCCAGTTCTGTAGTGTTCGGACAAGGGCATGAAACTCCTTGTCGTATGTTAAGTAACTTAGGATAACTCCTTAGAGTTTCTCACTAAAATAGGCAATTGATCGGTGCTCCTACATAAGGACAACACCAATGCTAACTTCAGATGTATCACATTCTACCTCAAAAATTTTCTTAAAAGTCGGCAGGGCAAGTACCCGAGTAGATATCAATTTAGACTCACATCTTCAAAACTCTTCTAAGCTCTCTCCAACCACCTAATCTTAGTGTTCTTCTTAGTCAATTCAGTTAAAGGCACAGTCATGGAACTGAAGTTCTAAATGAATCTCCAATAAAATGAAGCTAAACCATGGAAGCTCCTAACTTTAGTAGCACTAGTCAGTATAGGCCACTCAAGAATCGCTCTAACTTTCTTATCATCAACTTGAACTCCTTTCCTTGAAACAACATACTTGAAGAATATAGCCTCGCTTTGATAGAACACACATTTCTTCAAGTTGTCAAATAATCTCTTGATACAGAGGATGTCGAATACCGATCTTAAATGCTCAACGTAGCGGTGAGGTCGGCATTGTAGACTGGAATGTCATCAATAAACCACAACACATTTGCCGATCAATGCTCTCAGCACATGATTCATGAGCTACATAAAAATACTTGGTGCATTAGTCAGACCAAACGACATTACCATCTATTCAAAAGACTATCCCTTGTCTTGAAGGTTATTTTCCATTTATCTCTAAGTCTCATTCATATTTAGTGGTAGCCACTCTTCAAGTCAATCTTTGAGAAGATGCAGGCACCATGCAGTTCATCAAGCATATTATCCAACCGTGGAATCAAATATCAGTACTTAATAGTAATTTTGTTGATGGCATAGCTATCAATACACCTTCTCCACGACCCATTTTTATTAGGTACTAGTACGGCGAGTACAATACATGGGCTCATGCTCTCTCGGACATATTTGTGGTCCACTAACTCATCCACTTGTTTCTTCAACTCAGTTGCTTGTTCAAGATTTAGCCCATAGGTAGGTCAGTTTGGTAGGGTAGCTTTAGGTTAGAGGTCAATGCAATGCTCAATGCCTCTTAAGGAAGGTAAACCTTTCGGCATCTTGGCAAAGAATAGGTCAACACACTCTTATAGTAGCTGTTGCACTTTGATGAGTAAGCTTTCAGCTTCTCTTAACTCCAAGAGTTTCCTTACTAAAAGGAGCACACACTCTTTGGCCTAGACTTTACAAGTGAATTAAGCTTAGGAAATCACTAAGGACTTTCACTGTAGCAATTTAGCAACCTTCTCTTGTGCCTCCTACACTTCCCTAAGACTCATAGGGGTTAGTATAACCTTCTTCCCGTCCTTTAGAACATGTAGGTGTTCTTATACCTATCATGTGATACCCTTAAGTCAAACAACTAAGGTTGACCGAGTAAGATGTGAGAAGCGTACATAGGTAAGACATCACACAACAACTTATCCTTGTACCTATCACCAATGGCAATCAATGCTCTAACTTGCTCAGCAACTGGAAAACCTCCCTTCTCATTGAGCTAATGAATCTTATATGGCTTAGGGTGTGAAAGGGTCGGCAACTTCATAGCCTTCACAACTCCCTACGTTATAACATTGATATAGCTTCCTCCATCAATAATCAAGGTACATAGCTTGTCATTCACTCGGCAATTCATGTGGAAGAGATTCTCCCTTTGCACATTATCATTGGCTACAAAAGTGTTGAGAGATCGACGCACAACAAAACAACATTTGGCTCTTACTTTGGGAAGTATAAGGCCATTGGGCTCTTCTTGAAACTCCTATAACGTTGGGCAAACTTTAATCTCCTCCTCTCCTTTACTAGCACTCTCCACTTTGAATTAAGGCTTATCTCCCTTAATTGTCATGACATGTTGGTTCGGACATTAACTAGCCATGTATCTATAGCCGAGACATTTAAAGCATTTGATCTCTTGTATCTTCCTCTTAGAGCTCTGACTTTGGTTTCTTCAGACCTTAGGTTCCTCGGCTTTACCTCTACCTCGGTTCTCTTCAAGTTGGTTGGGAACATGCCCTTGGCGGTCCATCTTGAAACTGTTTGATGTTCGACCATAGTTAGATCGACTCGATATGCTACTTCTACTCGGTAGTCTTGCGTAGCTAATTTGGCTCTGTCTCTACCTCTCAACCCTCTATGCCACTTGCATGGTCTAATCTAAACTTCCCAGTCTCTATAATTCTACAATATGACCAATCTCAACTCTTAGTCTAGAAATGAACCTTGCTATAGTTTGTGTCTCAAGCTCATCAACATCATATCGGATCATGAGCAACTGAAACTCTTAGACATAGTCATCTACCATCCTGTTACCCTATCTCAAGTCTTGGAGATGTCGGAAAGTGTCTTACTCATAGTGTTCAAGAACGAACCTACTTCTCAGAACTCTCTTCATCTCATTCCATGTTCTAACTTCACGTTAGCCTCTCAAGCAAACATTCTACAACTTCTTCCACCACATTGTTGCATATCTAGAAAATTCCAACACAGCCACTCAAATACAAATAACATCTTCATAATCATAAAAGTTAAATATCTTTTTTATCTTCTCCTCCTAAACTAGGTAGTCGTCAACACTACCAGACTTGTTGAAGCTCGGGATCTATACTTTGAGGTGTTCGATACCCCTAGGAGCTCTAAACTCATGCTCGTCAATTCTAACATACTACTCCTCTTCCCCTTCATACTGCTCCACTTCATTTAACTTTAACCCCCTTCTTGCGACTCTATTGGCACCATAGGGTGGTGTTGGGTTCACAAGAAGGGGCTTTAGTGCTCGCTGTTCATTTATTTGCCTTCTCGACCTATCCTTCATTTCTCGGCCCTGTTTAGTGGCAATCCTATCTTACTATCCGGTCTCTAAGACTCTTTGCACCGAGACAACTAGATTGGCTACAATGGCAGTAAGGTCTTGTACTTGCTAATCAATAGTACGTGGTGTTTATTGGGTAACATGACTACGTCCTTGAGCATCACTCTCAGCATCATTAATTTCTCCTTGAATGTTAGGATTCAACATTCTCAAAAATAAGTTTCAAAACACACTCTTCATATAGGAAATTACTATACACAGAAAATACCAATCTAATAGTGAACTATGGACTTGTTCTGTTCTTCCAAATGAAAATAAAGTATAACAAATAACGAACCAATAGGAACTATTGTATCATAGCTCTTGGTCACAACTTCAGGCTCTAATATCGGGATTATATGATGTGTTTAAGAGCTCAGTTATCACTAGGGCTTACTGTAGGAGGTGAGAAACCAGTAGGTCTTCTAAAATATAGAAGAAAATAGAGTAAGTAGGTTAGCGAATGGATTATAGTCACTGATGTGAAGCTGTTTGAAGGATAAGACCTACTAACGAATACAACACAACTTGATACTTCACTTGATATGATATACAAGTTAAGGCTAAGGTCCATACACCACTGACCACTAATCTTGAGCTACTTGGCAAGAATAGATAAAAGTGTCAGAAAATGGACTTAGAGAGAGTTATCTCGCAAGAACAAGTATATTCAATGTCTGTAAGGAATGTAAGATGTACATCTACAAAGAAAAAGGAACTATTTATAGGAAGTCCTTAAGTCCCTAGGGAAACATTACAAATAAGGAAAATTACAAAAAGTGTGCATGAAAAGAGATTCCTAGTACATTCGAAAAAGGGTAAATAAGACAAATGACAAAAAGAGAAAAAATAGTATAGTGTCAAATGAGATGGATGGATGGTAGTACAACATTGGCTATATACAAAAGATTCTCTAGATACAACAGTCGGATGGAATCAAGATGTGGTGGTATTAGGGATGGTCGAGACAAGAAAGGGATGTAGTAAGAATTGGTAGGACGTCAGGAGAGAAGTACTCGACCAGTAGAAGGTTGTCTCATTACTCGGTAGGAAGCTCTTGGTAAATGAAGGTTCGATCATTTAGTATAGCGCCTTCGACTGGAGAATAGTCAGCATCGATATAACAGAGAAAACAAAGCAAAGTATAACCACTCAGAGCTGTCAGGGAATTCGGCCATCTTCCTTCTCTATACGGTTTCTTGTCATCGATAGGTTGATAAGAGAGAATTCTTCAGGTGAAGGACTAGAGGCCTTTAAGGCGTGTGTGAGTAAGTGAGCTAGAGGTTGGTAACCATCAAGTCCCAAAGGATGTTTAAGATTTGCCTTCAAAACGTGATCTTCATCAATGGCTAGTACATAAGGAGTTAAGTCGGTGATGTTAAATGTAGTAGACATATCGTACCCCTCGTTCGAGAAGCTCATGCTGAAGGTTTGGTCGGCCATTTTAGGGAAAAGAGGAAGGTTAAAATACTGAATGAACACTTCTACTAGCCTAAGATAATAAAGGATGTATGCTGAATTCTTGAGAGATGCGAGGTATGTAAACATGTGAAAGGAAAGAGAGAGCCATATGGAGGGTACACACCCTTTCCTATACCTGAGTACTCATGGACCAACCTAAGCATGGATTTCATGCTTGGCCTTCCCTAAACACCGAGAAGACATGACTTAATTATAGTTGTGGTTGATCAGTTCAACAAGATGGTCCACTTTATTCCCTACCACTAAACTAATGATGCTTTATTTGTCGCTAACCTCTTTCTGTAGGAAGTTGTGCGATTACATGGAGTACCGAGAAATATTGTGTCAAACCATGACTCAAAGTTCACGAGTTTCTTCTAGAGGACCCTGTACAAGAAGCTTGGCATAAGCTAATGTTCAATACTTCTTGCTACCCCCAAACAGATGGCTAAACTGAAGTTATGAGCAAGACAATCAGTAACCTCCTGTAAGCAACTGTTGGGAAGAATTTGAATGACTAAGATTTATGCCTACTTGTCATTGAGTTTATTAACAATTGCTCAGCTCCCAACTCGATAGGAAAATCACCATTTAAGGCCGTTTTATGGATTTAGCTTAAACTTACCCTTAGATTTAATTATCAGCCTAACTATACAAGAGGAAAGCCAATCTAGCCTGTAGGCTATTGAAGAATTCTAGAAGTTGCATTAGAGGGTTGCCAAACAACTGGCCAAGACTATAGTTAGACAGAAGGAGCAAGGAAGCGGAGGAAGAAGGCGAGTTGTTTATACCCCTAGAGATCTTGTCTAGATCCATCTTAATAAGGAACGTTTCCCTGGCTAGAGGATGAACAAACTATCTCTTAGAGCAGATGGACCTTACAAGATCCTTAGGCATATTAATGACAACTCCTATGAGGTTGTTGTTAACTTGACTCCCTATGTACTAGATGCCAACGAAGATCAAGATTTGAGGGCAAATCTTCAACAACCTCAAGGATTTGATGGGTTACCGACCTTTGGTCCACTTATTTACGCATGCCTCAAAGGCCTTCAATCCCTCACTAGAAGTATTCTCTCTTGTTAACTTGCCAATAACGAGAAACTATATATAGAAGGAGGGCAGCTGAATTTCCTAAGAGCTTCGGATGGTTATACTCTACTTTGTTCTCTCTCTTATGTTGATGCTAACTATTCTCTAGCTGAGGGCTTTGTGTCGAATAATCAGGCATTCGTTTGTTGAGAGCTTCCTATCGAGTAATGAGATAGCCTCCTACTGGTTGAGTACTTCTTACCAATTCTTACTACATCCCTTTCTCATCTCGACCATCCTTAATACTGCCACATCTTGATTGCACTCAATTGTTATATCTAAAGAATCTTTTGTATGGAGCTAATGTTGCGCTACCATCTATTTATCTCATCTGACACTATACTATTTTTCTCTTTCTGTCATTTGTCTTAGTTCCCTTTTTTCGTATGTACTAGGAATCTCTTTTCATGTAGACTTTGTATAATTTTCCTTATTTGTAATGTTGTCCTATGGACTTATTATAGATAGTCCCTTTTCCTCTGTAGCCGCACATCTTACATTCCTCATAGAAATTGAATATACTTGCTCTTGTGAGATAGCTTTCTCCAAGTCCATTTTTTTACACTCTTATCTAATATTGCCAAGTATGTCAAGATTAGTGGCGGGTGGACCTTGGCCTTAACTTATGTGTCATATCAAGTGAAGTGTCAAGTCGTATTGTATTTGTTGGTGAGTTATATCCTCCAAGCAGCTTTATGTCAGCTACTATAGTCCATTCGTCGACCTACTCACTCTATTTTCTTCAATATTTTGGAGGACCTACTGGTTTCTCACCTCCTACGGGAAGCCTTAGTGATAACTAAGCTCCTAAGCACATCACTTACTGAACTAAATTTAATATAATGATTAGGTTTTCTTTTTTTTTTTATTTTAAATTGAACCTAACCATATGGTTCGGTTCGTAAATTTTTCAAATCTAATTAAAACCGGTTTAGTCTGATTCGAACCATTTATATTAAATTTTTGCTAAACATCTTTATCTTCAATAATATGTTTTCCTTTTCATTAAACTTTCATATGTTTCCAATTAATTTCTCATATATTTATTATATGTAATTGATGTGCCTAAGAGCTTAGTTATCACTAGGACTTACCGTAGCAAATCTGAACTAAAATGAGTCCTTTAAAATATTGAAGAAACTAGAGGGAAATAGTCCATAGGTGAACAATAGTAGCTGACATGAAGCTGGTCAGATGATGTAACTCACCAACGAACACAACACGACTTGACATCTCACTTGATATAATGCATAAGTTGATGTCAAGATCCACCCACTGCTAATCTTGAGTTATTTAGCAAGATTAGATAAGAGTGTATGAAAGATGAACTTAGAGAGGGTTGTATCACAAGAACAGAATATTTAATCTTCATTGTAAGTTATCTATGGCTTACAAGGGAAATGGACTATTTATAATAAGTCCCTAAGGCAACATTACAAAAAAAAAAATTATAAGAAAGCATATATAAAAAGGGGATTCCTAGTACATATGAAAATGGGTAAAAAGGACAAAAGACAAAAATGGAAAGGTAGTATAATGTCAAATAAGGTGGATAGGTAGCAATGCAACATTGGTATAGTACGAAGATTCTCTAAACACAACAGTCAATAGGGATTAAGATGTTGTGGCAATAAAGGGGTTAGGACGAGAGAAATGGTAGCATGCCGAAAGAAAATTACTCGGCCAATAAGTGAGTCTCTCATCACTCAGCAAGAACCTCTCGACAGCAGTTGGTTAGATTACTTGACACAGGGTCTTTGGTAAGGGAACGATCAGCAACATCACTATTGAAAGTATAGATCATTTTATAACAATGTAAGGAGCTTAAGGAGTTCAGCTACCTTCCTTTGGTGTAAAGTTTCTCGTCATCGGCAAGTTGCCAAGAGTTGATTCTCTGGGTGAGGGATTGGAGTCCTCAGAGCCGTGCACGAGTAATGGGGCTGATGGTCAACAGTTCATCAGTTCCTTAGGGTTGCTAAAGATTTTCCCTCAAATCTTAGTCTTTGTCATCATCAAACACATAAGGAGTCAGATCGATGACGTTGAATGTGGTAAACACGCTGAAAACTTCGAGTAACTCAATCTCATAAGCATTATTATTAATACGCCTTAGGATCCTATAGGGTCCATCCATTTTGGGAGATAGTTTGTTGTTCCTTTTGCTAGGGAACGTTCCTTGTTAAGATGGACCTAAACGAGGTCCCTAGTAATATCAACAACTTACCTCCTTCTACGGTTTCCCACTTCCTTCCTATCGAGCTACAGTTTTGACCAATTGCTCGGTAATCTTTCGATTCAACCTTTATAACTCCTCAGCACGCTGTTGGCTAGATTGACTTTCTCTTCATGTAATACTATTAATTAAATCTAAGGATAGGTTCGAGTTAAGTCCATAAACAACCTCAAATGGTGATGTTCCAATTGAGTTGTAAGTTAGCGATTGTAGGCAAATTCAATGATGGGTAAACATAAATCTTAGTTACGAAAGTTCTTTCCAATAGTGGCGCGTAGGAGGTTACCGATGATTCTATTCACTACTTCAGTTTGGTTGTTTGTCTAGGGGTGACAAGAGGTACTGAACATGAGCTTAATGCCAAGCTTCCTCCATAAGATCTTCCAAAAGAAGCTCATGAATTTTGAATCATGGTCGAACACAATACTCCTTAGCACTCCATGTAGTCGTACAATTTCCTGCAAAAAGAGGTTAGCAATGAATAAAGCATCATTAGTTCTATGATAAGGAATGAAGTGGCTCATTTTTCCGAATTGATCGACCACCACCATGATTGAGTTGTGTCTTCTCAGCGTGTGGGAAAGGCTGAGCATGAAATCTATACTTAGATCGGTCCTTGGCCACTCTAGAATTGGTAATGGTGTATATTCTCCATAGGGCTCTCTCCTCCCCTTTACATATTTACACACCTCGTACCTTTCATCTATTTGGTGCACATCCTTCATCATCCCAGGCTAGTAAAAATGCCCCTTCAATATCTCAATTGTCCTATTTTCCCCAAAATGACTGGCTAAACCCCCAGCATGAGCTTCTCGAATGAGTAGCTCCCTTGTAGAACCATTCGACATACACATCTGCTTGCCCTTCATCAAGAACCCCTCACTTAAGTAGAATCCTTCCACAACTCCTCTAACATTGCACCTAGCTACTAAAGGCCCAAAATGTGGATCATACTCATACTAATCAAGTAAAATGCTGAATCTAGGCTCCTTAGCTTATACGTTGTGATGAGGGTATGACGATGAGAAAGTTCATTAGCTACTGTGTTGGTGCTTCCCTTCTTATATCTGATGACATAGCAAAAGGTCTTTAAGAACTTGACCCGCTTGGTATGATGCTAAGAAAGCTTCTACTGCCCATGAAGATGCCTGAAGGATTCACGATCCAAATAGATGATGAATTCTCTCAGCAATAGATAATGCTGCTAGTTCTGGAGTGTACGGGCAAGTGCATAGAACTCTTTGTCGTACGTTGAGTAATTCAAGGCAACACCTCAAAGTTTTTCACTGAAGTAAGCAATAAGTCGGCACTCCTATATAAGGATAGCACCAATGCCGACACTAGATGCATCACATTCAAAACTCCTCTAAGCCTTTTCTATCCATCTAAACTCAACATTCTTCTTGGTTAATTCAGTCAATGGCAAAATTATGGAATTGAAGTTCCAAATAAATCTCCAATAGAACGAGGCTAAACCATGGAAGCTCTTGACTTCAGTAGCATTAGTCGGTGTAGGCTACTTATTAATAGCTTTGACTTTTTCCTCATCAACATGAACTACCCTCCCTAAAACAACATATTCAAGGAATATAATCTCTCTTTAATAGAATGCGCATTTCTTTTGGTTATCGAATAATTTCTCTACGCGGAGTATATTAAACACCAATCTCAAACGTTTGACATGAATGTGGAGGTCAACACTGTAGACCAGAATATCATCAAAATAAATCACAATGCATTGGCCAATCAATGATCTAAGTGCATGGTTCATCAACCGCATAAACATACTCGGGGCATTAGTTAGACCAAATGGAATCACCAACCATTCGAACAGACCATCCTTTATCTTGAAGGCTGTCTTCCATTCATCCCTAGGTCTCATTCATATCTGGTGGTAGCCACTCTTCAAGTCAATCTTAGAAAAGATGCAGGCGCCATGTGACTTATCAAGCATATCAACGAGTTACAGAATCAGGTTTCGGTATTTGATAGTAATCTTATTGATAGCTCGGTTGCCAATGCACATTCGCCACGTTCCATCCTTTTTCAGCATGAGCACAGTAGGTACAATACAAGAACTCATGCTCTGATAGACATATTTGCGATCCATCAACTTATCCACTTGTTTCTTCAGTTTAGCTACCTACTCTGGATTGAGCCTGTAAGTGGGTCAGTTTTGTAAGGCAAGCCCTAGTTGGAGGTCGATACAATGCTTAATACCTCTCAAGGGAGGTAAACCTTTCGGCATCTCAGTAAGGAATAGGTCAGTAAATTCCAAAAGTAACTGCTGCACTTTGGTAGGTAAGTTCTCGGCTTCTCTAACCTTTAAGAATCTCTTGACTAAAAGGAGTACATAATCCTCAACCTTGAGTTCTTGGGTAAACTGACCTTAGGAAATCACTAAGGACTTCCGCTGTAGAGATTTAGCAACCTTTTCTTGGGCTTCTTGTACTTCCTTAGGACTCATAAGTGTCAATATAATTTTCTTCCCATCCTTCTAGAACATGTAGATGTTTCTATACCCATCATGTAATACTCTCAAGTCAAATAGCCATGGTTGGCCGAGTAATATGTGAGATGTACACATGGGAAGGATATCACACAACACCTCATCCTTATACCTATCACCAATGGTAGTCGGTACTTTGACTTGCTTGAAAATGTATAGTCCTCCTTTCTCGTTTAGCTAATGAATCTTGTAAGGCTTAGAGTATAGAAAGGTTGGCAATTTCCTGGCCTTAACTACCCCTTACACAATGACGTTTGTATAACTCCCTCCGTTAATGATCATGACGCATAGCTTACCATTCACCCAACAATTCGTATGGAAGAGGTTCTCTCTTTGCTCATTCTCATTAGCAACAAAAGCACTAAGAGATCATCGAACAACAAAACAATAGTCGACTCTACCTTCAGGAGGTATCTCGACATTGGGGTCTTATTGAAATTCTTCTAGCATCTGATTAGTTACCACTTCTTCCTCTCCTTTACTCACACTTTCTACTTCGAACAGAGGCTTGTCTCCCTTTATAGACATGACTCTGTAGTTTAGACATCGACTAGCCATGTGTCCATAGCCAAGGCATTTAAAACATTTGATTTCTTGGGTTTTCCTTCCTGAACTTTGACCCAAATCTCTTCGGATCTCAAGTTCCTCTGTTTTGCTCTTACATGGGCCTTCTTCTAGTCGACTCGACCTCTAACCTTGGTGTTCCATCGCAGAATTGTTTGCTCTGTCATTCATTGGGTGGCTCGATAGGCCACTCTTATTCAACATAATGTTCAGTTACTTAACATTCGGTTAACCTGGTTTTGTTGTTGCCTTCAACTCTCTAGGTCACATGGATGGTTTCATCCAGAGTTGTGAGGTTCTGCAGTTCCACAATGTTACCAATCTCGACCCATAGTCTAAAGATGGATCATGCTATAGTTCAAGTCTCAGGTTTGTCGACATTACATCGTATCGTAAGCAACTAAAACTCTTGGACATAATCGTCTACGGATCTATTACCTTGCCTCAAGTCCTGAAGTCATCGGAAAGTATCTTGTTCATAATGTTTAGGAACGAACCTACTTTTAAGAACTCTCTTCATCTCGTTCCATGTTCGAACTTTGCATTGGGCCCCTAGGTGAACATTCTGTAGTTTCTTCCACTACATTGCCGCATACCTAGAAAATTCTAATGTGACCACTCGAATGCAAACAACATCTTCATAATTGTAGAAGTTGAATATCTTTTTGATCTTCTCTTCCCAATCTAGGTAATCATTAGAACTACTAAACCCGTTGAAGCTCAGAATTTGTACCTTAAGATGTTTGGCACCCTTTAGCGCTCTAAGGGGTGCCGAACATACTGGTCTTCTTCTTCTTCGTACTCTTCCACTTCATCCAACTCCAGCTCCTTCTTATGACTCTGTCGACATGTCGTGGTAGTGCTTTATTCACCAGAAAGGCTTTAGGAGCTCGGTCATTCGTCTACCTTCTCGACCTATCTCTTACCTCTCGACCTTGCTCAGTAACTCTCTCATACAATTTGGTCCCTAGTACTTTGTTTACTGAAGCAGCTAAGTTAGCCACAATAGCAGTAAGATCTTGTATCTGCTCATCAGTGGTACGTGGTGTTTGTTGGGTAACTCAACTACAATTACGAGCATCACTCTCGGTATCATTAATCTCTCCCTGTACACTAGGTTTGACATTCTTAACCTAAAGCTTTAGTAAATAAACATCACACGGATGCCTTTAATACACATACAAGTATCTCGAATAGCAGACCGACTATCACTACACAACTCTCAATCTCAACCTTAAGCTCTAATACTTGGATTATATGGTATGCTCAAGAGTTTAGTTATCACTAAGACTTACTATAGCAAATCTAAACTAAAATGGGTCCTCCGAAATATCGAAAAAATTAGAGGGAAATGGTCTACAAGTGAATAAGAGTAGCTAACGTGAAGCTGCTTGGAGGATGTGACTCACCAACGAACATAACACGACTTGACACCTCACTTGATATGATGCACAAGTTGATGTCAAGGTCTACCTACTGTTAATCTTGAGCTATTTGGTAAGATTAGATAAGAGTGTATGAAAGATGGACATGGAGAGGATTGTCTCATAAGAATAGAATATCCAATCTTAATTATAAGTTATCTACGACTTATAAGGAAAAGGGACTATTTATAATAAGTCCCTAGGGTAACATTACAAATAAAGAAACTATAAGAAAGTATTTACAAAAAGAGGATTCCTAGTACATACGAAAAGGGGTAAAAAGGACAAAAGACAAAAATGAAAAGGTAGTACAATGTTAGATGAGGTGGATAGGTGACAGTGCAACATTAGTCCTATACTTAGATTCTCTGAACACGGTAGGCGAGAAGGATCAAGATGTTGTAGCAAGAAAGGGGCTAAGACAAGAGAAATGGTAGCATGTTGAGAGAAAACTATTCGACCGATAAGTGAGTCTCTCATTACTAAGCAAGAACCTCTCGACAGTAGTTGGTTGGATTACTCGGTACATGGTCCTTGGCAAGGGAATGGTCGGCAACATCACTACCGAGAATATAGATCATCGCATAATAATGTGGGGAGCTCAAGGAGTTTAGCCACCTTCATTCGGTGTAAAGTTTCTCGTCATCAGTAAGTTACAAAAAGAAGATTCTTTAGGTGAGGGATTGGAG
Organism: Lumnitzera littorea; assembly: GCA_024138015.1. Classification (NCBI taxonomy): domain Eukaryota; kingdom Viridiplantae; phylum Streptophyta; class Magnoliopsida; order Myrtales; family Combretaceae; genus Lumnitzera; species Lumnitzera littorea. The sequence goes on from JAMXBB010000007.1 coordinate 90,323,803, forward strand.
TTCTTGGAGCTGTACGCGAGTAATGAGACCGATGGTCAGCAATTCATCAATAATGATACTTAGTAAAAAGTTGCACAAGATCTTAACAAACATAACTTGATTGAATGAGGATAAGAGGCTATATTCTAACGAATAAATAATGAGGAGGGAGAAGCAGAGCTACCTATCAAAAAGCGATACAAAGAAAACAAAAAAGACACATTAAAGATTGGAAAAAAAATGAGAGACACGTGAAAAGCACCAAGGTAAAACCCTTAATTTCAAAATATATAAAAAAAATAATAATTTAGAAAAGAAAAATTTCTAGATGTAAAATTTAATATGGAACTCGCTTATTTTGATCTTAATAATTTACCAAAAAATAAGACAAAGAATAAGAAGAATATATGAAAAATTTGATGAAATCTATAAAGATCGATAAAAAAAATAGCAAAACAATTATATGAAATTATTTTCTTTAACCAAATGGTTCAGTTTGGTTTATTTCTTTGAACCAAATCATAAACCATTTGCATATAATTGAACCAAACTGTGACCAAATGGTTTATACTAAAAACCATTTTTTTTTTTCGGTTTGATTCGATTTATGGTTCGATCCGTGATTCATGGTTTTTTTGCTCAACCCTATCAACAATGTAAGATTAGCACTAGAAGAGTAAAGTAATTCACTTGAAGAAAGTCATTACCCCCATCGATGAAGAGCTCCATCGACAACTACATAAAGAGCAATATGTTCAAATAATTGCACATGCAAGCTTGGTCAAAGCAACAAGTTTTTTTTTTTCTTTTTTCGAAAAAACAAAGAATAGAAGAATACTTGCATGCAAGAGTTTGGCAAAGCACGATTACATAATGCAACTTAACCTAGTGTAACATAGTTGTGACTAGCCTTCATTGTTAAAAAGGATCCAAAATGTTGCATCTATTAAGATATTAATGAGCAAACAAGAAGAGTTGTTGTTGAGAGTACAATACTATGGTTGTAATTTATAAATTTGTCACTAAATGTGGTAATTTCTTTTGATAGGAGCAAAGAAAGAATGGCTATTGGAAGTTGGTCGGTGCTTCCTCTGTGGGAGTATCACAACTGAAGTCGTTAATTCATTTGAACTTGTTAGTTGAAGACTGGAGTTCGTACGATGAAAATGTGAAGTTGAAAAGAAAATCGATGATGCCCATATTTATATGCAATTGAAAGTATATAATTACAAAATATTGGGATATTTAAACTTGGAAATTAATAGATGCAGATGATCTTATTGAGATGTAGAGTTAGACTTGATATTCATTTGAAGGGGAAATAAAATATTATGGGTGAGATTTATTTGGCAAGCATGAAATTGGATTTGATAGTCATCAGAATGTATTTTTATTGGAAAATAATGTATATTTTAAGAGGAAAAAGCAAAAAAACCTCCTAAACTTTAAATTAGGTGTAGATTTTCCTCCTAAACTTTTAAAATGAGGTTTTTGACCTCCTAAATTTTAATAAATTGGCAAAACAACCCCCATGACTCTTAAATTTTGATTTTGGTACTTAAACTTTAATTTTAGTGTGCAAATACCCCCTTAAACTATGAGATGTTTGGGTATATTTACGTACCCAAATCAAAGTTAAAAGGGTGTTTACGAACCAAAATCAAAATTTATGAGGTATTTATTTACCAAAATTAAGGTTTAAAGGGGTTATGAGGATTATTTATCAATTTATGATTACGGGGTTAAAAACCTCACTTTGAAAGTTTAGGGAGCCAATCTACACCTAAGTAAAAGTTTAAGAGGTTACTTTGCAATTTCCCCCGTCTTTAATGGAATATTCTAGCAAGATGAAGGTTTGGAAAAAGACTCGAAGTGTATTTTTTAACAAGATATTGAAAGATAAGATACTCAGCACTTCAGGAAGATGTAATGTTGTATTCTTTTGGAAGGTAATAATAACATTGGTTTGATGATTAATTTTTTCTTTTATGATATTTAGACTCTTTAAACTTATTTACATCTTTTAGTATGTTGATTAGCATAGACTACTGGTTTTGTTTTACTTTAGATCTGTAAGACTTAAGTTAGGGGAAACATTTGACCCTTTCTTTACTCTATGTTGGATTTGGTTATTATGGTTTAACTTAATTTAATGCTTTGTTACTTGCTTGACATGAGTCTCCAAGTGGTAGTCAAGATTGTGTTAATGCCCTGTATAGTGCATTGAAAGTTCTTGACCAAGAGTGGTACTTGATATTAAATCTTCTCGTAGTATACGGCGGTATTGCCACAACTTAACTGCTCCTTCAAGTTATGACTTTGCCAATATATATGGAAATTTGAGATATATTGGACACTTGATTGTGAAATTAATATTCAGGAGAGAGAGAGAGAGAGAGAGAGAAAGAGAGTTTCGATGATTCATAAACAAGCAAATTTAGATATGGTTCTCATTGTACGCATATATAGATCAGTATTGAAATAGTATCATAATAATTTCTTCAATAAGTAAATATTTAAAGATGGATTTGATATTAATCGAAACGTTGTTTGAACTAGAAAGTAAAATATTTCAAGAAAATAATGGTTTAAATAATATTAGAGGAGATTTAATTATTCTTTCCTTATATGCAAGAAAGGAAGATTTAAATTATTCTACTTAACATTATAGATTTTATGCTTGATATGTTCTAAGGAGAGGACATGGTTTCAAACACATTTTAGTATCAATGTTGGTGCAAGTAAGAAACCATACTACAAGTCATGACTTCATTTAGAGTATTTATATATAAATGAATAAATAAATTAAAGGAGAATTGATCTTCTTATGAAAATCATTTCGAATGTGCCAACCAACGTATCGTAATATACCAATAGTAAAAAAAAAAAAAAAAAAAAATCATCATATGAGGAAAGTGATTTCCACCAGTGAAGATTGCAAGATGGAAATGTAATCCAATAGATTCTATATTAGGATTTTTTTTTTCTACATAAGGAGTATCTATGAAAAAAAAAAAGAAGAAGATTTCACATGGAGATCTCTCATGTAATTAGACCAAATTTTTTTTAAAAAAAAAGGGCTTTGAATATTTTTTGGATTAATGTAATGTCAATTTTGAGAAAAAAATTTAAGAAAAATGACAAAAAATTTATAGTAGGTGATGGAATTTGACCTTTATAGGATCATGCAATCATAAAACTATTGGCTTCATCTAACATTCCGTTTCTTTCTAAGCAAGCAAATGTATGAGTTTTGAATTTACTAGTTCATCTCAATGGATGGAAGTGGAGAAATGAGTACAAATCACCAATATCAAGTTGTTAAATTAATGGTAATTTAATGAATAATCATCTCACATAAAGGAAGTTATCCATAAAAAAAGATTTATTCAATATATTGTCTTAAGGGCAAACTACTCTTGCAAGCCAAAAGCGATGCGTGCAATGTAAGGTTGCGTACTAAGGTATATAATAAATAAAGTTATAGCATTGGTGCTAAATGAAGTCTTTAGCTATATGAGCGTACTTAAAGGCATTGTAACTCTTTACAATGCGCATATGCACCAAGTACCTTAACTATTCAAAAGTAGTAATTAATACCCAAAATACTTAAACTCTATCAAAAATTTTGGTTAGGGAGCAAAATGTGGCATACCTCAAACTAGGGAGTCATAATAATCTCATCATGTAAACCAACATAAACTAGAAGTTAGCCACTTTAGCCGTTAATATAGGTATAGTTTACACCAGACCTTTACCACTCCATAGCTTTAAGTTATTTAATTCAATATCTATTTGGTATCGATTTATGATGCAATTTTCTAAAATAGCTTTTTAAAGAGTTTTTGTAATGTAAAGCTTAAAAAGAAATTACGTTTTATAAATAACTTCAGAAAAATGCGTAATAAAGATTTGTAAAAGTCTACAAATTTACATAACATAATTAGGTATCAATAATTAAGAACTAGAAGGTCACCTAAAGAGAACCTATTAGTTTTCCTAAAGGTTAGTAAAGTTAATAAACAAAATAGGAATCTAGTCAATTGGTCTTGAATCTCACTCCCTTAAACCCATTCTCTGCACTTTTGGAGCTTAGAGTAATATTGGTATATCTACTAGGAAACTTGCAAAACAACTATAGAGGAATAAGTGTTAACTTACTCTGTAAGTGGAACAGAGATAATAGAACATATCTGATATAGAATAACCAAGGTTTTCAAGTAAGGTTAATTAAATGCAATGTATGTTTAAGCAAATGCCATCGCACGACACTAACGGGTTATTGTGAGATTAAAGAAATTGTGCCTACTCTAATCTAGGTTTTGAGGAGTTTCACGCTACACACTTGGTGGATCGAAACCAAACCGAAGCTTATACAATAAAGAAACACATTCTGCTCAAGACTACCTTAGAACCACAGTCCCCAACCTTACTACGATCTCCTCTTCTATCACTTAGAATAACTAAGGGTGCAAAAAGGATTAATTCTGCTATCCTCATCGAAGGATTCTTATTTGGCTTGAGAATCCTAGTCATTTCCTTAATGGGTTGTGATGCATGTCCAGTTAGTAGTTAAGCTAAGTTTTAGTTAGATTGCTTTTGGGATGATCGAACAATGTCAAACAATTCAATCAAGCAACATCATAAAGTAACAATACATAAGATCCAGTACTCCAAATAGCAAAACATTATTCAAGCATACATGTTGCATATACACAAGCAACTAACTTACAATCATAACCAAGACATATACTAAGGCCTCCAAGTATTTTGAAATAATACTTCAAGTGCAGTGAAGCATTGATCTCACTTACCTAAACATGTGACACTCAATTATCTTGATGGTTAATCTTGTTCGCTTTAATTATTCCTTACATATTCAATATAGTTACTTTAATTTTATTAAATATAAAGTTAAATAAGTTTATTTTAATAATTTAAGTATAGATATGACTTATCTTTAGGGAATAGTGTAAAATTTGTTTTAAGTCCTAACTTGCTGTTGAAGTCTCTAAACAAGGTTCTGAAAGCTTGCTTAATACCAAGTTTCAATCTTAGAACCTTCTAATGAGGTCCCGAAATGGTTATCTTTAATATAATAACTTTTTAATCAAGTCTCTGAAATTATCCCAGTTATACTCCTCACTCTAATCAACTCTCTAAACAAGCCTCTAAAGTAATTTCCTCTAGGTATTCCACAACATTCAATTTTCTGATCAACTCTCTGAAGCCCTTTCAACTACATTTCCTTTACCAAAAACTTCTTAAATAAGTTTTTGATAGGGATAGAGTTAAGTCATTTTTACTATCCAACTTTTTTATCTACTCTCTGAACTAGAGATTAAGTCCTCTCTTTACAAACCAATTCTCTAAAGATATCTACAAAGCAATTTCATTTATAACCTTCTAATTCAACCAATGCTTTGGTCAATCTCTAAACTTAATATAATCACCCTTCTTTTACCAAATAACTCCTTAAACGAAGTTCCAACATATCTAGAGTTAAAGTTTTTCATCCACCAACCTTCTGAACATGTTTCTGAAGTCATCACAATCATGCTTCTTTTACTAAACATCATCCTAACCAAGAATTTGACAAAATTATATTTAAGATCCTTGCACCAACTAACCCTTTGATCAAATATTTAAACCAAGAAATTAAGTCATACTTTTACCAAAGCATCCTTTTGAAGAGCTTTTTGAACAAATTAGCTTCACTAGTTTGCATAATAACTTGCTTTAGTATCATATTATAGATTACAAACATGGTATGACATGATCCTACAACAGATTCATCATCAATCACCATATCTCCGAATTCTCAAATCCTTATGCCCTCATCTTAATGCATATAGTCCATAACTAATGATTTATGCGTATCTCCAAATGTCATTCAATCTAACCATCTCCAGACCACTCTCTATAAAGACTTATACCACAATCAACCTTCAGATTTGCTGCATGTTATTTTCCACAAGGTTAATTGTACGAAAATTTTGAAAATGGCATTTTTCATCAATTTAGAGACTAAAAAATTACTAAGAATTATGGAAAATACTTTTTGCCAAAATCTTTTCAGAAGATCCAAACATGCAATCTAAGGGAGTTTTGAAGAAATTTTGGTTTTGAAACAACAACAATAGAATTATTCAAAACAAATTCTAAAATTGTTCGGTTTTGAGCTATTTATTAAGGAGATCATATACTCACTTGAAAATTATATAAACTAAGATTTTACTTGAAAAGTATATATAAAAATATTTCAAACTAAGTTTTTCCAAAATTTTTTGACATAATTTGGTATTTTTTGGAAAATAGAAAATCGAGGCTCACTAGAAGTTGGTTGTTCAGTCACCAGCGGCCACCCCCTCCTTGTTGGCCCAATTAGGCACTACTACCACTGTTAGGTGGTGATGGTGGTTTGCTTCCAGCATCTCTTCGAACCTGCATTCTTTAAATTGACTCAGTTTATGCAATTTTGATTCCTATTTTTCTAGAATTTTCTTTCAATCTTTCTTCCACTTTCCATAATTTTCCTAGTACCCTAACTCTTCAAAGAATTCACATAGAGCATTTCTAGGAATTTCCTAAGCTTGTATGTAGAGAAAATGAATTTTTCTCTCCTAAGGGCCTTTATACACCAATTTCCTAATGCATGTCTATATGTCCTAAGTTTAATTTCTACTCTTACTATTGTCCATGCATGTGTCACACCCAATTCCATCCTGATTCCAATGGTTTAGAAATTTTTCCTAATTTTTTAATCTCTTTTCTTATTAAATTTTTATTGATTATAAGTATTTTCGAGTATTTTAAGCATTTTCGAGTATTTAATTATATATAATAATTATACTTGAAATACATGTACTATATTTAAGTATTATTTTACATCATTTTATAATTTTAGTGTATAAATAATTTATCTCTAAGGTTTGATTAATTATATATAATAATTATACTTGAAATACGCATACTATATTTATAATATAGTTTAATACAATTATCTACTTTTAGCTAAAAGAATATTATTTTATTATATTTCTATATTTTAGACTTACGACACATCATCATCTAACTCCTATGATTCATACGTAAGTTATCATCTTAATTGGCTAACTTCCATGCATACCCTAAATTATTAGTTCAGAATAACTACGTAAAACTAAGGAACTCACAAAATATAAAGGAGAAAATTTATTCTATATTTAAGATGATTAAGAGAGATTTAGCTTAATGGGCTTGAAACAAGTATCAAGCTTTATTTTGATTTTTCTTAATTTAAACTATATTAAGCTCAATCCACTTAATATAGACTACTTGATATTAGATTATGAAAAAATATTTTTCTTAAAGAAATGTTTAAAAAGCACTTCTAAATAAAAAATTAATTGAAGTCATCAACTAGTATACTAATAAAAAAATAAGATTAAGATTGTAGGGCAAAAAAACCCTAATCAAGTTATTAGTCCACGAATTCTCTAAAAAAATTTTTCTTATTTAGAAAATAATAACCCAAAATTCCAAACTCGGGAGGCTAACCTACTAAGACCATCTCAACATATAGAATTAAAAAAAAAAACTAATAGGCCTTTATTTTTATAATTTTTCTAAAATTGCAAAAATATGGAAAAGACAAGAAAAATGATTTTCTATTACGAATTTTCTAAATATAGAACAAATTTTTTTTTCAATTTTTAATGGTTACTTTAGAGGTACCTACGTACTCACTAGTTGGAATCAAACCAACGTAATTTTATTTTTTTTACAAAAATTTAGTGTGTAAATTTACTTTATTTTTGAAAAATGGGCCAAGTTTATGTTTTTTTCATTTATTTTTATTAAGAAAAAAAATCTTAAGAAAAACCTTAATTTTGTTGCCTAATTTTGAAAAAACCCTAAAACCTAATTTCTAAAAAAGACCTCAAGTTAAGATTTTTCTTTTAATTTTATAAAAAACTAACTAAGTGATAGAAAAACAATTCCTAAAAATCCCTAAAATACCAAATTTATTAAAAAAATTACAATCTTATTCAAATCTTTTAGGATATGCAGTCTAGATACAAATTTTATACTAAAGATATGAATCTTGAAAAAAAAAAAGTGTAATTGTAACGAAAAGATGCAGTTCTTGTAAAAAGATGTAATTTTATCCAAAAATGCAATTTTTCTAAAAAAGATGTGATTGTCCTAAAAGGTGCAATTTTATCTAAAATGATGTGATTTTACTAATAAGATGCAATTTTATCTAAAAAATATAGGGATATCTAATTTTATCAAAAAATGTAATTTTTCTAAAAAAGATGCGATTGTCCTAAAAGGTGCAATTTTATCTAAAATGATGTGATTTTACTAATAAGATGCAATTTTATCTAAAAAATATAGGGATATCTAATTTTATCTAAAAAAGAAAGAGATGCAATTTTTATCAAATATGTCAAAAATGCAACTTTTATAATAAATATGCGAAAAATGCAATAAGCGATGAATATGTGACAAACATGCCAAACTACTAACCAATGGATATTATCATAGAAGACCTATAAAAAGATCCAAGTTAGTATGATTCTATACAAAATACCCTAATTGTGCAAAATTTTTAAAAAAATTAATATTACACATGTTGATAATATGATAAAAATAATAATAAAAAATAACCAACAATCATAACGCTAAAAACTAAAGACCTGTGCAAAAAAGATAAACCAAGTTAGTCTAGGTGTTTTTAAAGTTATTTATGCAAAAAAATAAAACTAAAATAAATTAAAGGAAAAGAAAATGAAAAAGAAAGAAAAAAATAAGATAGATAAAAAAAAAAAATTAGAGATCAACCTACCTATGCGGCGTAGGTCGGATCATACCAGAGAGGAAGAGAGGCATGTAGGTTGGGTTTGATCTTGGGTTAGAGCTCCACGGGTTGGGTTCCTTATTTCTATTCTTCTTCTTCTTACCTTTACCTTTACCAAACCATTGCACAACTTTGTATGAGCACTTTCGATTGTTGAAACGAACAAGAAATTGAAGTTTCGTGAGATTATTATAGATGAAACTAAGATTAGGACAAGCGCCTTAAGTTTTAATAGTTGTTTGGGTGATTTTTGAAAATTAGTGGTAGCAATAGATTTTGGATGTTGCAATGGTAGTTGGTTGAAGGTAGTTCTAAGGATTTTGGAGTGCAAAGAACTTGTTGGGATGGTTGGTTTTGGACAATGAAGTATAGCTGGTGGTGGTTTGAGAAGGAGGCTAACGGTGGTGTTTGAAAGTTGCTAATGTGGTGGTTTTAAGGCTATGCTTGGTTTGTATCATGGTCGCATGTATGTGTACCTAGGCTATAGAGAGAACAGGTGGTTGTGTCTAGAGAGAGTGTGTGATAGTGGACATATTAAGTGTGGTGTTTTTTTAAGTGAAAATTGGATTCCATTTTGTTTCTCGAGCTTCCTCTTTATAGATTTTCAATTCAAATCAGATTTCAAGGTTAGGATCAACATGTATCAGCCGTGGCAAGGATTCAAATTTAAACCCATTTCTTGAAATCTTCATATGATGATTATTAATGTAAATCTTTGTAAGATTCGAATGTTTTGATAATACTTATGCAAGATTTATTCTAATTCCACTAAAAAACAATGAAGATTTGAGTCAATTTGACGAGGATCCAAATGTAGTGGTTCTTTTCCTTTCTTTTCGTGGCTTACATGTGACTAGGAAAAATGTAGATAGAAAAAAGAGAAAGAGAGAGAGATGCATGTAGCATGCCCAGTTTGAACCTACTACCTTAGACTTATAAACACAAGCCCTTGCTAACTAAGCTACATTTACTTTCTTAACAAATAATGCACTTCACTTGCATTTACTAGGCCTAAATTTTGTTTTTTCATTTTCAAACATAGGCCCAATTTGCTCTAACTTGCCTTAAAATGACCCAAACACATTAAAATGACCCCAAAATATACATGTTAAAGATTTTTAATATAATTTGAATTTAGTAAATTCCAAGTCTTACATAAAAATTGTTCAAGATTTAAATTGAACAAAAGCCCATCAAATTTTTAATGGGCTTTCTCCAAAAAATATTTTTCTAATAAAGGCCAATTTTTTAAAAACTCAGAATTTATTAATTTGTATGTATATTTTATTATTGCCTAATCACCCTAAATGAGTAATTGATTTTACTCTGACACTTTTAAAACTTTTTCCAATCTTCTAATTTTTTGTACATTTTCTATTTTTCAATTTTTTTATAAACTTAATCCAAAATAAATAAAAATAAAATATTATGGGGAAAAAATGGGATGTTTATGATAGAGATAATTGAACTAGTCCATTTGCCTCTAAACTTTTCTAGAAAGGCTCATGTTGCATGAGGAAGGCTACTGGCATTGGGGCCTTTGCAAGCTCATTTTAAATAATTATAGAATGAGTAAAATTCTTTTTGATCCATCAATTGCTAAGACGATCAAATAGAAGTCATCATGTCTAAAAGCTTATAAATACTTAGAGATCAGAATATGGTGTTCCACTTTGTAGTCTCTACTCTCCAAGATCAAATAAGCTTTCAAGTAAAGAACGATCTCAGTTGTACAAGAACTACAAGGTCAATGTTCTGGGTTTCCTTGTTTATCACTTGTATATTTGAGACTTCAAGATTACCTGTTTCTCTTCCCTGTCATTTTCTCTCCAATCATCCCATTAAGTGTTATCATTACATTAGTACTTTGAGGCCATATGTAGCATGATACTCATGTGACTAGCACGTGACCGCTCCATTAGAACCATAACATCTACAATAGATAGTTGTAGTACATAGTAAATTTGAAGTTATGCCTCATTTCAAGAATTTTAAGTCTCTAATTGACAATTATTTCTCAAAAAAAAAAAAAATTGAGATCTTTCATAGTAATGGTAGCAATGAATTGCCAACAAAAACTTTTGTAAATGCTCCTAAATGATTCTCTTCTCTATACATGCTTAAGAATAAAAGGATTTGTCAAAACTATATGATTGCATGACTATATACCTCGTGTATTCTATGCTTAAGCCTCAAACTTTGTCTACTATTAACTATCTTCATTAATGTCCTTAAATTACACAATCATTATTGGATCAATAGCCTTGACTAGAGACTTTAGGACTCATGCGATTGTTTATCCTTTTCTAATTGTACGCTTTAGGCCTTTACCTTAAGCTCTATCCCATGTGTCTTTGTAGGCTATTCTAGCTTACAAGGGTTTACAATCACTGAGTTGGTTAATATTTATTAGCTAGTTAAACAACTAAGAATTTTTTATCAATCATCCCATATGCTTCATTATCTAAGTAATTCTATTTTTGTAAATTTTTGTACTAGTTTATTAGAGAACAATCTGAACAAATACATAATGATTGATTTTCACATTGTGTGTGAGTCGCTATTAGAGAAGTGTCTGCTAGATTTCTTCCCACTAGATAACAATGGTCAATCTTCTCTACTAAAAGCCTATCCATCTCTACATTTTATTTCTCAATGTACTAACACATTGTTTCTAGCGAGATTTGACTAACAGGATGTGTAGTTGTTTAAGTAAAAATAGCATAAGCTAGGCTCTTCTATGTTATGGGTTATAAAGAAAATACATATGAGGGGATCAATGTTTGAAGTTAAGTTCAAATAGATAATTGAACCTTCAAGTAGTTAAAATAGAGGATCAAATTATGATAAGTGGTTTAATAGAACATTAAAATTGGGAAGTTATAAAATAAAACTAAGATTTTAATCCTTCATTTGAATCACTTATTATAATGTTGATAGTGTCAATCCTTTATTTTTAACATTGAAAGTTCAATCCTCTATTTAAATCACTTATCATAATACTGATTTTCTAATTTAATCATGTGAAAGTTCGATCCTCTATTCAAACTTGATCTTAGACATTAATTCTTTTATATGCAATTTTCAAAATGGATTATACGTGTAGTGTCATTAATCAAGCCTAAGGTTGAGACATCGATCTTTTTTCCTTGTATGAAAGTGGCAAACTTACTGCCTTGTATAGAGAATTGTCTTGAATTACTTCAACCATTCATGATCTCTACTAAAAAGATATAAATTAATATAAAAATCTTAACTAAGAAAGTATATATTTCTATGTGTATTAAAAACAAAAAATACTCATTAATGGCTTGCTTAATTTGTTGAATAGAATAAAAGGGGAATTAAATTCCATTTCATTATGAGGGTTGGCTATTATGTTGTTTTGTTAGGTAAAATGGTAAATAAGGAATAAATGCATAATAAAAATTAAATGCCTAAAATGCCCTTCCTCTTTCTTCTTCCACCACCTTATCTTCTTTCCATTAGAATTGTATCTTCTTCTACCACCTTGTCCTTTACCTCTCTCTTTATCTCTTCCCCAATTCTCAACAACGCCGCCACCCCATGTGCCATGACGATTATGCTTTGTAGCTCATTCATTATCGAGAACCCTAACCTTAATAATATACACTCTCCTCACTTCCTTAACAAAAACCTAATTATTGATTCCGATTAAACAAGCCTTCGACTCCTCGACCTCCTTCCCCAATGCATCAACTATGTCACTATGGAGAACCTCAATGAAGCCATTAATCTCTTGCTTGAAATCTCCGTCATTTCTTCACCTTTTAGTTCCTCCCATAAATGGGACACTGTATACTTCTCTTAAGCATTCCAAGCGCGCATGATCAGCTCTTGACTTGGAACCTACTATCCTATCACCACTAAATACTTAATCCTAACACAATATTAGAAAATCTTCAATGTGCTTCAATCTTCTTATTCCTTTCGCTTTTTTACTTCCTCTTTCATTGAATAGCAATAGATGATGAAGACGATGTTGAACAGTAGTGTATAGCGATGATGTTATGGAGTTGATAATGAGTAGAGATGGATGTAGACACAGTGGTGATGTATGGGGTGGTGAAATGATGAATAATGATGGATGAAGACATAGTGGTAGACCTAGTAGTATGTGGTAGTGGTGTGATGAATAGTGATGGATGAAGGGGTGGTGACAATATTTTAGCTAAAAATTGTTATTCATAGGTTAAGATAAATAATCCTAATTTGGAATTTTTAGGAATAGGAACTCCTTGAGGAATTACTATTATAAGTTAAAATGTAAGTGAACACCATAATAAGGAGGCTTACTTATCTTATAATTTAGGTGCTTTATCTATTTTTGGTTTCATTGCTTGTTTCTTTGTCTGGTTCAATAATATCATTTATCTTTGTGAATTCTATGGCTTGCTAGGCTAAAAGCTTCTTAAGCCGAAGCATTTACTTTTCCAGTTAAAGACCAACACCTTAGGGCTAATGTAGGATCTACTTCAGGACCTACTGGTTTAGGTAAATATCTAATGCACTCCTTCATTGGAGAAGTCATTTTTGGGGGTGAAACTATGCATTTTTTGGATCTGCATGCTCCTTGATTAGAACCTTTATGGGGCCCAAATGGATTAGACTTAAGTAAGCTGAGCAAGGATATACAGCCTTAGCAAGAACGGTGATCTGTAAAATATATGACTCATGCTCCTTTAGGTTCTTTAAACTTTATAGGTGTTGTCACTGCCAAGATCAATATAGTCAATTATGTATCTCTTAGAAGTTAGTTAGCTACCTCTTCCCCATTACTTAGAAAAAGTGAGCCACTGGTTTAAGTATAAGATACGATAACTATTGCCTAGACAATTAGATATCTAACCTATAATTGCAACAACCTAATTGCAAGACTAAAGCTTTACCAATGGAGATATATCCCCCCAAGCCAAATGGAGCATGCATGAAGGAGTTAGATGCTTCTTCTATTCCTTTCTTTCCTTAGCATAGCTAGGCCATCTTGGACTTGAACTAGAGACCTCACCCGTGAAGTAAATCATCTCACCTATGATCTAACCGATTGGGAGAAAGTTAATAGATTCCTTTTTAGGAGTAATTCATCCTTACTAAATGAAGCATACAATTCTCCCTTGTATTGTGCTCTCTAAGTATGCTTCTTCCCCCTTTCTTCCTTAAAATGGCAAGTCTTTGTCAAATAACAGCAATGAGAAGAAAAAAGAATTTGTTAAGAGACCCTCTTGGCCCAACCCCAGACACTCTAAGATCCCTTTTCAAACCTACTCACATTTTGAATTAAGAGATAGATAAATAGACACATCTCGTTACACTAACTGGGGGTGTTCATAGTGACTAAGGGGTCAAAGACTAAGAAGTGAGTTATTTATCAACCAAGCATTCATTATACAGCTAGATCTAATCTCCTGTTCCCTATGGAAAGGAAAAGGAATTTTACATTCTTCCTTTTGAGAAGGGAGGATTAAGAAAATCCTATTGATTTTAGCTTTCTCCAGAACTTAGAGAAAAGCATGAAAAAATAAAAAAGACTTGAATGGTACGATCCCTCCGTCACCTCAAAATGAAAGAAGCGATCTCATACTTCTTGATCAATAAAGACACATTATTAGGTGCTCCATTTTATTTTCCCATTGAGGCTAAACCTAAACCTGTGCTTGAGAGATAACTATCTATACACTAAGAAAGGTATATGGATTCTCAAGAAGAGAGGGGCCATAATGGTCCCCTAGACTACTTGGATCTCATGAGTGAATAGAAAATTGGATCTTACCTGAATCACCCATCTATCCTCCTGAAGAAGGGTTTGGTTTCAAACTCGGTTCAATTAAGAGAAGTATGCCATGTCAATGTGCCTTAAATGATCCACATATCTTAGAGTCAAGCACTAATGAGCACATTACACTATCCATGTAATTGAGAGCCCTCACAATCGAGGCACAATGACACAATTATCAACAGTGCGCTCTACCTTCAAGTCAATAGCCTGTTGTGTGAGCCTCTCACTAAGGCTCACTATGTCAAAAGCAAGAGAAACCCCATCCTTATCTTTCCTTTGTTTTGCCCCCATATTGTCATGCAAGAAGGGCATGGAGAATCTAAAAGGGGATCTTATCAACTTGTTCCAACCTAAGATAATAAGCTCATGAGCTTAGTCTTACATCACCATCAAGAAATGAAAGAAAACTTCCATCTCTAACTTTCACTCAAATGTAGCTCGCCTCTTTTTGAATGCAAAGCAATGTCAAACTAAAATATCCAACAAGTATTAGCTCTCCTTGAAAAAGAGGTGATCTAGCCACTCCTTCCGGGATGGCTACCTTGTTATAGCTTTATTTTAGTCACTAGCACTACCTACGATACCTCCCTCCTTATGGTTAAGGTAACGACTTCAAGCATGGTTGGCTCCCATAGTGTGACAAGTGGTATGTAAAAGGCTTGGGAGTGAATTTACTGCCATATAGCTGACTAGCAATTTTTAGTGATCCCATGGAATCCATTCCCTTAAGTGAACATGTTGTTAAAAATATATATATACTCTCTTGTTGTTGATCAACAACTATCCATTAATATTATAAAAAAAAAATCCCATTATTGCATCAACAATCCATTAACGCACATTAATTAAAAAATTCATTATTACGTTGGATGCGTTTTATGCATTTAGCATAATATTTCACAAATTAGTAAGAAATTTCATTCATAGATATCATTGTTGACCAAAGGAAAAAAAAAAAAAAAAACGATTCCATCATTCCATTATAAAAGTCATATTCATACATACATACATACATATACATATATATATATATATATTTGAAACTAACTATTAGTTCGTTTAAAAGAAGAATTATAATGTATTAATAGAGGCCATTCGTGACAATGCATTATTGACCATTAACCATTGCAATTATTCTTAATGTGTATTTCAATTATTCTTTTTGCTAGTCGTACTGTTAGTGAAGGTATTCCCAAAAATCACAGTTATCTAGTATATGCTATATAATTTGATTCATAGCGTACAAAAGAAAATAAGAAAAGAAGAAGTGACATGACAATAAAGTTGCTGCTTCGATATTGAAATTTGCCCCCGATAAATCGTGAATTTATACAATAAAAGAAATTAATGGCTAATACAATATAAACTAGATGTCATTACAGCTGTAGTAAATATTATAAAGATGCTATTTCATGGGAGAGCAGTATTAGGACTAAAGGAAATCCAATGATAACACCATAAAAAAACTAATAGATAAAAGGGTGCAACATAAAGATGTAAAAATATTAAAGGGTATTTATAATTGATTGAATTCATGACAAAGGGGAATGGTTATCTTTTAAGCTTCCTATAACATATTTTCATATTTAATATACAGAAGCTCAAATTTCTATTGACAAATATAATATAAAGAAATAAATTATGCCATTTTAATTATCATAATTCAAATATTTCAATTGCAACAAAAGATTGTAGATTAGCAAACACTTGTGATTCTACATTTTAGGAGTGAAAATAAATAGATCATTAGACTTTGACGATTGATATGTAAATTATGTGGCATCAAATGCATTTTTTATAAAAAAAATAAACCAATATATTTGAATAGTTGATTCTTTGTTTTAATAATCTCTTAATTCACTCATTGGCGGCACCTCCGTTTTCAATTGACGGGAATCGAAATGCAAACCAAGAACTAAGTATAGGAGCCAGTCATTCAATCTAGAAGGAGGATGTTAATGATTGAGCTTTTGACTCAAATGCTTCTGATAACATCGCTTTTGCCATTGAGCTTCTATCAATTAAAGCTTTTGATTCTAACTTATGCGAACTTTTAGTTTTGATTGCTTTTTCTAGTTCTTCTTGCTCATTCTTACTCTAGTTCTATCGAGAGCTTAAGATTCGAGCTATAAATCTAATTTAAAGTTATGATTCTGCTTCTAATTATGGTTTCCACTTCAATAATGATCCTAAAGAGCTCCTAATGCTTTTTTCTTTTTTTTTTATGGAATATTCACTCCATATCTTCATGTGTATTATTTAGGTCAAAGTTATTATTAATTATCATTAGTTGTCTTTAGTTTATTTATAATTTAAGGTGGATTCAAATTTATTTTATTTATATTTTAATTCTTAGACAATAAGCAATATCTTTTATGTCCTTTTAGAGTTCTTAGGAATATTTCTAGAATATGTTGGCTAGTTATTTTAGGACCATTAGTTATCTCTTTCCAATATTTTCTTAGATTATGGTTATTCCATATAGGTAATTATCTATAATCCCAATTTATCTATAAATATGTGTGGTCCTACAGAATGTAGGAAAAGAAAAAGTTGATTGATGAATTCATTACATATTCACATATTAAGTTTGTTCTCAATTTATCTTGTTCTTATTAGTTTTTTGTAACAGTTAGGACTATTTATTTTATTGTGAGTCATATTGTCTTATAATCAATTGACCCTTTGTTTGATTTAGTTGTTATCAATTGGATTAAACAAAGCCTAAAGTTCATTTCAAGAATTAATGTGTAATATCAAATTTCAAATTTGTCCATATCCCATAGTTCAATTATTGAATTAGTTTCTCTAATTTGATAATTGTCCATATCCTTGTTATCTTCATTTCTTTTCATAAAAACACAAAAAGATCATATTTTTATCTCCTTTCTATACAATAAACCTAGAAAATACTAAAAAGATTTCGTTTCTATTCATTGGTTACACATTTAATTATATCATGAACCTGTCATAGGATTTGGACATATCATATATGGTATCAGAGTATTTTGTTTGCACGCTTTGTATGGGTAAATGTTCAAAATTTATCATATTCTTCATCATACTTCTCGATATGAGGGATGCCAAATTTGTGAGTGGTGCATTTTTTGGTTATTTGTGACTTCTTAGTTATTGCTAAATTCTTGATAAATAATTTGGTGATTGTCGGGAATCTATTTATGCAAGCGTAAAGGAATTATGTTTATATGGTATAATTGAACAGGGAGTTTTACTGTCTAAAATTAGTAATTATCCCATCAATTTAGTCTTTAAGGCAGTAGTATGTAGATTAAGCAATGATGTTTTTTAATTGCACTTTTCATTTGAATTTATTTATAACAATGAAATAATGTTTGGAATTCAATAAGGAGGTGAAGAAATGAGAATAAGGATGTAACTAGGTGTTATGCCCCAAACTAGAGAGTTGTAATAACTCCATCATGTAAACCAACCTAAGCTAGAAGCTAGCTTCTATAGCCGCTAATGTAGCCCATAGGTATAGCTTACACCTGACATTTATCACTCTATAGCTTTAAGTCATCCAACTCAATACCTGTTTGGTATCAACCTGTAGTGCAACTTTCTAAAATAACTGTTGAAGGAAATTTTATGGTATAAAAGCTTGAGAAGAAAATAAGTTTTATAAATAACTTTAGAAAAATGACATAATAAAAATTTATAAAAGTTCATAGGTTTAGAAAACATAGTACTGATAACAATAGTTGAAAACTAGAGAGTTACCTAAAGATATCCTATTAGTTTTTCTAAAGGTTAATAAAGTTAATAAGTAAAAAAGGAATCCAGTTAATTAGTCTTGAATCTCACTCCTTTTCCCCATTCTCTATCCTTATAGAACTTAGAGTAATAATGGTATATCTACTGGGAAACTTGCAAAACAACTATAAGGAAACGAGCGATAATTTGCTTAGTAAATAGGACAGAGACAATAGCACATATCCAATATAAAGCAACTAGGGTTTTTAAGTAAGGTTGATTAGATGTAATGCATGTTCAAATAAATGCCATCACATAATGTTGACTGGTTGTCGTGAAATAAAAGAAGTTGCACCTACTTTAATCCAAGTTTTAAGGAGTTCGATGCTATGTACTTGAGAATCGGAACCAAATTGAGGCGTATGCAATGAAGAAACACTCTTTGCCTGAGACTTCACTTTGAGCCACAATCCCTAACCTTATCGCAACCTCTACTCCTGTTATTTAGTTCGCTAAGGGTGGGGAGAGGACCATTTCTACTATCCTTATCAAACGGTCCGTGTTGGGCCTAAGAAACTTAGTTATTCCCTTAGTAAGTTGAGATACATGTTTAGTTGGAAGTTAGGCCCAGTTTTAGTTAGATTGCTTTTGAAGTGATCAAGCAATTTCAAATAGTTCAATCCAACAACATCATAAAACAACCAATACATAAAATCCAGCACTCCAAATAACAAAACATTATTCAACCACATACGTTGCATATGCACAAGCAACTAACTTACAATCACAACCAAGATATATACTAAGGCCTCCAAGTATCCTTAAATGGTACTTCAAAGCGCGGTGAAGCATTGATCTCACTTACCTAAACATGTGACACTCAAGAGTCCTAATAGTTGATCTCATCAACTTTCATTGTTCTCCCTAAAACAAACAACATAATTGCTTTAATCTTACTAAATAAAGTGAATGAGTTTATTTTTATAATTTAAATGTGGTTGTGACTTATCTTTAACAAGTCATGTAAGCTTGGTATGGGGTTCCATCTTGTTGTTGAAGTCTCTGAACAAGCCTAAAAACTTACTTAATATTAAGTTTTGGTCTCAAAACCTTTCGATGTTGTCTCTAAAGTTATCTTTGTTGCACTTCTTATTCTAAACTTTGAGATCCAGTCTCGAAGCCATTCTAACCACATTTCCATTGCCAAATACTTCCCAAACAAGTTTATGATGGTGTATAATTAAGTTCCTCTTCTTATCTAACTTTCTAATCAACTCTCTAAACTAAAGATTGGGTCCTCTCTTTATAGACCAACCTTTTAAAGATGTCTTTGAAGCAATTTCATCTAATTCTTCTAAACCAGCCAACTCTCTAATCAAGTCTTTAAACTTAATACAATTACCCTTCTTTTATCAAACAACTTCTTAAACAAAGCTCCAACATATTTAGAGTTAAAGTTCTTTCATCCACCAACCTTCCGAACATATCTCTGAAGTCATCACAATCATGATTCATTACTAAACATTGCCTTAACCAAGACCCTAACATTATTATATTTAAGATTCTTACACGAGTTAACCTTTTGGTTTAGCATCTGTATGAAGATTTTAAGTTATTCTTTTACCAAAGCAACTATTTGAAGAACCCTCTAAACAGGTTAACTTCACTAGTTTACATAATGCGACTCACTCTGACATCATATTATAGGTTACAAATATGGTATAATATGATCATATAATAGATTCATCATACTCTTAATCATCATATTACCAAATTCTCGAATCCTCATATCTTCACCTTAATATATATAGGCCATAACCAGTGATTTATGTATATCTCCAAATCTCATTCAATTAAACAATCTCTAGACCACTCTCCATAGAGACATATACCACAATCAACCTCCAGATCTATAGATGTTATTTTCTACAAGGTTAATTACATAAAATTTCCAAAAACAGCATTTTTTTCATCAATTTAGAGGTTCAAGAATTACTAAAAATTATAGAAAATATTTTTGGCCAAAAACTTTTCATAAGATTCATACATTCAATACAAGGAAGTTCAAGAAAAAATTTGATTTCAAAACAGCAACAGTAGGGTTGTTTAAAACCACTTTGAAAATTGTTCGGTTTCTCGTGATTTATTAAGGAGATCATATACTCACTAGAAAATTGTACAAACTAATATTTTTCTTGAAAAGTACATATAAAAATATTTCAAAATAATTTTTTGCAAAATTTTTTAACGTAATTTAGTATTTTTGGAAAATAGAAGAAAATCGGTTGAAAAATTAAGGCTCACTAGAAGTTGGCCATCTAGCCGCTCGATGCTGTCACCACTGTTGGTCGGTGGTGGTGGTTTGTTCTTAAGTCGCATGCAAGTTCTTACCTTACAAATTTGCTCAGTTCACCTTGTTTTCTACTAATTTTTCCAATAATTTCTTCTTTCAAGTTTTCTAACTCTACAAAATTTTTCTAAATATCTAAGATCCTAAGGAAATTATAGAGAGCATTTAGGAATTTTTCTTATGTTTGTATGGTGTAAATGAAGAATTGTCTCTCTCATCTAAGCATAAATATTTCTTTTTTTTTTTCATGCATGATAAATGTCATTAGGTTTGGAGACCTTGCTAACAACTGTCTAACATTTTCATTACGCCTAAATCCACCATGGTTTGATTGTTTAACAACTTTTTCATGATTTTTCTTATAAATTTTAGTTAATTATGAGTATTTTTGATATTTTAAGCATTTATGGGTATATATTTATATATATTAATTATATCCAAAGTACACGTACTATTTTTATATATCATTTTATATCATTTTGTGATACAAATAGTTTATCTCTAAAGTTTGGTTTATTTTTGTTACATAAATTGCACGTTTACAATAGGTAATTTGCAATATAATATGATTTAGCAAAATTGACAATTTTTAGCTATAATATTATTATTTTAATATTTCGAACTCACAACATGTCATTATCTAACTTTTAGGACTCACATGTAAAGTATTACCCTAATCGATTAACTTCCACATACGCCTTAAATTACTAACTCGAAAAAATTACATGAAACTATGGAGCTTGCATTTCTACCTCCCTTCAAAAAAGTTTGTTCTCAAAACTTCAATTATCTACTTTATTTACTTCACATCTAAATACTTCGATATTCATCCACACATCATTAATCATGATTAATAAAAGTACTAACTAACCTAATTGTTAAGATATCATTAGGTACCATTCCTCTATTGTTACCTTACATTTCCAATTTAGTTTCACTTGTAATCATCTCTTTACTATACTTTCCATATATTTCATCTTTCAATTCCTTAACTCTGTAAATCTATTCATTCTACTTCCATATAGGTTGTTTCTTTATTGTATAACTCTATTGAGGAACAACACAAAATGGGTAATAAAGGTGATTACTCATCAAAGTTTTGAGGACAAGACATTTTTGAAAAGAGGTGAAAATGTGAGACTCGCAATTTCATCTAGTAGCTTTTAGCGTGCAATTTAGGGAGTTGATAAAACTAACTTAAACGACCTAAAAATTTACGAGTAAACCCAAAATATTTATTGAAGACGCCCCTTAGATTCAAATACTAAAAATATAATAAAACAATAACAATATAGCTAAGTTAGTGTAATTTAACAATATCATATAATATTTATCAGAATTGTGTAGAATAGGCTCTAATAGCTAATAAATATTTAGGGATAAATTCTATATGTAATAAAAATATTATGTGACATAAAATAACATGTAGAGTAATTTTTTATACCCCTTATGTAATTTTTATATAATAATATATACCCATAATTATCTAAAACACCTAATTAAGTGCAAATTAAGGTAAAATAAACAAAAAAAATCATTAAAGAAAACACTTAAGGCAGTTGGAATTCTCATGGATTAGGCATATTTAAGACAGCTATTGCTGTTTAGGAAAAAAAAGATAAAATCATTTAATCACTTAACCCATTATGGAAATTGAAAAACACTTCCCATGAGTTCATCCATACAATTAGAGATATGGAAAAATTAAGACTGAGTTTAAGTAATTAAAGAAAAAAATTATGGAAAAATTACAAAATCGATGCACGGTATTTAGAGTTTGGTGGTTTGTTATAGTAGAGAGGAGCTAGGAGTCAACCAAGCACCTTACTGTAAGGAGTGGCTAGTGATTATGGCTATTGACAAGAGTATAGCCATTGTTGGTGGCTGAAGTTAGGTTTTTTGGTGAGTGTTCTTTTTCTATCTGATCTTGCAAAAATTATTCAAAATATTAAAAAAGCTTAGAAAATTTTGAAAAAAAATATTATTCCTTTATATTTTCATATATAGAATTTAGGAAAAATATTATTTTATACAAATTTATTAGCTATCATATACATCCTTAAGAAATCAAAGAAATTAAACTATTTTCGAAGTCGAAATAAATAGGTTTAGCAACATAGTTTCGCCATCAAAATTTTTCTGTAATGTTTCCTAAATTTATATTAAATTGCTATGAAAAGGTTTTTCACAAAACTATTCTCTATATTTTTTATCAACTTTTAGCCCTCAATTATGATTAAAAATGGTATTTTTGAGAAAAATAAACGTATTTTTCTTAATGACCTCACTTGGATGCCAAGCTTTACTAGTTATTGATGTATTTTGTAGTGTATGGGTGTTGCTGGAAGGGGTTCAATTGAGAGAAGTTAACAAAATGAAATATGTGCCGCTTATGTGAATAATTTAGTGGTATTGGAATTGGAGAAATTAGTGAATGATAATGTGTTTTACAAGGAATTTGGATGAAATGAAGCTAAGGAAAGTTGTTTAAAGCATTATTTGTTGTTTTAAATTGATTATATAATTGTAACTTAGAATAAAAGCAAGTAAATTAGTTAATTAGGGGATATTGGTTTAGGTGAGATGATAACTCAAAGGATTTTGTGAATGAATTTTGCACTAAAATGATATTAAGAGGGTGAGTCAGAAGCAAAACCAATTAATAAAATGTAAAAACAAGAGATTTAGAAGCTTAGTCATAAGATGATTTTTTTTTAAACTTTATAAATAATAGAGTCAAAGGGAATCTTAGAGGAAGTTAGGAGGCAAATATTCTATTCAATAATCACTCAAAAGTTTAGTCAAAGGCAAAAACTTGAAGAGAAGTATAGTTAAGAAGGCTTAGAGGTTGAGTTGAAGGGTGAACTCTTAAGGAATTTGGCGTTGACTAAGCTTAGAGGTTATTCTGCCAAAAGATCTAAAAGTTACGTAGACTATATGGTTGGTTCAAAAGGTGCTTTAGAGGATACTTGAAGTGAAAGTATATGAGTATAAGCACTCAGAAGTTGTTTTGGAAGGTAATTCATAAGAGATCTTGAGTAGTTATCAGACTCAGAGGATAATTCAAAGGATAATCCTATTAAAACCTTAACTCTGAAATGGTTCAGGAGATAACTTAGAAGCGGTTTAGGAGATAACTCAAAAGCTTTCCAGTTTAAGAACTTCAAGGGTAACTTAGCTCAGAAATTAGTTTAGAAAGTGTTTATTAAATAATCTTGAGTTTTTACTAACCTTAGAGATTGAATCAAAGGCTAAATTAGTTATGAACCTCAATACCTGATTGGCTTCGGGACACCAACCTAACCAAATTCTAAGTTCTGGGCTATATTGGAGACTTGTTGGTGAGTTCCTCATACATAGAAGACAAATTTATGAGCTTTACCAGTTTAGAACACTTGCCGTGCTCTACCAATTCTACATGGCTTACCATAGTTTACTTGGCTTGGAAAGTCCAGGTCAGCTCGACTAGCCCAGGTCAATTCGGCCAATTCATGTTGCTCGACTAGTTTAGGTCGGCTCAGCCGGTCTAAGTTGACTCATCCAAGATAGTAGAACTACAAGATTACTAACTTATGTTTTTCTTTACTAGATTACCTTCGTGTTTTGTTTTGTATTTACAAGAATGCCACTAAGGCATCCTTTTAGTTATTTTATTTACAAGTTTGCAGCAATGTATAAATAGTTCATGTATGTAGGATTTTAGATAGATTTTGTACATTAATGAAAAAGCCTTTTTGAGTCTTCTCTTAGAAAACTCTCTCTTACTAGCTCTTATCAATCCCTTTAGTAAGGATTGTGGCAAGCAACCATAGTTATCTCTTTATGCTTCATATCAAAGCAATGAGTAGGCTGTGTATGATTTTGTTGGTGCATCATATCCAATTAGGTTGCTCATAGATTTGCTAAAACCCTCACTAAACCCATTCTCTTTTCGTTCCTTCAGTATGATCGGACCTACCTTTATGACTAGCCTTATTTACTCTTGGCTTAGTTTGTATCATCTTAGTATCATCCTCACGATGGCAATTCCTTTACTACCATAAACTCAACACCAATCTTCTCACATACACACATAACAGACCTATAGCCACAATTACCAATTTTGAACGCCCCTTTTTGCAAACCTTAAGTCATCAAATCCCTTTTAAATGGTAGAAAGAAATTCTACTATGTTGGGGTTTCTGTCAAATGGCCATTATTTGGTCTACCAATGTGTAGAATTGTGTTGCAATACAAAATATTATAAATGAGGTTCAACCACAAATAATTCTAGAGTTCAATCATAGGGTTGCAAAAAATACTAGTTACTTAAAATACAGAGCAAACCAAGAAATTAAGTCTTGCCATTGTCGCACCTTTACTTTGATACTAAAATGATACAAACTAAGCTAAGAGCAAATAAGGCCAGTTGTTAGGGTAGGTCCAATCCTATTGAAGGAACAAAAAGAAAATGGGTTTAGTGAGGGTTTTAGTGAATCCGTGAGCTTCCTAGCTAGATATGACACACTAACTAGATCTTACACAGCTTAATCATCGCTTTGATATGATGCACAAAGAGAAAAGTAATGATAGGAATTAAGCTATAAAGCTTTTGACCTGCAATCGAGCTCAAGGACTAAAAGGCCTAGTAAGGTGGATTCTCTCGCTCCAATAGACTCCTGCCGAAGCCGAGTATCTTCTTACTAACTCATTTTACATGTCGAGCCGAATGATTGCCTATTTATCGAAGATTGTGTGTTGAGACAACTGCCAATCTTCGCTCTCTCACATTCATTCTTAAACCAACCACTTCCCCGGCTTTAATTTTACTGAGATGTAGAGAGAGACTCCAAACTAATCCTTAGCTACCCCTACTTAGACAAGCAACCTTTTCGTAAACTTTTGTCTACATCCTCCAACAGGCTCACTAATGTATCGTTGCCATATGTACATGACCACGTGTAGAATCTACTCCACTAATCATTACCTTTTTGGAATATTCATTTTTATCCTTCTGTATTCTTGTAAATTACTTCTTTAGGGTAATATCCTTATTGTTTTTTCCTTTTTAGGCATGTTATCCTAAATTCTTAGGTAGCTATAAAGAATTAGATTGAACATTAATACACTTGACATTTTCTCTCTCGTAAACATTACTTTGTTTATATTTATTTCACTCTTATCCTAACCCTTAAGCAAGGTTAGGTGGTGAGCAACCCTACCGTACCATCTCATATGTGATATCGAGTTATATCATAAGTCCTCAAAAGTTCCATTAATGCATCATATCCATTGGAGCTGTTCGTAGGTTTTTGCTTACTGTATCATTCATATCTTTCCTTTTGCACTTTCCTCATTACTTCCATTTTGAGCTTTCGATAAGCTTAGACCCATTTAGCAACTAGCATTGTCTGTTCTTAGTTAGGATTCACAACATCTTGATATTAGAGTAAAGGTTTTTGTTTGAGTTGTGGTTTATGTTTAAAGTTCTGTTTATACTCTATTTTGCATGTGTAAACAAAGAAAGTTATTGTGTTCATTTCATTGCTGTGCTTGTTAACTGTTATTTTCCCTAGTTTGTGGAAGTGTTTGCTATATCACCTATTAAAGCATTTGGGCTTTCAATTTGCAAAGAAAATGACTGACCTATATGTAAACATTGGTGTTAGAGATGATAATAGTGGAGTTGTTTACCATGGACGATAGTCTTAAGGAACCCCTAGGAGCACTGACAAGAGACTTGATGAGGTGGCTAACCTCTTTATGGATTTGACTCGAGCTATTCATATATTAGCTTGCTGATTGATTGAGGCTGTACAAAACACCCTACAAGCTGCTCAACCTATTAGAGGTCAAAAACTAACTCGACTAATTCAAGGTAAAGGATTAAGCGAATGAGTAAAACAAAGGATAGATTTGAGAGAACTAAATGAAGACTACAAGGAAGAGTATCTTAAAGAAGAGCAAGCTAGAGCCCCTAAATCATCTGATCATGTGAAGCTTCAGATTCCGAGCTTCAATGGATCTAGGAATGCTAATGAATATTTAGAGTAGGAAGAAAAGGTGGAGCATGTTTTTTATTATTATCAGTACGAAGATTACAAGAAAGTAAGAATTATTGTTATTGAGTTCTTTAGATAAGCCGCCATGTGGTGAAAGAATTTCCAAACTATAAGGAGACGAGAAGGGTACTGAGAGATTAATACTTGGCTTAAAATGAAAAGAATACTAAGAAATAGATTTGTGTCAGAAACTTACCTGCAGGATACTTTTACTCGGCTTCAAGAGTCGAGGCAAAGAGGCCAAACAAATGATGAGTATGTATAAGAATTTCAAATTCTCATGATCCAACGTAAAGTGGAGGAGCCCCCAATGTGAACAATCTCTAGGTTCATCACGGGATTAAGAGCTGATATTCAGGACATTATGGAGCTCCGACGATTCACCATAATGGATGAAGCCATTAGAGTAGCCTAATGAGTAAAGAGGCAAAGAAGAAGCCGAGTATTGACTAGAATGCCGACTAGTCGACCCGGATAGGGAAGTCACCAAACTTAGTCAAGTACTGAACCAAGGTGAAAGGTAGAAGTTGGATCCAAGCAGCAAGGCTGACCTAACGATGAAGTATCGACCTAAACTTATGGGAAACAGCAAGGATTAGGCAAGAAGATGAGTTAGATTAAGTGCTTTAAGTGCCAAGGGTTCCAACATATGGTCACTCAATGCTCAAACCGAAGAACTATGGTGATCAAGGGAGATGTCACGAAGCTGGAGGTAGAGAGTACAGATGAGGAACTCAAGGAGGAGGAGATCATTGCCAAGAAAGAATTGATTGAGGAGGACATGTTTACCAAGGACTTGGATCAGTTAGTCCTAGTTGTCTGATGTGCCATGAACTTAAAACCCTTACGATAGGAGGTGCAGAGGGAGAATTTGTTTCAAACCACCTGCAAGGTGAATAACTAAGTACGAACATTAATTGTGGATAGTGGAAGTTGAACCAATGTGACATAAACCAAAATGGTCACACAACTGAAGTTGCTAACCATTGCACACCTGAAGCCGTACACATTGCATTAGTTAAATGATAAGGAAGCACTACATGTCACCCGGTAAGTATTATTGCCGATCATAATTGGAAACTACTCTGATGAGATTCGCTGTGATGTGTTGCCTATGTGCACTTCACACTTGTTGCTTAGCCAACCACGGCTATTTGACATGAGAGTTATCCATGATGGATACAAGAACATGTATGTGTTTGAAAAGGATGGTCGAAAGATTACACTGAACTCGATGCTACTGAGAGAAGTTAATAAATTATAGAAAAAACTTGCTTATAGATCAAAGAAGACTCTGATGATGAGTAGAGCTAAGCTCTGAGAGGCCATCAACACCGACAAGCCAACCCTTATGTTGGTTAAGTGCCTATTAGAGATGAAGAAGCAAGGTGAACTACCCTAGAAAATCAAAGAGTTGTTGGAAGAGTATGCCGATCTATTCCCATAACAATTACCTAAAGGGTTGCCCCCAACTTGAGGCATAGAGCACTGCATTGACTTAGTACCTAGCATTACACTGTCAAATAAGCCATCCCATTAGATGAATCTGGAGCAAGCCATTGAACTCCAACGACAAGTCAATGAGCTTCTAAAAAGAGGTTATGTTAGGGGAAGTCTCAGCCCTTGTGCTATGCTAGCACTTTTAATGCCGAAAGAGGATGAAACCTAATGAATGTATATAGACAATCAAGTCGTGAATAAGATTACAATCAAGTACAGGTATCCTATCCTGTGGTTAGAAGACATGCTAGATGAATTGAGAGGAGCCAAGATTTTCAACAAGATTGATCTTAAGTTTGGCTACCATCAAATTCACATGAGGCCAAGAGATGTATAGAAAACGATGTTCAAGACTCAACATAGATTATATGAATGGATGGTTATGCCTTTTGGCTTATTAAATGCCCCAAGCACTTTCATGAGACTAATGAATCATTTGTAGAGACATTTGATCAAGAAGCGTGTTGTAATGTACTTTGACGACTTCCTGGTCTACAGTACTGACATGCCGAGTCACTGTAAACATCTTCAAGCCGTTCTGGATATCCTCCATGCTAAAAGATTATTTGGCAATCTCAAGAAGCATTGCTTTTGCTAGGAGGAAGTAGTATTCTTGGGTTATGTAATAAGTGGAGGAGGCTTACGAGTGGATGACAAGAAGATCCAATTAATCGTTGAGTGGCTAAATCCTATTACTTGTGCTAGTGTGAGAAGTTTCCATAGACTAGCTTCATTCTGTAGACAATTTATCAAGAATTTCAGCACCTTCACTGCACTACTTATTAAGCTAACGAAGAAAAACACCGACTTCCAATGGGGAGGAAAGGAGCTTTGCCCAGATAAAAGAAAATTGACCTCCAACTCAGTGTTAGTTTTACCTGACTTCAAGAAAATATTTTAGCTAGAATGTGACACATCAGACATTAGAATAGGTGCTGTCCTAATGTAAGAAGGCTAACCAATTGCCTTCCACAATAAGAAGCTCATAGGACCATAGTTAAATTACTCTGTCTGTGGCAAGGAACTCTTTGCTTAATCCAAGCACTACAATTATGGCAGCACTATTTATTGCTAAGAGAATTTGTTATCTATACTGATAATAAGTTGCTAAGGTACCTCAAAAGTCAAACTAAGTTATCGAAGAGATAAGTAAGATAGGTTGAATTTCTTAAAGGATTCAGTTTTGTAATAAAATATAAACAAGAAAAAAGCAATGTAGTTATAGATGCTCTTTTGAGAAGACACGCACTCCTAAGCGAACTGTAGACCAGATTATTTAGGTTTATAAGCATTAAGGAGCAGTATTCTGGGGATCCACACTTTAGACCCGTATTTACATGATGTGTCAATGGAAGAACAGTAGATGAGAACCATATAGAAGATGGCTACTTGTTTTGAGGGGGAAAATTATGCGTACCGACTTATTCACTATGGGAGCTATTGATCAGGAAAGCCCACAGTGGAGGACTGTCTGGACATTTTAGGGAGAAAAGGACATATGAATTGCTGAGTGGTCAATTCTTTTGGCAAAAAATGAGGCAAGATGTGAACAGAGTTGTTGAAAGCTATGTTGTGTGCAAAAGGACTAAGTGTCGAGTCGAAAAAGGAAAAGTAATGCCATTGCCTATTCCAATGAAGCCATTTCCTGTTCCAATGAAGCCATGAACCGAATTGAGCATGGACTTTGTTCTCGAATTACCACGAATTGCCCGAGGCAAAGATTTTGTAATGGTTTTTATAGATAGGTTCAACAAGATGGCACACTTTGTGTCTTGCTCCAAAACTAACGATGCTTTGGCTGATGCTTCTCTTTCCTTGTAGGAGATTATGTAGTTATACGGTCTGCTAAGAAGTGTACTCTTCAACAAAGACTCAAAGTTCTTAAGCCATTTTGGGAGGACCTTGTGGCGTCGAATGGGGACTAAACTACTATTCAGTATTTCCTGTAGCCCATAAACTGATGGCTAAACGAAGGTGGTTAATCATGAAGAACACTGGGCTAAATTCAAGAGGGGGGGGGGGGGTGAATTGAGTTTAAGGACAAATTGCAATTCTTTTCCGATATAAACAACTAAATGCAATAATAAGAGTAATCAAAGCAACAATAGAGCAATAATAATTGTGGAAATTAAAAGAGATAGGGATAAAGAAGATCAAGCTCGGATATAACGTGGAGTTTGAACCGATCCCTAGTCTCCATAGACACACAATGCTTCCAACCGAAGACTTCATACCACTTTATTGATTTCTCAATCCAAGCTCCAAGAGCTATACAAACACAAACTTGATTATATAAATTTTACACTCACAACTCTCAACACAAATCACAATCTCAACTCTCAATACAAAAACTCAATTTCAAGAATTATTGGTGTAGTGCTTTTAACTCTCAATACTTGCAATTAATAGCTCACAAGCACTATACTTCAAATCTCTCTAAATACTAGCAATTTATGGTACAAGAGACAATGAGAATTATAGATAACAAGAATATAGGAGAATGTTGAAATATTGCAGCAAAAGATTAGTTCTCTACTATCCTTGGTCGGGTTGTTAAGCATTTATATTATCCCATTCATTTCTTCCCATTACAATCCATTCAATGCTCCAACGGCTAGTTGAATCTGACTTACCGGCATGCTAGTACTTTGAACTACTGACAAGCCGATTCTTCTAGGTCAGTGAGCTTTTCTTTGTGTTTTCCAAGGTTTTATACCGTCAACCTGGTTCTTCCTTAAGCCATCAACTCGGTAGGCTAAATATCACCTGAAAATTCTTTTAACACACAATAAACGAATACTCTTTGCAATATAACTTCAAGATCATTTGCTCACCACTTCAAAAGATTAAATTTCTTGTAGAGATAATTATATATTTAATCATTAAGCAAGCTAATTAAAATTATTCAATTATCTTAAAATAATCAAATAATACTTAGTTTAATCATCTACTTATTTTTGTTCTCTTAAAAAATAACATGTTTAGATATACACTTTTTGTTTTGTTCTCATCAAAATCAAATAATGAACCCTAGGTACAACAATCTCCCCTTTTTTGATGAGGACAAAACTCTTATACTTTAAATACTCCCCTTCAATCTAATATTCCCCCTCAATTTAATACTCCCCCTCAATTTCAAGATATTTGACAATTGAATAAGATTAAGTGAGTACTTGCAAAAAGAAAGTATATTGATGTGCTAAGGAATTAAGTCTCACTTTCACATAAAGAATATATCAAACTTTCAAAGAATCAAGATATGCCAAAGTTATAGGATCAATATCATCTTTTGAGTAACTATTATCAATTTGATGTAATACACGTTTTGACATTCTAACAACTTGAACATTTCTCCCCCTTTGGCCTCATAAAAAAAAGGAGGATTCAGGCGGTGAAGAGGAAAGAGGATTTAAGTCAAAATTTCAACATAATCCCAACTTAAGCCTTAAAATATCCCCTCTACAAAAGTGAAATCAAAGAAGCTAAAAACCATGCCAAATAAAATCTCCATAATGAATTCATCAAGATCAGCCCAAACCACATCAAATGTTTAAAAATGTGAGCCAACTATGGAGAGTGTAATAACTCCATGAGATACATGAACTATAAGTAGTAAACAATATAAATAACCAATATAAGCAATAAAAGCTAAGATAAAGGCCATGGCAAGATAATAGAAAATAATAATAGAAGTGGCCAATGGCTAAATTCATAACATGAGAAAAAACATAATGAAAAGCATATACAAAATAGATTAAAAGTTAGCAATTCATGCAACTTGTAGATCATCATCTTTAAGCTAGAGGAGGAATGAGGCAAGATGGGTAGTGATAGTTCATCTAGAAGTTGTTATAGTTCATCAAGGTGGCATCTTAATGGTGGATGGGGGGTTAATAGAGAGAGAAAGTTGTATGAAGGAGAAGAAGAGAGTGTGATTTGAATAAGTGAAGGGATTAATGAGAGATTGTGTAGATTTGGAGATGATTGATGAAGAAAAATTATGATTTTGAGAGTTTAGAGATGGAAGATTGAAGAGAGAGAAGGAATCTAGGGTTTGGGGGAAGAGAAAGAAAGGTTTTAGGAAGAAGATGGAAAGAGAGAGAAAGGAATGGCATTATTTATGGTAAGAAATAAAGATACATGCAAGTTGGTAGTATGAGGAGCCAGTATACTAGTTCTGGGAATAGAATTGTTGCAAATTTGTTATAGAAAATAGTATACCGACTTGCCGGTTCTTAGAATAAAACCAAAACAATTTACTTATATAGAGGAGTATACCAGCTTGCCGATTACAAGAACAAAACCGAATAGAAATGAAAAACTAGAGTAATATACCGGCTTTCTGGTTAAGAGAGTAGAAGCAAAAACAAGTTGTTAAATACGCAAGTATACCGGCAAGTCGGTGAATTGTTTAACCGACATGCCGGTTGTCTGTAGAATTGCAGAAAAACAATAGGGTCTTTTGATTGAGCAAGTTTGCCAATTCAAAGTGATTTCTAGAGATTCAAGCAACATCCTAACACTTCAAACAAGTTTATTTAAGTCCATTAAGGCTTGAAAAACTCAATTTTTAATGAGAGAGCCAAGATTCATCCGAATTAAGTCCATTGAGCCAAGTAATTCATGATAAAGTGAAAGTATGCATGCATAAGAAAAATAGGTGCATAAACATTGAGTTTTTGCACACCAACAAGTCAAGCAAATTTCAAATGCATGTTTGAGCATGGTAGGCACAAAATATAGCTTTAAGGCTCTACAAATTGAAAAATCATTACTCAAGTTCCTTAAAATCAAATATTAAGCATAAATATAGCTATTGAGCAAGTATGGATTGTTTCTCAAATTCAAGACAAGTTTATGGTTTAAGTATAGTTGAAAGATACCAAAAAGCATAAAAAATACATGATCAAACCAAGCAACATTCATATTGGCATAAATAGTCATGAAATGCTTCACAATGCACTTAGAACCTAAAAAGGGTCTAGAGAGATCAAATATGTACAAAATTCAAATCAAGCTAGTTTGACCACTTGAACATCATTTAGGGATGAAAATAAACATGTGAGACCTGGTTTTGAGCAAGGAAACCAATGCATAATTTATTTGTGTATATATCAACTTAGTTGCTTATGAATGACTTCAAATGTGCCCAAATCATGCTAAACGCCATGTTTTATGTATGAAATCTATATGAGCATGTTTCTTAGGTCCAGTTGAGTATGAAAAGCTGATATCTCCACAACATTAATAAGATTTAATAAGAATTAAGTCATTAGTTGCTAGAAAGTTCACTATTAAGCCATGCAAATGTATGAATGACTAATTTTGAGCAATGAGGCTTAGTTATCACAAATCAATACTTCAAGTAAGTTTCATCATCATGTTCAAGCATGTTAGAAGGAAAATATCGCGAGAAAGATTTGGAAGTCTTAAAATCACCACTTGAAATCATCAAAATCAACCATTAAATACAAATTGAGCTTAATGTCACACATTTATACTAAATCAAGTTCATGATAATTTGGCATTCTAAACAAGTTTCAATGATATCTATAGATACAAGGGTAGCATGATTCAAACATATAGCATGCAAATAGACAACACGATTACATAACTTCCCAAACAACAATAAGAGCCTAATTTGAGTCTAAAAGAGTCAAATTTGCACAAAAACAAAAGTAGGCCAACTTAATCATTCAACCACAATCTATAAACAAAATTAAACATGTGGGAATTGGATTTGAACATGGAAATCAAAACATGGAAAAATTGTGTGCACATGATTTTAGGTATTCATGAGAAACTTTAAATATGCACAAAAAGTATGATATTTGCAATTATTCATTCTAAGCAAGATTTATATGTGCATTATGACATGATGAGAGTTTAAGCATAGCTTGCAAAGCTAGTAATTGCAAAAACACTAGTTAAATCCCTAAATACTTATTTGAGCTCAAATATGGTTGGGGATATATCAATTATGCATAGCTTCATAATCAAATCAAGACAACCATTAAACCATAAAATATTAGCGTATTTAAACATGTAAGAGCTAACATTTGACATTACAATCAAGAGATGGTAGATATGTATACAAGGAAACCTTAAGCAAATGTAGAGAACTTTAAGTGTACAAAAAATATGTTAGTTATTGTATGGAGACCACTTGAATGAATTTCTTGAATCAAATACCATTTTGGAGGCACTTCGAATTTTCTTTAAGCATTCTCCATTCAAGTTTCTTAAGTTGCTCCTACTTAAAGTTCCTACAAAAACATGTGATTGCTTCTTTGATACCCCTGTGACTTTTGGGTTGTTTGTAGTTAGTTACAATAATATATTCTTGTCCTTTTGGAACCTAAGCCATTTTACCTTTATGATTTAAATTGGTATTGCGTCATATTGCACACGCATGTGCAATATGGCCATATCTACCACAATAGTTACAAGTCTTAATTATTGCTTTTATAAAGTAACTTTTGTAAGACTTGTAAATATATTCCCTACTATAGCCAATTCTAGTTTTGTTTAATCCTTGCCTTTGAGAGCCAAGGAGCTTATCTAAATTCTTTTCTCCATTAACGAACTTGGCTATTGTTTGTTTTGAATCATCTAGGGTAGACTTCAAGATAACATTTTCAATTTGAAGCTCTCCTAACCTATCAACCATATGATCCTCATTTTTCATGCTATCAACTTTTGTTTCAAGAGAGTTGCACTTTTCTTTCAATTGACCATTTTCCTTAGCTAACTCCTCATTCCTAAGATTTAAGACTTCATTATTTCTATTTAATTTATCAACCTCTAATCTTAAGTGCTCATTATCTTCCTCTAAACTTTCTTTGATATCATTCACTTTATTATATTCATTTCTAAATAAATCAAATTCACTTCCTATTTCAATCATCATTTGTTTCATCATCTTGTTCTTCTTTTGAGCCTTAATAAATTCCTTAAATAATTCATCATATATATTTTTGAGTTCATCAAATGAAGAATCACTAAAAGTAGAACATACCTCATTATCTATTGCCATAAAGCACATTTCTCCTTCTGAGTCACTTGAATCACTCTAAGTTGCCATCATAGTCTTTTTCCTTGCTCCTTTCTTAGCCTTCTTAAGATATGGGCAATATTGTTGAATGTGACTCGGTTTTTGGCAATTATAGCACTTGATTACTTCTTTCTTCTCCTTCCTTGATCAAGACATGTTTTCATCCTTATCTTTTGCCAATTTCCTATTAAACTTCATGAATTTCTTAAAATTTCTTGTGATCATCATCATCATCATCCTCACTTTCATCACTAATAAAGCTCTATTTGGTTGCTTTTAAGGCAATTGTTTTCTTCTTGGATTCCTCTCCTTGCTTTTTAATGATCTTGTGAGTTTTAAGAGTTCCAAGAAGTTGCTCTTTTGGTATTGTGTTAAGGTCATGAGCTTCCTCAATTGTGGTTCTCTTGGCAAAGACCTGAGAATTTTGGAATTTGGTTTGCCATTTTCTTCGACAAATTTGATTTCAAACTTTGAATCTGAGATACAATTGACATTGTTTCTCTGAACTAAATAACACCACACTCTCCATACAAATGTCTAGTTAACCCGTAAACATAGTAACTATATCAATAACAAACTACTACACAAAAACTTACTTTGTTTTCGGATGTTTGAAATAGGGCAAAACAGAGTTTACACAAAAACAACTACTACACTCTATTACTTACTCAAACACTTCGGTGATTCTCTTGACAACTTCGATACACTACTACAACAAACACTACTTCACAAATCACAAGTATAACTTACCCAAACGAAACCTCTACTATGATACTAAGATTATGCGAACCGAGACCAAGGATAGATAAGGCCGGTCAGAAGGATGTATCCAAGTTTGCTGAAAGTTTGAAGAGGGAAATGGGATTGTGTGAAAACAAAAAAGGTAAAGTAAACGAACCCACGAATAGTTCCAAGGATATGATAAACCAAGGTTTTTTGAGGACTCACGGCAGAACTCGATATGATGCACAAGATGGTCCAATGAAGTTACTCACCAAAGTTCAAGGGAAGAATCCACACCTAAGTAAAAGTTTAGAGGGGTTATTTCCATATTCCCATAAATCTTTATTGATATATAAATGCTAAAGTTCATTGTCAACATAAAAAGTTCCATACCCTTTGGTATGATAATAGATAATGGTCCTTTCCATGCGGAATCAATGATGGGACTGTCTACTTTTCAATATCAATATTATTTTTCTTGTGCTTATTGTTGACATATATGTATCCAAGGCTAATTTTGTTGTGTACTGTATCTTTACTTTGATTAATACAATACGATATATTGCTCACCAAAAGTAAAGACAAATGACTGATTTGAAAAACAAGAACCCTTTCTACCCATAAAATTTATTTTATACAATTTGCCATACCTCATTAAAGTGGAAAAAAATTTTATGGACAAGGTTTATATAAACCCATCTTTAACTATATTAGATAGATATATTATGTTTAGACACCGAATGTAATATATGTTAAAAATAATAATTATCACAAGAGTTAGCAATGTTTTCTATTTCCACATTTTGAAATGTTGGAATTTAGTTTTCCTATCTAAAATGGAAAGTGTGATATGCAAAAAAGAAGAAATTGTTAAATTGAAGAAAATTTATTGGTCAGTTTATATTAAATTTGCTTATCAATAAAATAAGAGGTATACTTTCAATCTAAAGAATAATTTAAGAAATTTACTGATAAAAAGTTAATTTTTGGTTGTATTCCATCTTTACCTTTTGATATCTATTATATTAAAGGGGTTGTGACCAATTTGATGCCTTATGTCATGGTCTAAGAAGGTTTTTAGCATACATATGGATCATATGATACTTACCATCTTGCCTTTGCATAGTAAGCAGGCCTAACTCGCATGCAATGATGACCAATAAGGCCTAAACCTATAAGAAACACAAACAAGATAAAACGACAATAGTAAATATAAGGGACATGAGTAAGAATCGTAAAAAATAAATATCACACTTTTATTAATCCATCGATATTATAAGACTACAATTGTTTATGCACGATGGTTATGTATACATAACAAGATGCCTTTGGTCATGATCAACCAAAGTGATAAGTAAGAGTTTCAATGAACACTCACTCTTGTAAAGAGCTTTAGAAACATTTTTGAGCCTAATAGGAAGAGACATTAAAATCGTTGAAATGGCATCATTTCCAAAGTGGAAACTTTCTAAGTAAGGCCTTAGCTAAAAGTGCAAAAAGCCTCCCTCTATATTGCAATATATATAAAAGAATAAGGTCCTACTAGTACAAGTGTATTACAAAAAAGAGATCCTAACATCCTCCCCACTTAATTCTATTAATGTACTTAATAACAAGTATCGAAGCTTAGATTTATTGGTAAAGGTCTTCTAGCTAGCAAGATTGACTTTATCTTAGATGAGGGCTTGATGTCTTATTCAGTCTCCTAATTAGTATCTTCTTCTTCTCAATCTCTCCATTTGACTAAGTACTTTGTGTGTTCTTCTCCAATAGCAAGATCTTTGACTCTTAACTTTGTAAGGACGTTTTCTACGACTTGACTCAAGTTAAACTTGATCTTGATGTGTAACTGCTTTGACTCATTATGAGATGGGTCTTCCATGTCTAGATAATATGGCTTCAAGACACTAACATAAAAAACCGTATAGACGTTCAACCATGTAAGAGGCTTGACCTTATAAGCTAATCTTGTACAATGATAGATGAAAAGAGTTCTACATGAAAAACTTGATGGACCTTCAATCAGAGCTGAACTAATGTACCTCTAAATCAACCTTTTGTCCTTGTTCTACAATAATCCAACCTGTTTTAGAAAAAAGTTTTATGAGAAATTGATCTCCAACGTTGTACTCTTTGGGTTAGTGGTTCTAATCTACCCATTTCTTCATCCTCTTGGAAGCCTTTTCAAGATATGCCTCCGTTGCTTTTGAACTCTACTGAAATGGTAAGCTCTTAGGCATCTCTGGGTATATGGTATGGCCATTGTATAGCATAATAGTGGCTGCTGACCTATGATGATCTTAATAAGGCTCTTGTTAGAGGAAGAGCTTTACTAGATGTTGAAACAAAACTGAGCGATATCCAACAAGTTAACCTAATTCTTTTGGTTGGCATTAATAAAGTACAAAGGGTATTCCTCTAGCAAACGATTGAATCTTTCTATCTAGTTATCACTTTGCTTATGTTAGTTGGAGGTCATGTTCAATTCAAAAACCAAGAGGTGAAATAACTCTATCCAAAACTTCCCTATAAACTTAGTGTCCCTAGCATTCACAATATTCTATGGAACTCCCCAAAGCTTCATGATATGCATGAAGAAAAGTTGAGCTATCTCTTCTACATTTTGAACTCTTCATGGTAAAAATAAATGTGGCATACTTAGAGAACTTATTAACAACAACAAAAATAGATGAATGCTCCCCACTTTTGGAAGGGAAGTGATAAAATCCATGAAGACGCTTTCCCATGGGCAAGATGGCACTAGAAGTGGCTCCAACAACTTTACAATCTTCTACCTCTCAACTTTGTCTTGTTGGTAGGTTAAACAAGTCTTCATATAACTCACTAGATCCTCCTCCATGTCCAACCAATAATAACCTTACTTCAGTAAGCTCAATGTCTTCTACTAGCTCGGGAGTCCAACCTATAAAGTATCATAACACTCTCTCATAAACACCCTTATCAAGTTACTAACCTTCGAGACATATAATCGGCACCCCTTTATAGATGAGGTTTCCCTCTATCCAAAATCTACAAGTCTTCCTTTCCTCAATGAACTACTTAAGATTCTTAGCCAACATGTCTTGGCTTATATGCTGCTTGATTTGCGTCTAGATTAAAGTTGAGACTTGACTTGATTATTATGTAATCTCCACTAAGGAAGCTAAATTAGTTTATATGCTCAAAGCATCCACCACCTAATTAGTCTACTCACTACAGTACTCAGTCTTCGTATCAAATTCCGTAAGGAACTCTTGCCATCTAGCTTGCTTAATAGAGAGCTTAAGTTAAGTTAATACGTAGCTAACAACAGAATTGTCTATCTTCACTAGAAACTTCAATCCTAGCAAATAATGTTTCTAGGTCCTTATATAATGAACGATTGCATATAACTCCTTCTCTTAGGCTAAGTACCTGTACTTTGTCTGATTTGGCTTCCTACTTTCGTATACCAGTAGATGACTCTCTTGCATCAATAGTCTATCCAATGTAATGTCTGAGGCATCCGTGTAGATTTAAAAAGGCTTGGAAATGTTAAGAAGTGTAAGGATCAGCTTCTACGTCACTATACGCTTCAACTCTTCAAAGGCACTCTAACATTCCTCATCTCATGACCATGTTAAGTCTTTCTTCAATAGATCTATAAGTGGTGCAACTTTATGAGAATATCCCTTAATAGATTTTTTGTAGTAATCGGCGAGTCTAAGGAAGGACCGCAACTCTATCATATCCTTGGCCACTGGCTACTACTTAATTGCTTCTATCTTGGCCATATGCTTCCAAACTTACCCTTCCTCAATTGCATGACCCAAAAATTTGATGCGCTTCTAGGCAAAGATGCATTTCTCATGCTTTACATACAAATAATTCTCTTGTCTTCTAGAAAACCATTCATAAGTGCTTTACATGGTCCTACAATGTCCCGTTATACATAACAATGTCATCTAGATAGACAACTACAAAATTTTCAAATATTTACAAAATATATTATTCATTAAAGTATAAAATGTTACAGGAGTATTAGTGAGACTGAAAGGCATCACCAAGAACTCATAAGCACTATACTGGGTTACATACGTCATCTTGAGCTTATTACCCTCAGCAATATGGACCTAATGATACCCTAAGTGAAGATCCAACTTTGTAAAATACTTAGCCTTACTTAATTGATCAAATAGATCAGCAATCAAAGGGATCAAATAACAAGTCTTCATTGTCATCTTGTTCAAAGCCCTATAGTTAATACATAATATCAAACTCCCATCGTACTTCTTCTAAAATAGAACATGAGTCATGTATGCAGCTTTCAAGGGTCAAATGAAGTCTACCTTTAACAACTCATCCAACTGCTTCTTCAACTCAATAAGTTTGGGAGGTGATATTCTATATAGAGCTTTGTAAGAGGTTTAACACTAGGAATCATCTTGATTTTGTGGTCTACTGACTATCTAAGAAGTAACTCCTGTAAGAGCTTTTTGTGCATCATAGAGTTATACTCCTTTAGGACACTCTCCATTACCCATAATATCTTTGTCATTCTCTCTTCATCCTTTTATGTAAGGACAATTAGGAAAGTTGGCTTCTAATGTCTAAGCCCTCTCTTTAGTTGAAGTGTCAATAGCATCATAGCCCTAATATTCTTTCCTTCCTTGCCATGGTTGCTTGCCTTATTCTGTTGAACTAATACACAGCATGGCTTCTCACCTTTGAATAACAAGCAATCCATCACGGACACCGGAGAAACTTTGGCTTCTCTAAAGAAATCTATCCTAAAGATTATACTAAATTCATCTAATGGGATAGTCATGAAGTCGAGGTTTCTACTCTAATCCCCAACCTTCACCTTTAGCCTTTTTGTAACTCTTTAGATAGGATTGGCTATGGAGTTGACAGCTTTAATATGGCTATTGTCTTTAACAATCACTAGCCTGATCTTTCTAACTCAAGCACATC
The DNA here is from genome assembly GCA_024138015.1 of Lumnitzera littorea. Taxonomy (NCBI): domain Eukaryota; kingdom Viridiplantae; phylum Streptophyta; class Magnoliopsida; order Myrtales; family Combretaceae; genus Lumnitzera; species Lumnitzera littorea. The sequence continues at coordinate 90,364,759 of JAMXBB010000007.1, forward strand.
AATGAAATTATGTGTAGTATTGAAGTCTACCAGAGCATTGGTACTCTTGCCATTGATGTTCAACTAGACATAGATTAATTCATTGTTGCATTTGGATTTATCCTATGCCAAAGAACTCTTTCTAATAGCCGACAACATGTATAATTTACCAATTCGGGGGTGCTCATCACCATCACTCCCTTACTCTTCATCTTGGCATATACTTTCTGCCTTTTAAGCCATGGCATTGAGTGCAGCTATATGTAGACCTTGAGCTATTCTATGTAGGTCATTACACAAGAAGGATGAGAATGAAGGCTTTTTACCTCCACTATTTGCCCTACTCTTTTTAGATTGTTGAGAATTGTAAGATTTCCTTTTATTCCCTCCTGTATTATTGCTGCTATTACTTGAATTTAGGGCTCCCCCACTTTTGGGTTTGCTCGTCTTGACAAACTTTTCACCTTTGTGCCTTGTTGATGCTCTCTTCCCTTTATTATCATGAGTTTAGTTAGTCAAGACTCAGCTATCGCCTGTACTGTAACTAAATTCATCACCTCATTGCCTCTGTAACTCATTCTTGACATAAGGCTTTAACCCTTCCAAGAAATAGAGTAGCTTATCATCTTTAGCCATGCTTTTAATATCCAACATCAATGTCAAGAACTTACATACATACTTTTTGATGTTATCACCCTATCAAAGTTCCCTTAACTTCTTTCAAGCATTAGACTTGACATTCTCAAGAAAAACTGAGCTTGTAACCCAGCCTTCAAGTCAACCTATGAATCTATATGTACATTACCATCTTAGATCTCCTCATACTTGGTGTGCTACTATAGCTTAGCATCACCAATCAAGTACATTGCAACCATGATGATCTTGTTCTCTCATCATTTGTCTCGATAGTGGTAAAATATTGCTCCATATCAAATAAAAAATTCTCCAGCAACTTAGCATCCCTTACGCCATTGAATGCCTTAGGCTCAAGCATCTTTAGATGCCTCGTATGAGTAGGAATGTGTACAAGGGTAAGGGTAAGAGCATTCCTTACAGCTCAAGTCAAAATAGTTACTTATGCTCTCAACTCTTCAACAAACTTGGTTCAGCCATAAGTATTTACCTATCTTCTTAAGTCTTCAACTTAAGTACCTAGTTGTTATCTTGCATCATCGGTTATCATACGCTTTTCCTCTCTGAGTGTTTGCACTGTGACATTAAAATCCTCAACCATATCAGTCATCTTACCATTCATCTCTTGATAATTGGTCTCAACTTCTACTACTCTCATAAAAAAGGCAACCAAATCATCCATCCACTTGATCATACCCTTGAGAATTTCCTCTAAGCTATTTAATCTCTTGCTTACTTCCTCTTGTCGTGTCATAGTCATTTTCGCTGAAATAACCTAAACTCTAATATCAACTATCATGGTCTAAGGCTTTCTCTAATACACAAATAAACCTACAATGTTCATTATTTTGCTTCTACAGTAATAAGCAAACTTAGCTCATACATAACACTAGCTAAAAGGCATAAATCTATAAGCAACATAAACAAGATATAATAGCAACTGTAAATATAATAGCAAAAAATAAATAGCAAACTTTTATTAATCCATTAGTATTATAATGCTATAATTGTGTATGCATAAGGATTATGTATATGTATATATAACGAGATGCATTTGGTCATAATTAACCAAAATAATAAGTAAGAGTTTCAATCTAAAAGAATACTCATATCTTTATAAAGAGCTTTACAAGTATTTTTTGCTCTAGTAGGAGAAGACATTAAAATCTTTAAAATAGCATAATTCTTAAAGTGGAAACATTCTAATACTAGTAAGGCCCTTATTAAAAATACAAAAAATTCCTTTTTATGTTACAATATATACAAAAATATATAATTTTGCTAGTACAAGTATATTACAAAAAAATGGATCCTAACACCTTACATGTAATAAGGTATTATAATTAGTGTTATTAAATCCAAATTAACTCATATGGCTTGAACCCAATTCAACTATAGTTTAATTTCATTTCAAGTACTAGTTGAACCCGATTCTCCTTCTTGAACCCTTGATCATCTCATATGTTCAAATTAATTAGTCAAATCAGATCAGATCAGATCTTACAACATTATTTATAATAATATAATACTTAAAACAAAAGCTACGATTGTAAATAAGTGGGTGGATGCTACATTTAAAATATTACCAAGGTCTGTTGAAGAAGTATGAAGAAAATTGTCATATTATTAATGACCTTTTCATTTAATTTTTATAAACTTGTAATTCAATGCATTTTTTGCTAGTTATAAATAAGAAAAAATAGTAAATAATTCTCTTAAACATTAATTTAAGTGTGAATTGAATCTCTAAACTTTCAAATTATGGTTTTTAACTATCTAAACTTTAATAAATTAATAGTGTAAAAGTTATTTTTTTTTAGCTAAAATAAGGGTCATGTTAGAGTTAAAGTTTAGGAAGTCTTAAAATATATTTTAATAAGTTTAGAAAGTATTTATGCATCAAAACAAAAGTTTAAGAGGATTATTTGTTAATTTATTAAAATTTAGGAGGTTAAAAACAATATTTTAAAAATTTAAGAGATCAAATTATATCTAAATCAAAATTAAAAAAAATTATTTATATATTCCATTGGAAATAATATGGGATGCTAAAACATCCGGCGAATATACTTACATATATAGGTGGTTCCTCGTTGGATCCAATGAGGATGAAGTCGGTTCCATGGAATTATTGAAGAAATGCTCCCACACCATCAGCCTTTTGTTTCATACTTTCCAGGGATATTTTAGGTTAGTCTCCATGGAAAATCCAAGTCCTTTTCAACTTTCAAGTATTATGATTGCTATTTTAAATATTTTTTCACTGTTCCATTTTTAGTTCTATTAAAGAAATTGTGATATAAATTAGCAACCACCGATTATTCGCCTTCATAAATATTTATTTGGACCATGATAAGAATCATTTATCTTCTTTTTTATAAGGTGTTTTTTTAACATAACTTAAAGCAGTCGCTGGAACTAAGTTTTTAATTAGAAAATGACCAATAATATCTTAAATGTAAAAAATATAATTAATACTGGGCATTTGTTAATAATCCTTTACACCTTTCCCCCATTTTAAAGCAAGTCTGGGTTGGATGCACTTATTTAGTTTATGCAGTAAAATATTTAAAATAATAATTAAATATTTCAAAGAAAGCTAAGTATATGACGTAATGAAATATATAAAGCTTTTTTCCTTTTCTTGCAAGTGCATGAAGATCACGTCTTTTAGAAACAAAAAAATGATAATAAGAAATACGTATCACCAATTTCCAATTTTTATTACAACCTCAATTGAAATAGAAACGTTTTTGTTCGAAGTGAAGTAGATATCACAAATAGACTAGTTCCATAAATTTTTATAATGCAAAGTAATAATATTTATTTTTCATCTAAATCTTTTATATTTATTTAAAATCTATTTAATCCAATATGATACTGTAAAATACAAACACAGTAAAGTTATTTAGTGATCTTAATATGTCAAAGAAAACTTTTTATGAGAATGTTTATTCAATGTACAAAAAATAATATCTATGAAAAATATAGAATTTTTTTTTTCCATGTGCATTATCATTTTCCATTCCTTCCGTAATTCCACCATCTTTTTCTCCTTTCTTTTTTGTTTTTTTGGTGATCCATTTTCATTATTCATTGGTTACCTCGCAAGGCAGCTGAACCTGAACATCACCTGTAACCTGGACATCATCCTCTGACTATTCTGGTCCAATTTTCCGAGGGTCCCACATGAGACAGCTACATGAGCCGTACATTTGGCAACGTGGCACTTCCGCATTTCATGGACCACAGGGTGGGGTCCATTATTTCTACGAAGCGTCAGGAATTGGCGGCTTGTAAACAGCGCTTCACGTGCCCGTTCAAATCGTGGCCCCCACCTTCTCTAGGCCTATATGTGAGAATGCGGTTATGCATGCAACATGCACGAGTATGGTGCAGCTGCAAATTATGCACGCCTTTGGAAGGCTGTTTGATTGTATGGATCACTTCGTGTTTCAGAGCCTCTTCCGTGAAAGCCTCGGAAAAAGAAACCACCTACTATTCCCTAAGTTTTTTTTTTTAAGTAATTTGATCCTTATTTATTTAAGAATTTATCCTTTACTTAAGTAATTTATTTTTATTCCATACTTAACATTGCCGCTAGCCGAATGATTGCGTTTGAGGTCGAGTTATAACAGAAAAATAAATGTTGTATAAATTATAACTGGAAAAAAAAAAAGAATTACTTATCGAAACGTGAATTAAACCAAAAAATAAGGTTTCTTTAAGAAATTATTTAATTTATGATTTAATTCGATTATATATAAATAATTTACAGTTTAGTTCGAAAAAATAAACTAAATCAAAATGTTCTCAATTGATTCCAACCAAACTGTTTGTTTGAACAAAAAAAATTCACACAATTTTTTATATATGTTTTTCATCAATCTTCATAGATTTTATTAAATTTTTCATATCCTATTATTTTTTTATTTAATTTCTATATCAATTATTAAGATTAAGTTGAATAAATTTTATTTAATATTTTATATTTAAAAATTTTCCTTTTTAAATTATCTTATTTTTATATATATTTTCAAATCAAATGTCTAATCGAAATGTTATTTGCGTATCTCTCATCTCTTTTCTAATTTTTAGTATGCCTCTTTTGTTTTGCACTGTATTACTTTTGAACAAATAGATTTACTTTTCATTTCACATTGTTGTCCATTGAAATAGAGTTTCTTATTCCTGTTTAATCAAATTGGGTTTGTTAAGATCTTATGTAACTTTTTGTTAGGTATCATTATAAATGATAAATGTATGAAAAATTAATTGGATATATATAAAAGTTTAATGAAAAAAAAGAATATATTATTGGAGATAAAAATATTTAGCAAAAATTTGACAAACAGTTCAAATTGGATCAAATTAGTTTTAATTAGGTTTGAAAAATTTATAAATTAAACTATATGATTACATTCAATTTAACAAAACAAAAATTAAACGGTTATATTATATTTGATTATGTAAAGAGGAGCCAATTGTATCGTACCCACAACTAGTATAAATATTGCAAATAGAGGGGAAATTTATGTTCAAATAGAAAATAGAAATTAATCATTAGAGGTGAAAGTTTTGTGTATATAATGTACAACAAATCACCAAAATCTAAGAATACTAGATTAGCGCCAAAATGTCACTTTATATTTGTAATACTTTATATAGAATTCAATCGTTATTTAAATCACTAAAAGCTTCATCCTTTATTGAAATCACGAAAAGTTGCCATGTTTTATTTAAAGCTGACTCTAAATATTTGTGCGTTTGTAAGTAATTTTCCCAATTTAAACGGTTTATCTATTTATCAATATGAAAAGAATAAAAGAGCTAATTAGTTATGGTGAAAGCGAGTTTTGAGAATCTAATTAGAAAATGGAATTATTTTTACATATCTATAAAAGAGGGAAAAGCTATAAAAATGGCGTTCTCTCATCTTATTACTTTTCTATTTGAATGCTTTATCGTTTAGCATTTTTATTAGAATCATTTACATTTTCTTATTATTCTATTGTAGGTCCTTAATCTTCTTAACTTTCTTGTTTGAGTTTTCTATTTTTTGAAAGCGATTAAAATGAGGCCCTCTATCTAATATGAACAACTTAGTTTTTAGGGGAAAAAAGGGGGTAACAATTGTAATGCGCTAAGAATCACTCATAATAATAAAAAAGCTTGTATAAAAAGTTTGCAAAAAAAACATCAGTGGATACGATGATAGACATTTTCTAGTTGTTTTGAATAATAAAGGACCTTGAAAATAAACGTTAAAATGTCAACAACTAAAATAGAAAAATATATCTGTAGTTCTCGAAATAATTAGTAGGAAAGTTGGTCCATCATAAAAGGGAACTTTATTTGGTATTTTCAAAAAATTTGAAGGCGTAAAGTACAAAAAAGGATTAGCTTTTTATGGAGATACCGTTTATTATATATTATAAAGGGGAAATATGGATATTCACACGTCTATCCGGATAGTCTTATTCTATTTAGTTCTTTGTTTGAACTGGTGTACGGAGACAAATGATAGAGAAAAATGAATCAATAGGCCTTCAATTCATTAACTTAAAATAAAAGACGGCGCTAGGTCTAACTTTGAATCCACCATTGCACGAACCAATTGGGTTATTTAATCAGTCTGATTTATGTTTTATTCGACTTGAGTTATGTATGATCAGCTTAACTTGAGATAATGGAATTTAATCCCTAAACTATTGATGACGCCCAAATACATGATCCTAGAGGAGAGGGAGAACCTTAGCAGTTGCGATCCTTGAGAGCATTAGGGTGGCAAATCCATGGCATATTGATACATAATCAATAGATTTACGGTTAAAAGATCGAATTATCTCATTCTTTCAATTTGTGGCTTTTTACTTTAATCGCTTCTAGACATAATTTATGCAGTGGGTAAAATCAGCTATATCATAATATTGGGTTAAGCCAACATTAATTTGGCGTTATAAAGACCCAAATAATAATAATAATAGTAGTAATAATAATAATAATAATAATAATAAATAAATAAATAAGGATAACAACAAATTTTTTTAAAAACAAAGAGCTCTCTACCCAAATCTCCAAAAACCTCAAATATATATATATATATATATCTACACACTAGTGAACTACATACCTGCAATAGGTATATAAATTAAATTGTATCTTTAAAATTTACCAATATTTATTTAGTAAAAAATTATAATTTTTGTTAGATAATATAAATATAGATTTATCTATTTTTCTCTATCTACACTCACTTTAAATTATTTAGTTTTTTATTTATAAGCAAATCAGGATTGCGAATGGAAATCTCATTTATGCAAGTAGACATCAATCATGATTATTTTATTATAATCTGGATTCTGGTCATACAATACACACAAGTAAGGTAAGGGCGAAAATAGAAAAAGAGAGAAACTGTTAAGGAGAGAGATTATAGGATAAGTACTATGTTGTGTAAGGAGATAGTAAAAAAAGTGGGTTTTGGAATTGAGAGAGATTAATAGGAGAAAGTGAGTTGATATGTCAATTTTACCCTTAATATAAAACAATTATAGTTTTAATAAGTTATTTTTATTGTTTCTTTTTTTTGCAATAAAATTTTAATTGGAGGGTTAAATAGTAATGTTGATACGAGGCAAGTACACCTATCAATCCAAGTCGATCCCTCAAAGATTTTGAGTACTAATATTAACTTTAGCTTTATTATCTAACCGGAAAATTGTGATGAGTTAAATGAATTAAAAATACTGAAATTAACCATCTAAACTAATTATGAAACTTGATTAAACAAATTAGAAAGCAATAAACTACGAACGACTTCAAGAAATTAATAACGTATTTAGGAATTATTTCCCCTAGTATTTAACATGTAACCACTTAAAATATATTCAATTTAGTTTCTATGATTCTTGACCGGAGGAATTCACAATTAAAGCTAATATCTTTCTCAAGCATATTAACCATAATTCTAAATTATTTACCGGAATCTCTTCACTTAGTAATATAACTTAGAATTGCATTAATGTATAATGAATTCCCATACAAATAATCAACTTTCCGGAAAAAATATGTATATTATCTCTAAGTATACATGTAATTCTCTTCAATTATACTAAGATTTAATTACACATGCAATTTCTCAATCAACATGCATAATATCATATATTGACACTCTAGAATTATCAATCCACAATTAAACAATATAATTGAATCAAGAAAAGATAGAAACTTTATTGAAATTATAATTCAATCCAAGGGTTACATGAAACCCTAAATTCCATAATCCTAAATACTCGAATTATAAGTTATCATAACGAATCTAAAAACGAGTTCCATCAAAAACATAAAATAAAACATGAAAAACCCCTTTTGTTTGATGAACAATCTCTCTAATCTTGAAGTCGGTGTTGTTCTCGCCTCTTTTTTGATGTTCTCCTCAAGTCTCTTCTCTCTAATGTTTCCTTCGTTTCTGTAACGTCTCTCTTCTATCTAAACCCTAAGATATCCTTTTATATATGTATTATAAAGATTCTATTTTCGTCACCAGACACGGCCTGGGACATGGCCGTGTCCTCAAGTCATGTAACTTTCTGCACTAAGGCAAAATTTTCTACACAACTTCAAAACTTCTTCGTTTGAACTCGAAATTGAGTGAAACTTGATTCCTTTTCTTCGTTTTCGATCCTAGAACGCGCTCAAACCTTGAAATCAACATTTTACTCAATTAAGTATCAATTTCTTTAAAAAAAAACAAAAAATGTAAGGAAAATACTATAAAATCATCATATGAAATATGTTTAAAATCAGAGTTATCAAATGTTTAAAAAGACGGTTACTTTAAGAATATATATAAGCAAACGTACACTCGTATTACGTATGTAAAGAATAAATATAAAAATATAATAAAATGTAGAATATAATGTAATTATTAAATCAAATTATATACATAATTGATGATGTAGGAAAGAAAAGAAAAATTAATGCACAAACAATATAGAAACTACATGGAATAAAAAAGAAATATAACTACTACCTAGGAAAAGATCTTAAGACAAAAAAATTCTTCTAAGATTGAAAAGATATATATATATATAATAATTATTGGGTTATTGATCACCGTTACTCCAAAACTTCAATGTCTACAATCAGCCAATAGATAACATTACTACATATATGGAATTGCAAAACCATTTTTTAAAAGTAAAATAATAGAAATAACTTGGTAATTACCTAATCACCCAAAAAAAAATGGTAATTACCTTCTTTTCTACTTATATGTTACGGAACCAAATGCAAATGAAAAGGACAATTAGATCAATAGTTGCCGAACTATAAATAAATTGAAAATTAGGAGTTAATTGTTTAATTTAATAGATGTATTTTAGAAAAAAAGGTGACATCAAATTTCATACCAAATGCAAAAAAAAAGAAGAAAAAAAGACAATTAGATCAATAGTCTTTGAACTGTAAATAAATTGAAAAATAGAAATTAATTGTTTGATTTAATAGATGATTTTTAAAAAAAAATGTAACATCAAAATTCATCCAGTCATTTAATATAATTAATGAAACATGAAATAATATCCATCTACTTTAAGAATAGTGTTGTTCTTTTCTTACCTTAACAATTTCTTGTGGACACAATATTCACTATAATAAAAAGACTATACAAATTTAATTAAATCATAAGATAAAGTGACAATCCAATTTATGTATCAACTAAAAAAAAAAAAACCAGGAATGAATTGCTAACATGTACATTAAGGGACAAAATAAGCTTTATCAACCCAAAGAATAGATATCAAGACTAATAGAAAAACTTTATAAATTTCAATTATTAGTACTATTCAACATGGAGAGAGAAAAAGAGCAAATAACACATAGAAAAATAACTTCCCTTAGTGAACACGGGTTAAGATTGACATAAGGAAGAGATATAAATTAAAGGAAGAGAGAGAGAGAAGATTGTATGAAAAGATAAATTTACTCCTGATATAAGTTATATATAATTTCATAATGTTATTTTACTATTGGGTTTTTTGTTAAATAATATTTGATTATTAATCTAAATAGTAATTTCAAATATATCATTTACTTAAATCTCCAAAAGCTTTAATAATAATATATATAAATATAGATTTTTCTATAATCCCATCCATATTTTGGATGGGATCAATCCCATATATTTGTAACCTACTGCAGTAAGTAAATGATTGAATTGCTAGTATTTGAGATCCTGGTTAAAGTACACGTCCATTTTGGCTCCTATTGAATTTTTGTTAAAGTTGCTGTCCTTTTGTCATGAAACTATGTTTTTAATTATATTATCTAATGTTGTGTTGAAATTGAAGAAAAAAAGTATATGGTATTTGTATTATATTAAAAATAAATTTATGCCTATATGTAATTATATTAGTAATATAATTAAATAATCATAAAGTAATTATTGGAGTTATAGCTTGAAAACAAATTCACCTTTTTATATATAAAAAAAAAATTATACCCATGAAAAAAGATAAAAATAAAAATATGAATGTACCAAAAAAATATGTACGTAATCTCATTTAAATAAATGTTATTATACATAGGTAATTAATTTACATCCAATCAATAATCTACAAAAGACAACTTCCTATACATCATTAGTAATCTTAGTTGTAATTATTTACATGAAATTTGTTGATCAATTTCATTTTGTAGATGTCTTAAGTAGTTGTCTATCAATTTCAATTTTAACTCTCTAAATTTTGCTATAATAATTGTTGGACTTCTCCAAAGATAATAGAAAAATCATTTAGAAAGTATAAAAAGCAATATTACTAAGCATTTCATAAAATTTAAGGGATTTATGAGGTATTAAATTTAGAAGAAGAAGAAGATATATATTTATATATCATAAATATAAAATCCCTTATAAAGCCATTTAATGTGTTAATGCTTATTTCTCCATAATATGGGTTTAGGGATTTGTTTAAAAATGATAATAATGGTATTAATATAGTGAAATGAATCTTAATTTGTGAAAATGAGCTCTAAAACAGTGAAACAATGCTAATGTGGTGAGATGAACCCTTTTATTGATGAAATGAACTTTAGAATGGTGAAATAGTAAAATCCCTCGTAATGGAGAGAAAATATCTTTTTTGTTTTAGTAAGATAAGTTGTAATTTCCATGAAAATAAGCATAAAGATGGAGATGGTAGTATTATTATGGCAAAATGAGCCTGACTTTGAAGAATTGAATATTTATATAATGAGACAACAAACTCTCTATCTATAGTGAAAATGACGATAGTTTAGTAAATTAAGTCTTATTTCAAGGAAATAAACCTTCAATTTGGGAAGATGGAATTACTACATTGAAATAAGTTACGCTTTGAGGAAATAAGTATTGAAATGGTGAAAATAGTGTTAGTTTGGTGAAATGATTCTTGATTTGAAGAAATGGGCTTTAAAATAGTGAAAAGCCTTCTTATGGTAAAATAGGTATTAGTATGGTAAAATGAGTTTTACCTTAAGGATGTAGACCTTGAAGTAGTGAAAATGATGTTAGTGTAGTGAAATAAACCTTGTTTTAACGAAATGTTTTTTGAAATAATGGAACTATAGAAGCCCTCTATATAGTGAAAAAGGTATTAATATGGTTAAATGAGTATTACATAGAAGAAATGAGTCTTAAAAAGGCGAATAAGGTTGGCAGTGTGGTGACATAAACCTTGTAGTAAGGAAATGAGATTTGACCCAAAAAATAAAAAATAAAAAATAAAAAAGAGAAGAAATGAGCCTTAAAGTGGTGAAATAGTAAAAACCGCTCATATGCTAAAATGAGAATTCCATCAAAGAATCAAATCTTTGTATGGTGAAACAATAAAGTCACTCCTTATGGTGAAAAGGGTAGTAATATAGTGAAAACTTTACACGTTGAAAGAAAAAAGTCTTCAAAATGTGAAAACAGCATTAATATTGTGAAATGTACCTTAATTTGAGGAAATAAGCCATAAATTTGTGATAATGTGTTATTGTGAGGAAAGGAGCCTTTCTTAGGGAGAATGAGCATTTAATTGGAGAAAATGGAATTTGCATAGTTAAATATGCCATAATTGAAGGAAATGGGCCAAAAAAAAGGAGCAAAGCTTGGACGAAATGAGCCCTTAATGGTGAAAACAATGTTTGTTTAGTGAAATGACCCTAAATTTACTGAAATAAGTTTTGTTGCAATTCTAAAAACCTAGCTCATTTCACCATATCAAACATATTTTAACAACTAAAAGGTTAGTTATCACCATTTTAAGAGTCACTTCCCCAATGAATGAGTCATTTCACTACATAAACATCGATTTCACTATTACAATGTGCATTACTTTAAAAAAAGCCCGTTTCATCAGAGTAGTTGCATTTTGACCATTTAGAGGTTTGCTTTCTTAAAGTAAGCCTTATTTTACAAAATTAATATGATTTTAACCATTTGAAGGTTCATTTCACCATAGAAATGTCATTTTCACTATTTCAACCTCTCGTTTCCTCGAAACAAGTGTAATTTTACGATGGTAATTGAGTTGTCATGATTTGAAGGTGAGTATACATTATTTCATCAAACTAGTATGGTTTTATTAGTTGAAGACTCATTTTCCCCCATAGAAGACTCAATTCACTAAGTTAATATTAATTTCACTATATCAATGCTCATTTCTCAAATTAAGGCTCATTTCACTATTATAGGCATAGTTTCACCATTTAAAGGCTTATTTCCTTGAAGTAAGCCTTATATCACAACACTATTACAATTTACACCATTTTAATCTTATTTTCCCAATAGATGACTCATTTATCCATAATAACATCAGTTTAACTATTTCAATGCTTGTTTCTTCGAAATATAGTTCATTTAACTATATGATATACATTTTCACTATTTGAAGGATTAAGTCATCATAATAGTACAGTTTTCATCATTTTAGGGGTCTTTTCCCCAATGGATGGCCATTTAATCACAGTATTGTTAATTTCACCATTTTAATTCTTGTTTCTTTGAAATATGGTTCATTTATGGGATGAAATGGCAAGGTCTTTGTTTATGGTGAAAAAGGTGAAAATTTAGTGAAATTAACCTTATTTCAAGGAAATAGGGCTCAAAATAGTGAAAAGGGAAATAATATCGTGAATTGCGTGAAGATTTGAGGAAATAAGTTAGGAAGTGGTGAAAATAGTGTTAGTTTGGTGAAAGTGATCCTTGATTCAAGAATATGATATTTGATATAGTGAAAGCTCTTCTCGTAGTGAAAAAGGTATTAATATGGTGAAATAATTTTCGCTTCGAGGAAACAAACCTTGAAATGGTGAAAATGTTATGAATGTAGTGAAATGAGCTTTATGCCAATGAAATTTGTCTTAAAATAGTGGGACTATATAACATTTCCCTGAGGTTAAAAAGGTATTGATTTAGTGAAATAAGTCTTACTTGAAGAGAAAAGAACTTGAGAAGGTAAATAAAGTTGTTAGAGTGGTGAAGTAAGCCTTACATAGAGGAAGTGAGCTTTATATTAGTTAAAAAGTGAAAACTAGTGCTATAGAGGAACAATGCTTGCATAGTGAAATGAGCATTTCATAAAGGAATCGAGCCTTCGTATAATGAAATTGTAAAATCAATCCTTATGGTAAAAAGGATATTGAAAAAACATGTTTCCATAGTGAAATAAGCTATACTTAAAGAAAATGAGTGAAGAAATGATAACAATAGTATTATTATGGCAAAATGAGCTTTATTTTGAACAATTAAACTTTGATGCAGTGGATTTGTAAAATCTGTCCCTATAGTGATAAGGTTGATGCTATGGTGATTTTGGCCATATTTTAGGAAATTAAGCCTTCAAATGGTGAAAACGGTATTAATATGGTGAAATGAGTTAAGGTTTGAGGTAATGAGGCTTAAATGGTGAAAATAACATTTTTTTTTTTAAATGATCTTAGTTTCAAGGAAAAAGGTCTTAAAGTGATCTTCAAAATATGGCTTATTTCACCATAATAGAAGCATTTTTATTGTTAAGAGACCAATTTTCACCAATTAAGTGTGATTTTCGTAATAGATGGCTCATATCATTAAAGAAACATCAATTTCACCATTTCAATGTTAATTACTTCCAAATAAAGCCATTTTATCATACTTACACCTTTTTTTACCATTCTAAAGCTTATATCTCAAAATAATGTTGTTGCATTAAAGTAGTGTACATTTCACTATTTGAATGCTCATTTCTCCATATAAATGCCAACTTTACTATTTGAACCATCATTTGCTAAAGAGAAGCCTAATTTCTCTATATTAATCATACTCTTACTATTTGAAGACTCATTTGTTAAAAGTAAGTTGTATTTCTCTAAACTAATGTGTTTTTCATCACTTGGATGCTCATTTTCCCTATGGAAGGCTTATTTCACTAAGCTAATGTTGATATCATCGTATCAATGCTTATTTCCTCAAGTTAAGGTTGATTTATCAGTACAAGTGTATTTTCACTATTCAAAGGCTTATTTCTTTAAAGTAGACCTTTCTTACCATACCATTGTAATTTCACCACATGAAGCTTATTTCCCTAGCAGATGACTTATTTCACAATAGTAATGTTATTTTAATCCTTCCAACACTCATTCTCTTGAAACATGATTGATTTCACCATATTAAATGTATTTTCATCATTTAAAGGCTTATTTCATTACAATAATACGGTTTTCACCGTATTAAGGTTCTTTTTCCTAATGAGCCAAGCTTTGAGGAAATAAGTTTTGAAAGTGTGAAAACAATATTTATATGGTGAAATGAGCTTTATTTTGAGCTAATTAGCTTTAAAATGGTGAAAATACATTATTATAATGAAATGGGCTTTCTTTGTGAGAATGAATATTAAAATGATGAAAAATGATGTTGGTGTGGTTCAATAGGCCTTAATTGAAGGAGATAGGCCATGAAATAATGAAACAATAAAAGTTGTATTTTTTATGAAAAAAACCTAAGAATGGTGAAATGTGTCTTATATGGAGGAAACAAGTTATCAAAAGGTGAAAAAAATTGTCACTGTAGTGTAACAAGTCTTACATTGAGGAAAGAAGTCTTCAAAAGGTAAAAATTGTGATAATACAATGAGACAAATCTTTCATGGAGAAAAGAAGCTACAAAATGGTGAAAAGCATACTAATATGCTTAAAATTTGTGTTTCCATAAAGCTTTTGTTAAAAGAAATGAATTTAAGAAATGATGATAATGGAATTAGCATGGAAAAATAAGCTTCAATTTGAAGAACTAAGCCTTCATTTAGTAAAATAGTGAAATCTCTCCTTATGGTGAAAAGGACGATGGTGTGGTGATTTTGGTTATATTTTAGGGAATTAGGTCCTTAAATAGAGAAAATAGAGTTACTATGTTAAAAACAAGGCAATGTTTGTCGAAATTAGTCTTAAAACAAAGCATATTTGACCATATTAGATGCATTTTCTGCAATAAGAGGTTAGTTTTCACAGATTTTAAGGTAATTTTGTCAATTGACAGGTCATTTTATCTTAGAAGCATTGATTTCACCATTTCAATGTTTATAATTTCAAAATAAGATTTATTTTCCCATGGTAGACACATGTTGACTAATTAGAGGATTATTTCCTCAAAGTAATCCTTATTTTATCATATCGTTACAATTATTACTTCAAGCTTATTAGTCAACATTTTGATGCTTGTTTCATCAAAATATATTTCGCTTTACAATAGTAATAATATATAATTAAAATTGCATATCAATTTGTTTTATGAATATCAATTTTTCATTTCTTAGATATACAGTATTATAATAATATAATAAAAATTCACCCTTTTCAAGATACAATGCGATTATAACACATTCATATATTTACATTTCCTTAAATATATGAGTAAAATTATACATTACTTTTTTTTTTATGAATATTACTTTTTCATTCTTGGATATGCAATGCGATAATAACATAATCTTAAATATTATTTTTGCCAAATTTATCATAATTCTTTATTTTTGGTCTAATTTATTATAGCTAGTAAATTTTCAATACAAACTATCAATTACATTATTTATCACAGTGAAAGTGTCATGTCTCTTTTCTTTGTTATTTCTTATTACTTGTTCAATAAATTGTCAATTTACATTTAGATGTATTTAAATAAATAGATAAAAAGCTTCCTCAATTTTACTTTTATTGATTATGGAAGAAATAAAGGAAAAAACAAAAAAAAAATGATTATTGGTATTAAGATCGTATCGATTTCACTTTTTACATTTATAAGTGATCATTTTGTCAAGCAGTTAAAGTTTATGTATGAAAACTTTTATTATAGATTTTCGATTATACAAAGTTTATTTCATAAATAAATAATAAAAATTAAGTAAATAGTCAAGTTAAAGCAACCTTATAATCTTGATTTTAAATAAGGAACTTAAATTTCATTTAAGAAATTTGTACATTATTCAAGATCTTTAAAGTGAACTTTCTTAGTACTTATATGAGTATAATTGCCTGATTGCATATCTCATTTTTTGTCAAAAATTATACGTACACTTAATGTTATATAAAATTGTATTAATGCTTCGGATCATAACAATTATTATATCTAATAATGAAAATAAAAAATATAAATGATTAGTAATGTTGTCTTATATTATTTTAAAAAAGATAAATATTTATGCAATTCACAATTATATATATTTGTAAATAACTTATATATACTAATTCAATTTTATCTCAATTTAATTTAGATCTATCCTTATATCATGGATTCAATGTGTCAAAGAGATTAACATAAAAATAACATAATCAAATGATGAAGAAGTATTTGCCTTTATCCATACATCAATGTAGTAGTATTATTTTTTTTTTCTATTATTAAGCCACTAATTATTAATCATTCTTATTAGTTTTTTCATTTTTTCTATGCTGTTAAAAAAAATTGCTATATTTGAAACTATTAATTATATGTTTATTTCAATGTTTTGAAATTAATTATAAGCAAAATTTTCTTTTTTGTTTGGTTCTTGACAAACTAAAACTACATATTTTATAAAGACAAACTTTTTGCAATAATTTTATTTTATTTCTTTTTCATTTTATTTTATTTTATTTTTTAATTTTAATCAAACGTTGTGTGAGATTTTGCAATATAGAAACATTTTTACAATTTGTAAATTAATCTACATTTACACGATTAATATAAATTTTACTTTAATTATCAAGATATAGCCAACAAAAAATTCAACAAATCTTGTATAAACTGATTCACTTTTATCCCATTTTACTTCACATCTATCCTTAAGTTATGGCTTTAAGTGTTAAAGAGATTATCATAAAGATAGTATGAATAAGGTGAAGAAGAAGAATTGAGTTTTATCTTTGGATCGATTTCGCACTAATATTTTCATATATTAATAAGCTACTAATTATTAATCGTCTACACATTAATTTATTATTTTATCAATATTGTTAAAAAATATTGTTATATTTGTACTTATTATTCATCCCATTTCATTATTGGTTGGAAAATAATTGAAAGCACAAATTTTTGTGCCATTTAGTTCTTCACATTGTATAACCATATATTTTATAATTATGAACTTTTTGCACAAATTTTTGTTTTATTGTAGAGTATTTCTTTTTTCTTTTTAAGTTTCATGATATGCATATAAGTTTACAGTTTTCTAACAAATCCAAATTTATGAAATAAATATAAATTTTATTTCATTGATCTAATGGTCATAACAGCCTGAAGTAATAAACAATAATTTTTCTTGGAAGCTCCCTCATAATTTTGTCTCTTTTCACGTGGAAAGATTCAAGAAATTACCAAACTAAATGCACAAACTAAATGTTAATGTATGTTATCAAAAGTAGATAAAAAACAATAATTCTTTTTTTTGGATCAACATGATGCGTGTTTTGTCAATTATGTTATTATTGATGAAGGAATATACGTCAACTTATAATTACTTTATAATAGTTTTTTACTGAAATAATAAATGTTTAGTAAATTTGATTAAGTAATTTAACAAAAAGAATTAAAATGGCACAAATAATTAATAGAAAAGAGTAAAAACAAAGTCTTCTTTCCCCTTTTTTTAGATGACGAATTTGCAATAATCTTATAATTGGACAAAGTAGATACATAAATACCAATTGTAATAGTAATAATCCAACTTAGTCCTAATATAGTAGAGGAGGTGTTTATATTTATTGCAAATGCCAAACTTTGGAAAGATTTTGCTTCTTCAATTCTTTTATAGATATATAACTCCACAAATTTCGTTATATAATTGTAAAACATATTAACAAGAACATCAACACATTATGTTTCCAGCACAACAATTTCCAAAAGTAGCTTCTTCTGATCTCTCCATAATAAAAGCAGTAGAAATGAGAAGTGTAAAAGCTGAAACATAGGATTGAATTTGCATTGCCAAGGGATGCTAGCACTTGGGTCATGTACCTTGATAGAGGCATAAACAGCTCGTTGCATGTTATTCTTTGATAACATAGCACTTGTACCCCATGCTAAGGACATAGATTCATAACTATAGTATTGGCCTAATGTCTTTGTTGGTATATGATGAAGCAGCTCTCAAGGAAATATGTGAAGTAAAGACTATGGTAGATCAAGGAACTAAAATGCGTTGTGAGTATCATATGCATCTTGCGCTACAAACTTCTACTTAAATTTTTCCAAGAACTCCAGATAAAGCTAAAAATAACCAAAACAAAATCATGCCACTAGCACCAAAATATCAAGAAAGACAAGGAAAATGATAATAAGCTAGTTAATTGATGTTACCTGAGAAAAGCATATAACCTTGTTGCAAGCGGTGTCATGTACTGTACGGTTGTATGCAAATTCTACCATGAGCAAACAAATGTCCCAATTAGTCAAGTTCTTGCCCACTATAACTTAGAGCAATGATCCTAGAGTATGATTGACCACCTCTGTTTGGCCATCAATTTGAGGGTGATAGAAAGGGTTGAATAGTAATCTTGTCCTCATTCGATGCTATAGGGTTCTTAAAAAATGGTTCAAGAACTTTGAATCTTTATCTAAGACCGCACTTCTCGATATGCTGTATAACTAAACAATTTCCTACAAAAAGAGAGAAGTAATAGCCGAAGCATTGTTAGTCTTAGAGCATGGTATAAAGTGTGTCATCTTACTAAATCTATCAACGATGACCATTACGGTATCTTTACCTTA
The DNA here is from genome assembly GCA_024138015.1 of Lumnitzera littorea. NCBI lineage: Eukaryota > Viridiplantae > Streptophyta > Magnoliopsida > Myrtales > Combretaceae > Lumnitzera > Lumnitzera littorea. Next base: position 90,383,618 of record JAMXBB010000007.1, read on the forward strand.
GACTATTCTTGGTAATCCGAAGATAAAGTCTATACTTAACTTAGTCTAGGGTTTAGTTAGGACAAGCAAAGGCATTACTTTCCCCTATTCGGCTTAAAATTTAGCCTTTTTGCACACAACACAACTCTTAATAATTCGGTGCACGTCTTACCTCATTCTTGGACAAAAGAATCATTTACTTAGTAGCTTATATGTTCTTATCTCCCCTAAATTTTCGGAGAGTTCTCTATTGTAGGCTTCCTTAATAAGCAACTCCCTTACTAAATAGGTAGGCATACACAGCTTTCCACTTCAAAACAAGTAACCACCTTCTATATGATAATCATCCATTGTTCCTCCATCAGTATAATGCCCAAGTATGAGTCCGAAATGTGGGTTCTTAGAGTACTGCTCTTTGATACTTACAAACATAAACAACCTGGTCTATAGTTTAGTCAAGAGCACATGTTTTCTTGAAAGAGCATCTGCAATTACATTGCTCTTGCCTTGTTTATACTTAATCATAATGTTGAATCCTTCAAGGAATTCAATCCATCTTACTTGCTGCTTTGATAGTTTGGTCTGACCTCTAAGATACCTTAAGGGCTCGTGATTGGTATAGATGGAAAATTCCTTTGGCAATAGATAGTGTTGTCATACTTAGAGCACTTAGACAAGGGCTAAGAGCTCTTTGTCATATACAGAGTAGTTCAATTGAGGTCAGCTAAGCTTTTCGCTATGGTAAGAAATTGGTTAGCCTTCTTACGTTAAGATAGTATCTATACCAATGCCTGACACATCACATTGCAACTCAAATATCTTCTCAAAGTCAAGTAAAGTTAGTATAGGTGCAGAAGTCAATCTTTCCTTCACTTCAACAAAACTTCTTTCCTCTTTTTCTACCCATTTAAATTTGATATTCTTCTATGTTAGCTTAGTAATGGGTGCGACTATGGTACTGAAATTCTTGATAAACCTTTTATAAAAAGATGCCAATCTATGGGAACTTCTCACCTCGACACAAGTGGTTACAGTCGGCTACTCAACAATTGCTCATATTTTCTTGACATCCACTCGCAAGCTTCCTTCACTTACAACATAACCTAAAAATATTACTTCTTCCTAACAGAAACAACACTTTGTTAGATTGCCAAATAATCTCTCGGTTTAAAACACATCTAATATGGCATGAAGATGATCACGATGACTTGACATGTTGGTACTATATACTAGGATGTCATCAAAGTACATCATGATACGAGTTCCGATTGGATCTCTCGGCACGTAGTTCATTAATCACATGAAAGTGCTCGAGGCATTTGATAAGCCAAATGACATTATTATCCACTCGTAGAGTTTATGATGAGTTTTGAAAGTAGTCTTCCACTCACCTCTCAACCTCACTTGAATCTGATGGTATCCAGACTTTAGATTAATCTTGTTGAAGACCTTATCTCCACTTAATTTGTCCAACATGTCATTCAACCTAGGGATAGGATACCGGTACTTAATGGTGATTTTGTTCACTGCTCGACTATTGACACACATTCATTAGGTACCTTTCTTTTTCAGCACTAGGAGTATTAGAACAACATAAGGACTTATACGCTCCCTTACATACCTTTTTCTCTAATAGTTCATTGACTTGTCATTAGAGCTCAACAGCTTATTCAGGATTAATCCAATAAGTTGGATTGTTCAGCAAGGTAATAACAGGAATCAAGTTAATACAATGCTCAATGCCTCTGAATGTTAGCAAACCTTTCGGCAACTATTTTGAAAATAAGTCAGCATATTCATTCAACAGCCCCCTTATCTTCTAGCGGTAGTTTACCCCATTCCTTCAACTTTAGTAATCGCCTGACTAACAAGAAGGTTGGCACGTCAACTTTAATAAGCTCTCAGAGTTTGACTCTGCTCATCACCAAAGCTTTCTTTGATTTGTGAGCAAGTTTAGCTTGCAAATTGCTAACTTGACTTGGCGTCATAGGATTCAACGTAATCTTCCTCCCATCTTCTTTAAGTACATATGAGTTCCTATATCCATCATGGATAAATCTTCAATCATAAAGCTAAGGTTGGCCTAGTAGTACATGTGAGGTACATATAGGTAATACATCACAAAGAATTTCGTCGGAATAATGCTTAATTGAGATCAACTGCAATACTTGCTGTGTGACATGTAGCGCTCCTTTCTCATTTAACTAATACAACTTGTATGGCTTTAATTGTATGATAGTTAGCAACTTTAGTTTTTTTATTAGGTCAGCAGATACCACATTGGTGCAACTCCTACTATCTACCATAAGCATACATACCTGATCATTCACTTTGCAAGTGATGTGGAACAAGTTCTTTCTTCGCTCCTCCTTATGTGAGGGTTCCAAACTCATTGTACATTGGACAACTAGGATCAATTGATTAAAGTCCTCCACACATATCTTCCTTAACCAATTCGTTCTCTTAAGTGGTCTCTTTCTCGGGAACAGTCTCTTCCTCAAGTTCCTCGTTAGTATTATCCACTTTAAGCTTCAAGATGTCTCCCTTGATGACAATACTTCGTCGGTTCAAATATTGAGTAACCCTAGGTCTAAACCCTTAGCATTTGAAACATTTGATTTGGCTCATCTTCCTTCCAAAATCCTTATCCTTTCTCTTATGTTCGAGTTGGTACGCCATTGTCAGGTCGAGCCTTTTGTTCAATTTAAACATCTACCTTTCTAGTCAGGTTAGTACTTGACTAGGTTCAGTAACTTCCCTGTCCAAGTCAACTTGACTGACTAGGTTAGCTCATTGTGGGTTGAGTAAGCATTTTGCTCCTTCTCTGTCTTTTCTCTCACTAGGCTATTTGTATAACCTCTTCCATTGTGGTAAATTGCTGAAGTTCAACAATGTCTCGGATATCACTCCTCAAACTAGTAAGGAACCTAGAGACTGTTCGCCCTAATGACTCCTCTACTTCACAATGAATCATAACATTTAGAATTCTTGAATATACTCATTAATAGTTTGGCTTACTTGTCTTAACTCTTGAAGCCAAGTAAAAGTATCTTACAGATAGGTATTTAGCACAAACTTGTTTTTGAGTATTCTCTTCATCTTAGGTTAAGTATTAATCTCTCTATATCCCTCTTGTCTTCTCATGACTTGAAATTTTTTCCACCACATGATGGCATATCTTGAGAACTCAATAGTAGTAGTCTTTACTCTCTTGTAGTCTTCATATTAGTAATACTCAAAAACACGCTTTACCTTTTCCTCTTAATCTAAATAATCATCTGCAGTTCTAGACACATTGAAGCTTAGGATCTAAAGCTTCACGTGTTAGGCAACTCGAGGTGCTTGAACTCATTCTTCTTCGTCATTATATTATTCCTCTTCATCTTCATCTAGATCTCCTAAGTCAATCCTCCTTCTCACTCATCTACCTACTCCGTTACCTTGAATTTTGTCAAGTAGGATTCTAACCTTTAGCAAGTTAGATAGCGTAAAGGGTGTTATGTACGGCCTCAGCAAGTCGATAGGCCAATATATGAACAGCTTGGGTTAAGTCAATTAGGAGGTTGGCTACCTTGTTAAGCCTCTCGTTCGTACTCTAGGGGGTGCCTTAGGATTGTCGACCATGGTGGACAGCACCATTATTGTTATCCCCAATATTAACATTAACACTTGAGTTTGTCATTTTTCTTAGCAAATTCGATGTCAATCTTTAAGTCTAAGCTACAACTAACACTATTTCTCCAAATCTAACAATACAGCATACTCTTCACACTAACAGTTAGTTATGTCGTAACACAGTAACAAGATTGACGAATAAACTGCAACACAAAACTTGCTTTGTTTTTAGATATTCGAAATAAAGCAAAATAGAGTAAATACGAAAACAACCACTTCCACTCTCTTATTTACTAGAACACTTCCATGGAACCTTTATACAACTTCGACACATTACTACTAGAAGTGTTACTTCACAAATAACAAACATAACTTACTCAAACGAAACTTCTGCTCTGATACCATGATGATGCGAATTGAAGCCAAGTGTAGACAAAGCCGACGCAGGAATGGGTTCATGCTTGCTGAAAGCTTGAAATAAGTAATGGGATGCGTGTAGAAGAACAAAAAAAGTAAGATAAGTAAACCTATGAACAGCTTCAAAGGATATGATGCACCAATGGAACTTTAGGGGACTTACAACACAACTCAATATGATGCATGAGTTGGTTCGATAAGATTACTCGTTATCTAGCCTTACTTAAGGGTTAGTATAAGAGTAAAGAGTAAACAAGTTAACGGGAGCAATGTTTACAAAAGGAAATATTTAGTGTATTAATGATGATAAGATGATGTGCGGCTACATATACAGTGGGTATTTATACTTGAGAAATTAGGGCAACTTGCCTAAAAAATAGAAAAGAAAAAAAAAAGAGTATTGTCACAAAGAAGTAATGTACAAGGAATATAAAAGGGTAAAAATAAATATTCATAGAAAAGTAATGATTAAATGCAGCATATTCTCCGATCGGGCTTAGATATGTGGTAACAATGTATTGGTGATGCCTTTAGGAAGATGTAGACAAATTAGTATGATAAAGATGGGTGGTCAAGTAGGGGTGATGAGTAGATGTGGGCTCGTCTAAGAAAGAGTGGTAAGGACTTGTATGGGATCTCTTTGCTTCTTGGCATTAATGTTGCTAAGTTGGGGGTCGACTCAGACATGTTGAGTAGGAGTTAGTAAAAGGGCCAGGCCATTAGTAGAGTATTCTTCTAGTTGGCAAATAACTTCCGAAAGACATGAGGTCACTTGGCTCAGTATTAAGAATCAGTCGGTAGCCAAGATCAACTTGGTTTTGGTAAAAGTCGGCTGGAGCAAGAGAATTTGCTATGTTAGACCTTCAAGGCCTTAGGTTTAGCTGTGAGTTAGGGGTCCAATAACCTGATTCCTATCAAATAAAGTACCTTACTTCTTTAAATTAGTTCACATCTTTGAAATTATGTTTCTACTCATAAATCAATTTAGAAAACAAAAAAAAAGCCTTGATGCAACTATCATTAGTAGGCCAATCAAAGGAAAGTCATAAGGTCTCTACAATTGCTTAACAAACATTCCACCTTTAAAATATAAGCAAACCTTGAAACACTCATTATGCAATCAATTAGGGTCCTCAATAATAAACATGGTAATTTGACCTTAAAATGATATGATGTAATAAATAGAATAGATCAGAAATCTTACTTTTCTTTGAAGGTATACAATGAAGACAATCTTGCTAGCTTCATAGTTATCCAAGAAGAATGCTCGAAATAGATATAACAGTGTAATATTATAGAAAATGTGATGCTCTAAAGTAGCTGTAAAAGGAGAGAATAGAGGGAGAGAGGCGAAGCAAAAGCGATGGAGGGAGAGAGGGACAACGATGCACTATCTTGGAGAAGTCAATCAAAATGGACGAGATGAAAGGGAAAGGGAGAGAGAGAGAGAGAGAAGGAAGAAAGTGAAATGAAATCATCATAGATTAGGTTGAAATATTGGATATTTGGTTTACTTGTGCAACCAATTATAGGTAAATTACAATAACAGCATATCAATGGTTGAGATTTATTTTTAATAAATCAATGGTTAAAATCAATATGGGACTGGTATCGTATATTTTTGAGATGAGACTATAGAAGTTCCCATATATATATATATTGAAGTCTTCTCTATTCTTCCCTATGTTCTCAAATGTTTCCTTTCCCTTTCTATAGAGTTTCTTTTTCTCCTCATCAACTTAGTCTCTCGAGCGATGTCTCTCTATGAGGAACTTAAAAGGAACAAAAAGGGTTGCAGAAACTCATTTCAAGGAAAATTCCTGAACTTTTGAGTGTAAAAGTGTGGCATGGTAAAGTATACATATAGTTAAGTAAGTGTTATTGTTTCTTCTAGCATTATTGTAAAGTTTTGATCTTGAAGTAATAAAATAAAATTGTTTGATTCATTAGAGAACATGATGCTTGTTTAAAAGATGTTTTATACGAACATTATAAGTTGCTCCAACTAGTTTGAGGTTACTTTATAATCAATGAGAAAAAGAAAATCATCATTAACTAACTATTTTTATAATTAATGATATTAATCCCTTTCTATTAATAATATAAGCAAATAAATATTGATTATTGTTCATATATATAAATTCTATTTTTACAATTCAATTGTTTTCTGCTATTATGTCCTATTAAATAATTATTTTATATAAGGTTTACTGTTTATGAAATAGGAATTATAATAGTAATAGTTTGTTGTAAATACATATAACTACTTGTCTTAGTTGGGTAGTATACATAATAATCAAACCTAAACAACTTATCTTATTATATTAGAAGTTAAAGAGGGTTCTTTATATGGAAATCAAAGGGCAAGGGGCCATTCCTTTGACGCGTACTGATGAGAATTTGACTCTACAAGAAATTGAGTAAAAAGCTTCTGATTTTTTTAGTGTATGTGTCATAGTTAATTACTCTCCTTTTTTTTTTCTATTTTTTTTGTAAAGACAAAGAAATAAATTAGATTTTCTCCCCTATTTACTACTTACTACAGCAAATCTCCCATCTATGATAAATGAATGGGAGAAAGATCTCCAGATAAGATACTTATCCCTTACCTTGCATACTAGGCCAATTTTGGAGCCGCTTTGTGATAATGGAATCAATTGGCAAAAAGCATTAAGGCTGCAAAGACTAATGCACCAATTGTGTATTTTTGTTATTAAAAAATATTTTTGACTGTTGATTATACTAAAAAATACTATCAATTCTGCAACAAAGCCAAAAAAATTAGAAAAAATTCCATTAGAATATATGCAATTTCCAATCTATTATGTATGTATAAGGACTAGTGAATGTATATAAAAGAAAGTTCTAACTTGTTATGCAATATCTTATGTTAATTATAATATATATATATATATATATAACTTTATTTTACCTTGCTAATAACTTATATGTTTAATAAAATAATTTTCGATAAATTGTAACATTGCATATGTAATAGTTTTAATATTCTAAATAATTACTTATTAGTATATATACAAGTATTACAGTTCAATACATATTGTAACTTGTTTGTCATATAATATGTTAATAATATCCTATTAGTGGGAAATTAGTTATTTTGCTTTTACTATAATAAAGGAATAATTAATATAAATAACAACAATTTAAAAGTATAAAATGTCATAAATAAAGTAATCACCATAAGTGTATATTGGGAATTAAGTCAGTTAATATTAGAAATCATAATAGGAAATAAGTTTAGGTTATGATAATGACTTAATAGTATATAACGTATAGATATCAGGAGTTAAGGTTGAGGATTCTACTGTTGAAAAGCCTATATTGTCAAGTATGTGTATACTTGGTTATTGGTTATTGGTTATTCTTGTTAGGTTAGTGAATAAGAATGGATTAAAAATTATATGGCTTATAAATGCTTGTTGCATGTACTTAGCTTAGCTTAGGGGTCGGTAATGGCAAATCTTTATAGGGTATTCGATCACCTCTAAATAGAGCTTTTGAGTTTTATAAATTAAATTCCTATATTCTATCCTTAACTCGGTTTAACAGATAAGTGTACCTATCATTTTATAGCATGGATAGGTATAAGGTAGTCTCCACTGGGAAAATGATTCAAACACTAGTACTTATTATTCTTCCTATTATCTACTAATCCAAATTTATCAAGTGATTAATTATTAAAACTCTAAATTGTTGACTAAATTATACTAATCCATAAACTAATGCCACTAATACAATGGTTACAAAACAATTACTAATAACACACTTAACATGTAGAGTTGCTTTACTGCTTAGCATGATACTACCAAAAATACTTTTTTTTTTCTATCTTAATACTTATTATTTGTGGGAAATTACAGTATGCAAGCATTCTTTTTAGAACTACTTACTTCTAATCCTAATTGTGTCATTGGAATCTCTTCCTAATTAATAGCCAACTCGGGTCGCATTAATGTTATGTTAATGTATCAATTCCCTTAATGATGAAGCAACTTTCCTAATAGTATCTCTATTATTAAGAGTAAGTTGTTCCAATGAACTAGATCTAGTGAATAGAGTTGTTTCTCGAAATATTCTATTGAAATCCATCCTAAGTCAATGTCGTACACTATACCATACTTAGATTTATAAAGTGCAATTCATTAGAATTAACATTTATCAAAAAACTATTATTCCATGCATTTAATCATACTAAGTACTGTAGCAAGTCCTAACGTTCTACTCACACATGATGAAATAATAAAGTATATTAATACAATGTAGAGATAACAATAAAATTTACTTGAGACAAGTAAGAAATACAATCCCGTTAGAAATCCACTGTAGAAATCTTTACAATGTATGAACAATGAATCCCATCTTCCCTCTCGAGTCATTTTAGGAAATGTATGTTATAACACTTAAACAAATTCTACTATAAAATGGGAACATAATGGTATAAATGCAGATGATTAAGTGTTCGTTTGTGAATTGATGTTCTGAAAAATCTCCTAATTATATACCTCTCTAAAAGTTGTGATATATTTATATTTTTTCCATCAAAGGACTCAAATCTACCTCTTCAAGGCACTACCTAGCATTTTTTATGTACTAGTTCGTGTGAAAAAGTTGAAAAAAACAGTTGTATCTCTTCCATTACACTTGTGACTCGGGGAGTAATAGTCTCGAAAACAAAATTCTATACGAATCATGGCTGTGATTGGTAGGGGGATCATGAATACTTCCTCAATCACGCTTGTAATTGAGGGTGCGATCAATGCTGGTCTTTTTATTCCTTCTTTATCATGTCCATGATTGAGTAAATCTTGATATTACTTTAATGTTTTCTTTCCTCACAACCATGATTGTCCTAAAAGTTATTGTTCTTATGTAGATTGCATCATTTTGCTCGTGATTTACTTGAAATCAATACATTATACAATTAAGTATCAAAACTTAAGAATCAAATCACAATTATGATCAATTATATACCTAAACATGCATTAAAAGTGTAGAGTAATTTACACTCATCAATACTTGTTGATCGATATATGGTGTTATCCGTAGTAGAATTACATATTGGCATGATGCAAGTAGATTTAGAGACTTATGGGGATTAGGGCTCGAAGTGGTAGTTCTTGACATCGTAGTATGTAGGTAAAATATATATATAATGTATCAGCTTTATGAGTTACCCTAAGTCTTAGGACATTAAGATTGTATTGTTTGCTAGACTTAAATAGAAAGATAATAAAACAATGTATGATTTGTTTACTTGCCTTTATGCTTGTGAGTAGGAATTACTTGTCATGCGTATGTAATTGTTGTATACAAATGTTAAGCATTAGCTCACCCCTTGGGGATATTTTTTTTTTCAGCTATAGGTTATTTAGACGCGTTTGTTAAATTTGATGGTTATAGAAATGATTATTACTATCATTAGGATGAGAAGAGTGGTGATTACTAATACTAGTATGACGATCATCAGTAGCATTGATGTTTAATGCTAGCAGTTAAAGATGTAGATTCTAGTTGATAATTCTATTATATTTGTGGTTGTCGTGACTCATTTATGAGCCATTCAAATTAAATTAAATTATTGAGATTTGCTAATTATATATATATATATTGAAGTTGTTGACACTTAATTCTCGCCAAGACCAAGGCCCATCACAAGGGACATTGAAGTGTGCTCGAATGGATAGCGAGCTTGTTCGATAACTCACAACCTTTCCATGAAGCCATGTGCTTACACCAAAGGATACACGAGCTGTTGGCGAGCCTATCCTTTATATTGCCACCCATTTGACGAGCTAAATAACACTCCTTCGAGGACATCACCCCTTAATTGTCGAGCCATCATACACCAGTTACCTGGCATAAACTTGGAACTTAACTCACCTTCAATTAGGCATCAACCGATCTCTTCCTCAACATCTTAGCCTAGCTTTTGTATTTAACACCTATTTTCCACCACAACTTATTAATGAGTGTCTAACATTCGTATTATGGCTAGCACACTTGCATTAGAGTTCTCGGCATTTGAGTGCTTGATATCTAAATGAGAGACTAAGCAGACTAGTATGTATCTGAACAAAGCACTTAGAGTGTTCGTCATATGGCCTTCCTAATAGATGAGCTCGTCAAGGCCGAGTTGAGCAACTATGATTCTCTTAGCCATGCAAGCCTCGAAGTTTGGCTCGGATGAGGGGTCTAGTGGTTGACACTCATCCCTTCTCCCGATCCTACATCTAAATAAGAGCTTAAGTTTAGCTTTTTTAAGTAAACAAGCTTTATTTTAAGCTTGAGCTGGACTCTTTTACAAGTTGACTTAAGTTAAATTAAGTAACTTGAGTAGCTTTTGAGTGGTTTGACTCATGTGCAATTTTATATGAAGTAAGGAAATTTTACCATCAGAAATGCTATCGCTACCACCACATCTAGCCATTCCTTCACCGTAAATCAACTACCTCAACATAACCTACTATTAAATTAACACCATATTTCCACCACCACTAAATTGAGCTTGAGTCAAGCTGAGTCGCTTGAATTAAGCTCATGAGCGGCTTGACTCATTTGCAATTCTATATGAAGTATGGAAATTTTACCATCACAATGCGGCCATTACCACCACATCTAGCCACACCATCACCATAAATCAACTACCTTAACAAAACCCACCATTAAATTAACACCATCATGATTATTAATACCTTCATGATAGTGGTACAATAGTTAATGTGGTAGTGGTAAAACAATGGTGGTGTTGTATGGGTTAATAGAGCTAGTTTTGTTATGGTGGATGATGGTGGTTTACAATGTTGATTATGGTAGAGTTTTGGAAGTAATGGATGGTGTTGGTGATGGTATACTGTTATAGGTTATAGTGATGATGTGATGGTAATATTGATAATGGTGAAGCAAAAATTAGGTGATTAGTATTATAGTGGTGATTCGATGGTGATAGTGGTGGGTGCAATATATATCTATTGACTTTAGGAAAAAACTTACACAATTACAAATTATATAAAAAAATTACCAAAATACTATTGTTTTATCATATTTTGAAGATGCTACATTATTATTTATATTAATGTCAAGATGCAATATTAATATTCGTATATTGTGATTATGTTGCATTTTCAAAATGTAATATAGGTATAAATATACTAATGTCGCATCTTAGAAATGTGACATAGGTACAAACGCATTATATTAATATTATACTATTATTGCATTTTGAATATACGATATTAGTATAAATAGTTATATCTCATTTTTAAAGTATGATATAATATTGGTATTTTAGTGATATTTTTATTTAATTTGTATTTATATAATATTTATTAATTTTAATGATAAATAAAAAAATTTCTTCGATAGGTGGTATTATTGTTTTGGAGGTAGTGCTAACCATAAGTTAATGGGTGGTAGTGAAATCCCTCTCTCTTATGCACTTTGCAATTAGTGTTTGGACCTAGGTTTATAGAAGAGCTATGCTTAGGAAATTCTGTACTATAATGTATTACTATTAGCATTTGGATCTAAAGTGGGCTTAGTTTTGGATCAAAGACTTATTTTGTTTTGGTTTGGTTTAGATTTTGATTTCTCCAAATTTAATAGAATGGGAATTATGATAAAAAAGGAATTGAGTTTCAAATCGTGAAATGTGTCATGATCTCACAATATAGTAATCTTCTTTCTTATCCTGATGAGTATTAGTAATCTTCTTTCTTATCCTAATGAGTATTATAGTTTTGGAATGATTTATGAAGAGAGTTTAAGATCTTGTTTATAGTTTTTATGATGGATTTAACGTTTGTTGGCATTTACTAGTACTAAATTTTATCTAATTTTTCACTGATTGATTTCTTAGGTGTAGTAAATTAAATATATTTTTCTCAGAAAAGAGTTAGCCCTATGAATATGCTAATATATTATATTTAATTTCTATTTAGAGTATTTCTAAGCGTGAATCAAACCACTAATCAATATGTATCTAATAGTCAAAATATTCCGTTGCAGCTAATCAATAGAGAAATTTCCCACCGAAAATAAATAAATAATTGATGTGACCGATCTTTATGCAATCACGTTCAGGGGACCATCATCGTCTTAATGATCGGAGATCTCGAAAAGGAAAAACAATGTCATTAGGGCTTGCCCTTTCCGGTTGCTTTCTGTCGCATGATATTATCTTGATTTGAGGCTGAACAAAATCAACCTTGTCTTTTTTGTCAATCGGCCGGCCTGTCGTCGAACTAGATTTCTACTTCATATAATATAATATGGACCGACAGAGATTTACATCTCGAGCTAGTCTTCCACTCCTCCCAAAATCGAAAGAAGAACATGTAATTTTTGTGACACGTAATATCATATGAATGAAAGTGGAAAATAAAATGAAAAATATACGTATATCTAATATATATATATATATATATTATAAAATATAAGTATAAACGATCTTATAAATAATATTGTGTCATTTACGAAAGGATTAGCTCATGAACAAACCAAAGAATGTCAAATATAATTTGGTGATATCGACAAGTGAAGAATAAACAAGATACTTTGTTATACATATATATATTTATAGAACTTTACTAAGTGAACTTTGGAGAACAAGAAAAGTCGAATAGAGTTGCAAAAATAATTCTTATTGTTAACATAAAGTATAAAATAGCTAATGACCTTAAGGAAGGGCGGCAATAAGCTAAAATTAGATATGATTATTATGAACTTCCATACTAGAAGAACATGACAAATATAAGTGATAAATGTGAGTGAAATATCAAGTAATGGGAGAATAATGCTAAGGATGATCGCAAATGCCTTTATTAAGTAAGATGTATAAATAAAAGGGGAAATTACATATAACCTTTTTAAACTTTGACTTAGGTATAGATTTACCATATGAATTTTGATAAATTTTCATAAATTAGTAATATAAATGATATTTTCTTATTTAGTTAGAAAAATCACACTAAGGTTAAAGTTGAGGGAATCTTAAAACACGTTTTGATAAGTTAAGGAGTTATCTACACACCAAAACTAAAGTTTAAGAAGGTTATTCTCAACTTCTGAGGTTTGTTTGTTAATTTATCAAAGTTTAGGGGGTTAAAACTATATTATGAAAGTTTAAGGAGTTAGTCTGCACTTAAATTAAAATTTAAGGGGGTTATTTGCATTTTTTCCTAAATAAAAGATATGGAAGAAAGTAATTAAAAAAAAAGAAAAGAAATGTTGGTGATTATTATGTGCAATATGAATATAAGGAAAAAAGTGCTTGAACATTGAGTAGAGTGAAATTAAGAAAACATAATGAAGTGCATTATCATGCTAACAGACATAATTAAAGTAACTTAAACATAAAATAACAAGTAATTGAATAACTAGCTAGTGGGCTTAATAATGTCAGTAGGTTAGTGGTATTAGTAGAGATAGTAATAAACATAATGCTAGAGATGTTAGTATCACTAACAAAATAATTAATCTTATTGTAGCTGTCGATATACTTGTTATCTAATGCTATAACACTTTGTTTTAATAGAAAGAAAATAACTAAAAAGAAAAGAATTAGGAAGGAAATAATTAGAAGAAAAAAATTATGATGAAAAGAATTTAATATATTTGGATAAAAAGGGAAAGAAAATGTAAAGGAATGTTCACCATTAGTAAAGACAAAAAAGAGATATGGTTTAGAATTACTAATTTGTTTATAACAATAATAACAAATGAAAGAAATAGTAAAAGAGAGGAGTAAAATCAAAAATCCAAAACTTTCTTTTTTCATTTTTCACCTCTTTTCCCTCCAATTGAATAGGGAATGAAAATTGATGGGCTACATGGAATTATATATCTTTTTCTTCTCCTAATTCCACCCTTAACCAAACAATAGAATTTTAAAATTTCCTTCATATTTAATTTCCTCATCTTTTGTTCCTTGTACTTTCCATCATGCCAAATAAAGAGTAAAACTTGCTACATTGAAAAATTGCAACAAGTGTTTGTGTAAAGGATTTGTTGCAAAAGGATTGACCTAAAATCCTTTATAGCAGTAAGCTCACTAATATGAGTTTATTATAGTGAGGAGGCCATTCCATTAAGCTAACCTATCATAACTAATTACAATGGTTATTATTTTATTTTTTCATATGATCTTGTTTAATTTAATATGGCAAAATTATTTTTTAAAGATACATTTCTATTTGAAGCCTATTTTCCAAAAAATATTTTGATAAAATTAAATTCGAAAATTAGCTACAGATCATATATATTTATCAATTTGCAAAATTCAAAATTATTATTATAAAAATAAAATTGCTACATACACATGAAACTTCTATATTCCATAAATGATCAATCTTAAAACGTAATTTTCACATAAATCTATAAACCATAAGCAAATCCTATCTCATAGAGCACCATCATATACATTCTCTCTCTGTGAATCCCGTAGTTTTTTTGAAGTTGGAGAGTTTTTTCAAAGTGAACTTTAGATATAAAGAATAGGCTTAGAAAGTTGAGAAAACTCCTAAAGGTGTATGCTTTAAAAAAAAATTTCAAGTTTAGTTTAAAGAAATCATGTAAGCTTGTAAGTAGCTTCGTAGACATCCAGGAAAGCTTGGAAAACATCCTTTTTTTTTTTCAGCTTATAAAGTGAAGCATGCTAAGAAATGTTTCGAATTGAAGTTAGGTGGCATGAAGCTTGTGATTAAGATCTTAAAAGTTTAGAATTTCGTCCCGAAAACATGACAAAACCCTAGTACTACAAGGAACCTCAACTCGTTAAACTATGCAAGAGGCTTCTAACCTAATCAACTTGACACCTTAAGGATTCTTAAATCCAACATAGAGGAATGGAAATTTATAATTCTTTCGAAAACTATAACTTAGAAATAGGGAAAAGTATGTTAAATATCATTTATATTGTGATAAAATAAATCTAGAGGATTTAAATGATTCAATTAGAATATAAAGGAATTTATTCAAGTTTCAATATAAATATAGAGATCTTAAATGACTTTTAACACATAAATAACGGACTATACTTATTTCCTTAGAAATATTACATATACTTCACTGAACATTGTACCTTCATTTTATTTGCTATTTGAAGCATCAAATACATATAACAAACTCTACAATTTACACACTTTGAAAAAAAAAAAAAAACCTCCAAATACAAAATAACAAATATTCAATCACAAGAATTTTTATAAATAAAGCTTACTTTGAAAATTTTCTTTCACAATTTACATAAATAAACTGAGAAATAATAAAGGTTTTGTCTACACTAATGATCTAAGTCCTTGTTTGGAAAGGATAGATGGAAAATGGATGGGAGGATTGTAGGGGTAGTGTGCATTTTCCCAATATATTTGGTTAATGAAGTATTTGGAAGTTATAGATTATGGATGGAATATATATTTATGTAAATCTTTGATCATTAGTGATCCAGATTGGAGTCAATTGGAAAAGGAATAACTTAAATTTTGTAAATTATATGCCATCCTTATATTAAAAATAATTATTAATTGGCCTTTTTCAATAACTTAGTTTAAAAAGTTTCTTAAGCTAGTGTTCATGTATTATTCACTACTTAGCCTTATGTGCTACTCTTACGATCTCTCATAATTCATGTGGGACTCAATTTACATCCCATTCACATGGGTATTATAATATCCCCTTCATGTAAACATGATATTCTCATAAAAGTCTTACAATTATTACAATGGATTGGCTCTAATACCATTTGTATCAACTTAAGTCAAAAGTAGTTAATAACTAAGTCAACAAATACTAATAAACTCATTTCAATCCATTAACCCCAAAAGTTTCGAGCCCCATTGTATTGATTGATCAATACAATATCTACTAATCACTCAGTAGAGAAAAAGTTTGAGATCGATCTCCTTTTACTGATTAGTACCGCATGCACTAACCAATTAGTAGTATGCAGAGTGAGATTAGTATGTTGTTTTCTTATCTAATCCTTAAGCCTTTTAACTATTCAATACTCTAACTTATTCATCAACTTTTCACCTATAAATATAGTTTCATAAGCATTAGTAAACAAGTAATAGTAGTGCTAAGAAGAGTATTTATCTTAATGTTCAAATAGGTTTTAGTACAAATAGTAATTGTTGTCAAGTTGTGTCCATCCTTTACCGTATATGATGGTTATGTGTGTTAGCAATGGTAACTAATGAACTTAACAAATATCTTGCTAATAACTTATGCATTGCTCGACTTAAGGATTGGTGGTGGTAGAATTTGACTGTTCATTCACTTCATGCAATAGAATGATAGGGAATGGAATTTGAATTTGTAAAAAATGGAATAAGAGTATAATACATATTACTTTGTTTAGTTGATTTATAAGTAATTTAAGAATAAATATGTAATATAATTTTAATGACTAAATTATCCTTGGTCTTTTTTTTTTCTTAACTAATCCTAAAGTAATAGGTAGTGACGGTGATAGCTGCGATGGCGATGGTAACGGTAACAGTAACAGCAACGATAACAGTGGCTACGTTGTTACAGTGGTTGGTGGTGGTAGTAGTTACAACGGTGGTTGTTTGATGGTAGTGGTGGCGGTGATGGTAGTGGTGGTGGCGGCAATGATGGTAGTGGTGGTAGCAATGGTGGTAGTGGTTGTAGTAGTGGTGGCGGCGGCGGCGGCGGCGACGGCGATGGCAGTAGTTGTGATACGATGGTAATAGTGGTGGCGGCGCTAATGACTGTGATAGCAATGACAATGGTAGCGGTGGCAATAATAGTGGTAGTGGCGGTGAGGAATCGTGATTTTTTTGTCGAGTTAAGAAATCCTTATTATTTGATTTCAAGTAATAGAGATATCTACAGAATTACAATTCAAAGACAAAAAATCAAGTAAACGTCAGAATAAGGAATAAGAAGGGAATAAAATGCTAATTCCCCTAAAGTGAACAGGCCATTAGAGGATACTCGTTGATGGGTAGGTAGCGATGCCTTTTGTAGAGTTGCATATTGAAAGCATCCGAGTAAATTTTAGGATTTGACTCATGGGTATTGGGCTAGTAGTGGTAGTTCTCAACAACGTAATACTAAGGCTGGTGGTGGTAGTATCCGACACTTATATATTTATATAGAGTGTATGGGATTATGAGTACCCCTATGTAATACTAGTAAAACCTAAATAAGATGATGACTTGTTGACTTCCTATTTGCATTAAATGCATGTAAGTTAAGTGTTTGCTTAACATGCACATATGTTTTTGGTATTCATGCGCAGGGCTAGGCATTAGCTTAGCCCTTTAGAAACCTTTTTCAAATGTAGGTACTACATATGACTTCTTAGCTTGTGATGATTTAGAAGTTGATTATGTATAGTAAAGGGACGGTATTGAGTATCTTTATTACTATGATGATTAGCATTTAATAGGATAAATTCTATTGATAGACTTTCTCATATGGATGTTTAAACTATATATGCTATGGATAGTAAACACCTTTGTGCTACATTTGTGTTGGAGAGAGAGACTCTGGCTGTCCAGTTTTGTAATAGTGTTATGGTTTTTGTTAATGATGTAATAACTATCTTGAACCTTAGTTTCTGTTAGGCTTTCTTATTGGCTTTTATGTTTTAGAATTGTAGTTGTAGAGTGGATTATGTCTTACTAATTAGACTTGAGATTTGGTAGTTATTATAGGTGTTTTGTAGAGTATAGACAGGTTAAGAGTCCTTAATGTGTCATTATCTAATGATGACATATTATTTGTTATAACGTCCTAGGTTCTGGAGTGTTGCATTACATGTCTTTATCAATCCTATCATTTACTCATCTTTTTGATTTTTTCATTTCAATTACATTTTATTGTGCAATTTAACTGATTTAAAAGACATAATCAAATTTGATAATTTAATTTTTCTTTCACTTGCAATACCCTCACTTTGCTGCTATATGCAAATATATAGAATAACTCATTTTCCTTTCTTTATTTTTAGTTTTCATCCCTTCATTTTCCATCCATTAACCCAAAGAAAGTGGGATTGTGTTTTCAATGTATTTTAAAGTTTGATTTATTTCATATACAATCTTTCTAGCCATCACTAGTTGGATAAAAATTATTGTTGCTCAAGTTGCAATAGTTAGTAGCTAGCATTTACCTTCGTCTAGAGTCATTAGTTCACACATGATCATCGTAGATGCGAAATACTCTAAGCATTCATCTTTCCGATAACAAATGATTAGTGGGGCATCTATATATGAATAAATGTACTGCAATCATTCATAGATATCTCGTAGATTAGCAAAAACAATTTAGAACACTTGAAAAATTATCAACCTACATTGAGTTAGAGTTTGCAACAATAAAAAACATGTAATCAAGTCTACAGACTCAACATAAATATTAATAATTTAAAACACAATTATATGATTTAGTTACCCCTTGAAATCTCTATTTAGCGATTGAAATGATGGTATGGACAAAGCCTAAAGAGATCAAGTCTTTTATATCATGTGCAAGTAGAGGAACCGTTCAATCGAAAAGGAAAAATATCCAATAAGATAACAACGTACCATCATGGTGTTATTTACGATGGAGAAAATGACAAAGAGCCAAATTTCTAAAACATTTTCTTACATCCTACTTCGGTAATATGAGGAGTTTTGGTAACACAAGTTTATCATGAGCAATACAACAAGACTAATGAGAAACTTTGTTGTTGGATGGAGTGGGACATGACCGTAGTAGGATGTAAGAAAATGTTTTAGAAATTTGGCTCCTTGTCATTTTCTCCATCGTAAATAACACCATGATGGTACGTTGTTATCTTATTGGATATTTTTCCTTTTCGATTGAACGGTTCCTCTACTTGCACATGATATAAAAGACTTGATCTCTTTAGGCTTTGTCCATACCATCATTTCAATCGCTAAATAGAGATTTCAAGGGGTAACTAAATCATATAATTGTGTTTTAAATTATTAATATTTATGTTGAGTCTGTAGACTTGATTACATGTTTTTTATTGTTGCAAACTCTAACTCAATGTAGGTTGATAATTTTTCAAGTGTTCTAAATTGTTTTTGCTAATCTACGAGATATCTATGAATGATTGCAGTACATTTATTCATATATAGATGCCCCACTAATCATTTGTTATCGGAAAGATGAATGCTTAGAGTATTTCGCATCTACGATGATCATGTGTGAACTNTGTATGGGAGAAGAGCAAGAGATGATTGCTCTTAATTTTAGTATTTCATTTATAATACTATTTATCTATAAAGAACAAAACAGACCAATTTATTTATTTATTTAGGGTAAGGGACCAATTTAAAATTTTGTAACCTTAAAAATAACTAAATAAGTGCAAAAAAAAAAAAAGAAATATGTTCTTATAATATTCTAATAACTATCCAGATATCACCAAAATACATAAGAATTAAATCTGAGAAGTAATATGATTTGAGTTGGCCAAATAATAAATCAGGCCGAAAATAAGTCGGTTTTCTTATTATAGATAAAATGGGTATAATTTTTAACTTAGGAAGAGTTTTTCTTATTATAATATGTTTATGGAAAGGAATATTTTACGTAATTTTTGATATATGAAGAATTTTTCTTATTATAATATATAGAAAAATCCTTTTTAAGAAACATATTATAATAAAAAAAAATTTTCAGGATCATAAGTGACGCCCCTTTTATCTATTATAAAAAACCTGGCTTATTTTAGGCCCATTTTAGTTTTGATCCGTCCACATCATAACAGAACTAATACTCAATTATAATAACGTCTGCTCGAATAGGATTTAGCTTCAAGCTTGGTTCCAACTTGACCGGTCAAGCGGCAATCTCGGCAGGCTAAGAAGGCTTGATGGGCTAGCTGACATAATTAATCCGATTAATCAAGTCTCTGACTCGGTTCGACTCAGATACGTGTGCGGACAAGCCAGTTAGCTGAAAGATCTATCATCCCAAAGTGCTTCCACGATGGAATGCTAATCCTAGAAATGTAAATCTCTCGTTCCACATCCACATTGTAAAACCAATGTACATGTCAAGCTAGAATTACGATTGACCGCATCAAAAAGCATGTAAAACGTTCCTATATGTAGGCAGCGCAAGAGTGGGAAACTGTTAGGAGAAATGTGATAATTAATAAGAAAGGTGCGCCCCAAGAAGATAGCTGTGAAGGTGTAAATCGATCTTCATAATGTGTGGTGTAAAGGAAATCTGTTTTGTTAATATTGGCCAACCAATTTTTTTAGAAAAAGTATAATTTTTGTCAGGTTAATTTAACAATTCATAAGAGAGACGAATGAACCAAAACTGTATTTTTTTTTTCCCCAGAAAAAGTGTATGGATGATTCTCGTTAACGAATTGACAAAAAAAAAAAAAAAAAAACCATTACTTTCAAAATGATTAAAGAAGGAATTGGTATATCTTATCATTTACGATTATAATACATGTACCTAGTTGTACTCACGAATTTACGTTGGGTTACCACAAATGCAAATGATTTGATTTTCCTGGTGAGACATTTATACGGAACCCACCGGTTTTTCATAGCTTGTCTAGTTTTCATTTTTTTTCCCTTTAGTTTTTCACTCATCGTGATCTTTTTCCTGTACCCTTACCTTGAGAATGGCCCTTCAGTAGCTGTTGGTTACTTAAATAAGATTCAGTGGTCCCCTTGCAATTTTCACCTTGATGTAGCAAGCTATTCATTTTGGGTGTAGATTCTTATTCTATCTATTCAGTCTTGGTAAATGTAAAATTGGTCCCCTATTTTGAGGCTATGAAATGAGAGGTTGAATATGAATGCTCATTTATGAGGTCATTCGGTTCAGAAAATTAATCATTGTACGGCTCATTAGATTTTTTGTCCCATTGCACTCGGAATTTGTTTCTCTTTTCTTTTCGCCTTAATGCTCCTCGTACGAGAGTGTTCCTAAATATGGAATTCGGTTAATCTGAAGATTTTACTCCATGCACACTTTTAATGAGATTTGTATTATGATGACTCAAGTTGAAGTGCATCTTCAATTTATGTAATCGCATCAACTACATATAGGCTCTACAATTTCATATTATGATATTAAAAAGATTGTAACTTGTAATATATTCATTTTACTAATTTTACCTGATAAAAGTGTTGTTTAATAACATTTTACTTCATCCTTCATTTATTTGATAAATACGAGGTCGATAAGTATCCTATCTAGTTTTATCGATTATGTTAACCTTCGTAGTATTAATGCTTAGACATAAATAATAACTCATTCCTTGCAAGTACTTTATACCCTGAATTCATGTAATTTTGATTCATTTTTCTTTCAATTCCTAGCCTATTTGGACTAGTGAGTAAGACTCAGAGTTTTCCAATGTTTGACTCATGGGTGAATTTGATTATAATAGCGATTGGATTTGATATGAATACAAGTGTTAATTTTGTTTATCTGCACTAGGCTAGTTTGCAGTAGATTTTTCAAGGGCCTGAATGAAAATCAATGTTCGAGTTCGATTCGAGAATAGATCTTGAGCAAGTATATTCGATCATCTTCACTTGTAATTTTGTGTAATTTAGCTGCGTCAAGTTGTGTAATTTTGTAATCAGCAAAAGTTGATCTGGATGTATTCTTCTTGTAGATTCAAGCCACAATTTGCTGCTATTATTTGAATAGTTGTCATATTGGTTCAATTTTATTGTAAACCTTTTATTGTTATTTACGGTTATTTTGAAGCTAATTTTAGATTTATTTATGATCTTCTAATTGATTCTCGTAATCTCTGGTGCGATTTCAATTAAGTGAATAATGTTATGACATCCATATTTGATTGTTTATGGTCTTTGTCAAAATCCATTATAAGATAAACATATAAGAATTGATTAAAAGTTTAGGGTTTGCCACGGGGTTTAATGATGCTACTCAAATGCTAAAAAGTATATTAGAAGTGACTTGTTAGTTCCGAAAAGTATTGGCATAAGGAAATGGTGAGATTTTAGTACCTTTCCACCAATGAATGGTAGCAAAATTTACTGTATACTTGGTGAAAATTATAGTAAATTCTGTTTTTTTTTTTTTTTTTTTGTCGTAGAAAAAGGTGATGAGAGATGTAATTATAGTGTTAATAACCCAATCAAGGTTGGAAGAGTTGCAGGCTACAAAGCGGAACACGCGATAATTTAAGTACATTAATATACTATCCTAAGCTAAGATAATGACTTCATCTTTTAATATATTCGGTGACCCTCCATATCACATGTTGTAAGTGATTATGACAGAACACAACACTAGACTAGATATAGCTATGTTCAAATTTTTATAAACTTGATCTACATTAGAATTTCCCAATAACCATAATAACCTCGTTAACCCACCAGGTATTTATAGTTAAAAAAAGTTAACTAGGGAAGGCATACCCTCGAACAATGCAATGCTTTGATTGGTGCAAGTTTTATCTACTGAATTACAAGTATTCAACCGTTGATATAACCGTTTTATTTATGAAGAACTAAACTCCACAGTTTCATTAAAAAAAAATGAAAAACACACAAAATAAAAAGAAGGAATCATAGCGTAGAATTGTTTGATCTTTTTTTTTTTTTTTTTGCTTACGATTTAATATATGGTCGAAGGATCCCTTGCCCTTAGACACCTTTGTTCTTAATCTCTGTTCATGTAAAAGACAGGGAAAGCTTTACCTTTGGCTAACTATTATTGGTTGTTTAATAGACTCTGTGGCATCCGGTGGGAGCATCCTGAAGGAGTTGAGATGCCTTCGCCCTCCCTTAACTATGCCCATGTGGTTCTTCCATGAATGAACGGAGAACATATGAGCTTTTAAAATTATCTTAATCTTTACTAAATTCAATATTTATGGTGCTTTTAATATTGCTATAGGTATAAGAAGATATCATAATAAAGATTTACAATAATAGATAGAGATAGTGATAACGGTGTCTAATGATAATAACGATTAATAAAAACTAGTTTAAGTAAAAGTTCTTATCAATGTTTCTGTTACTACTACCATTAACACAACTAACAACCATAATTAGTCTTGATTATTAGCAATATATATGGCCACCTGAATGTGAAATAATTTTTAATTGAGCAAGCATACTCCCTTGTGAGATGGTGAGATTGGCCTGCTTTATCTACAAGCTTATTGAAAATTATAGTAACAGATCTTGAATTATCGTTAAAATGATTGCCTAGATTTTGAAATATCGGATTTTCATCTTTGCAAAAATTATCTGTAGTATACTGTTATTTTAGTTTTCTATATTAATATATAATTGCAATTCAAACTATCCCCCTAACTTTAATAATTGGCACCTAAGAATTTTATGGATAAGCCCATCTCGGGTAGAAATATTGGGCTCAAGTTGAAGGGAGAGGGCTTTACTTCAAGTAATCATGAAGGCTCTATGTAAGATGTTACTGCCCTTAGTCTTTGATGCCAATGCTCTCTTACTAAATACAAATAATCCAGTCCACAATTTAAAAATCAAAATAATTAAATATAATTAAGAGCTAGTTGTTATGAAAGATGAACTTACATTTTTATAAACTTCCAGAAAAAAAAAAAATGAAAAAGAAAGACAAATGCATCGGAATGAATTTATAAGATGAAAAGGTTCCTTTTTGACAATTTTTTTTTTCTTTTTCTTTATAGACCGGAATGATTTGAAATGAACTTAAGAGTAGAATAACAAATTCCATGCTTATGGCTACACTTGGAAACGTCGGCAAAATCATTGATTTCAATCATATATTATAGTGATGCATGTTAAAAATACCGTTAATTCATGAGTGAAATAAATATATGCTACAAATGTTTACTTTTGTGATTTTTATTAACGAGGATGAAATCACATTCTAATTTTTAAAAATGCTTTAAAATACGAAAAAAGGGAACAAAACTTGTTATCACAATTTCATTTCAAATTTATTCCCTCTCTCCAAATGTTCCACCTAAATCCATGGGTAGACGAGGGAGCTAGTTCGGCTTGATCTTGAATCGTTGGTTCACAGCTTTTGAACTGGTTTTTTTTTTTAATTTAATTTATTTTTTCTCGTCTCCCCTCTCTTAAACCTTTACATTATTTTTTTCCTTCTCGCCTTATCAATCCTTTAATCATTTTTTTTTCTTCAAACCGTCCATAAAATATACATTAAAAACGGAAAGAAAATAAAATACAAAAAAAGTCTCTTACAGTATGAATATGTAATACCCTAATCTGATTGAATAAAATAAAGTAGTTGGAGAGAAAATATTTTTTATAATATTTTATGGTTGCCCATAAGGTGTTTACGTATCTGTTAATCTAAATCAGATTGCTGTACTTCGATGTAGATTTTTAGAAAACCTTTAGTTTATTGATCAATTTTACGTTTTCAGAAAAGTATCAAAGTGTACGTGACTATCTAAGTTAAATTTTTTGAATAAAAATAATTTTAGTTAGTCATAATTTGAAAAAACTTAATGCTATATCAGCACTTTTGGGAAAACTATGCCATTTAATTTTTTTGGACAATTAGAAGAAAAGATTTTTCTACGTGATAAAACTTTTTGTAAAAGATGAAAAGAAAACTTATTATGTATCATCTTGAAGTAACTATTCATGTTTGTGAGTAGGAGTGGAACTCACAAGTGAGCTTAAGCTTCTATTAAATTGATTCCAGTCAATGAAGTAATCATCTTCCTCACTTAATGTCTCACATGGTTCTTATCGTTTACAGCTCGCTTTGTACCAATTTTTTGTGCAAGTATTTGCCTCAACACCGACAACAGATAGAGAAGCTCGATGTTCGTCGACGATCAGGCTTGCTATACTGAACACTTGCTCAACAGCGTTCATTGAAGCTGAAGCAGCGAGTAATTCACAGGTAATACGAGATAGTAGTGGATAGTCCCTTCTATGCCTTTGCCATCACTCTAAAATATCGAAATCTTTGATAGAGATATTTTCTGAAAACTTGAAATTTGTATTGGTATAGAGTTGTATCTCAGACGTTGGACCATTAGACTGTTGCCTCTTCAATTTTTATGCCAGTAATTGCTCACCTATAAAAGAGTAATGCTGCTCCTTGGTGGGTAGCAAAGGAGAGATTGATGATTGGCCACTTTACTGACTCTGATAGCAATTGAGTATCTCCTTTATGTTGGTTGTTGTTGCTGATACTTCTTGCTATGCTTCAAAGCTGTATATGTCTTAAGAATTCGTTAGATCTTGAATGTAATCATAATAAGTTTTCAAATACATGAGTAATAATTCTGTTTTACAACGAGGGTCTAGAATAGTTTCTACGAGATAAATACAAGGAATTTCTTTATCATAAGTTAATCACTTCAATGTCATATCGTATACGCATATGTGCAGGTTTTGGGTCCTTATGGGCCTGAACTAGCACGCTAAGTATATTGATGGCTGACATAACAAATAAGTGAACATTGGGCCTGTAAACTTGTGAAAAATTTTTAGTAGTATTATGAAAAACTATCAAAACTTTAAGTAATTGGATGCAAATATCCTAGGTACTAAGGAAAATGTCAACTCCTTGCATGTTGTACATTGCAAAGTCACATAGCAGTTCGCTGTAAGGAACTACGTTATGCAACAACTTGTAAGTCGAGTTCCAGCGATGTTGCACATTTGTGTTAAACTTTCAAGGTCTCTTCCCACGCTTCATATAGAAGTTTCTCCACTTTTTGTGAAGAGATGGCCTGTCTATTAATATCTTGATGACGTTTTTGATCAAAGCTATACTGTTATGCAAAGTTGCAATGCCGCAATGCCATCCTTAACACATAAGTTAAGAATATGACATGTACAACGTATGTGGAAAAAAATCTCTCCCAGCGCTGGTTGATAATAATTTTGCAAATCAAATATTGATGTAATATTAGTAGTTGCATTATCAAAACCAATAGAAAAAATTTTCCTCACTAATCCATATTCATTTAGAATTTCTTTAATAATTTTATAAATGTTTTGTACCGTATGTCGATCGTTAAATACTCTTAAAGCTAATAGATATTTATTAAGTTAACAATTATTGTTTATTTAGTGAACAGTAATACCCATATAAGAATTATTACGAAAAGGATCTGTTCATAAGTCTGCACATATGGACACTTGCGTATCGAAGGAAGCAAACTTACCTGTGAGCTCCCTCTTACCTTTGTAGTAGAGCTTTTACGTGACTTGAGTTATCGTTTTGCGGCTAAACTGTCGTGAGTTAGGGTTGAACATCTCCAGCTCATATTGACTTTGCCACTCTAATGCACCTGTGTTGAATGAGAGGTGCATATTTGCTAGGTATTGTGCTAGGTTATATTTTTGCCTCTCTTCATTGTATCTCATTAGCATTTGTCTGGATGAACCACCGTCTCAGGTAATCTATTATTACGTTCTATCTATTCCTACCTCCTTGGGATGCTTCGACCTTAAGTGCCTGTTAAGGGTGTCATATCCCCCTCTTGTTTTCCACGAATAACTCGTATTGCAATAGTTGCAGAATGCTCTCAAATTCCCTTTTTCATTTGTACCTTTATGGAAATAAGTAGTGAAAATATTAGACTTACTGGGTTTATGGGGCTTACTTGAACCGTACGGTCTCGAACTGTTGGGCTTACATTGTCCCATATCTTACTCTTCTGTTTCGAGAATAATTTCAATGTCATCTTCCTCATCCTCGAATATGCTTGGGGGGCAACTCATTCGTGGGGGTTCAAATCCCACGGGTCGTGTAGGGATGCTCATACGAAGAGGTTCGAATCTAGTGTGATGTTTAGGGACACTCATGTGTAGAGGTTTCGAACTAAGTGGTAGCGTGCCCCAATAACTCAAATGTTTAACGTTAAAGCTAAGAGGTGGTGTGGCCCGATTACTTATGCGATGAAGTTCTACATCGAAGTCTACAGGTGATGTAAATTCTTCTTCTACATTTTCAACCATATCGTGTGTCTGCTCATTCTTGTCGTATTTGTTATCTGGATACGCTTAAATGTCCTTAAACCGTAGTGGTGTAGATGATGTATTGGAAGTTCCAATGTCTTTACCCTTATTTTTATCATCAGATGATAAACCTTGTTTTTTACTAGAAAAGGTATGCCACAAAAATTTTTTCATTAGTGTAAATATTTATGAGTGAAAGACAAAAATAATATATAAGAGAAAATCTAGCAGAAATTATATAGTTGGTATGTGTATATCAGCGTTATTTGCTAATGCAAATTTTTCTGTATGATAGATTGAAGAATTACGTACAGAAATTTGTGATTAGTAGAAGGAAATATTTCTAACAATGTTTTGTAACTGAAAAAAAAATAAAGGTAGAATGGTTATAGTTGGAGAGATTTAAATAATTTGTAAAGTAAGTGTTTCTGCTAGGTTTGAAGCCGCTATTTATAAAGATCGAGGAATGTGGGAACGCGTCATTTGAATTTTGATATTTAAAATTTTAAGCGATTTGACGCTGTAAATTTTAAATTTTGTGTGCTGAATTTTAAATTTGCATTTGCAAATTTATATAGATTGACAGACAAAGGATATGGGTAGGGTTTAAGGGGGTAGGGGAGTGGCAGGGAATAAGAATAAAAGGATAGGGAGGGAGGAAGGGAGGAAGGGATCGGCCCAATTTTTTTTTTTTTTTTTAAATAAATCCAGTGGCTCTTGAACTGCTATTTCTAATTGTCGGGTCAAGTGGTTTTGTCTAAGTGAACTGTTTGGGCCCTAAAAGCCCAATGGTTTACCTAAGTGGGCCGGGTTGGGCCAGTTCACTATTTAAAACTACCCCTTATCTAGGTCTATCCATATGTTTACTGGACTTTAGTCATTATCGGATTTTTCCATGTACAAATTGTCAAAATTTTTTCCGCAGTTATTAATCCCTCTGGTGCTTTCGGGTAAAAGCTGGAAGCCTGGAATGACCTTCAACAAGATCATATCTACACCCGAAGCAACCAATGAATCGAAACATTTTAGTAGTCGAAGGAAATAAAGGAAAACATCTTCCTCTTAAGAGCAACATGGGAGCAGCCTACGGGGTTTTTGATTGCAACAAAATAATTATGGAGTGGCTCAACGAATGGAACTGAAAAAAATTAATAAACTTATGATTATTCATCAAACATCAAATATGTTCCTTAAGGAAAGGCAAAGTTCCATGCTTCCACCTCCACATATTGTGGCTTTAGATAGAAAATCTATACTTGCAATCTTATTTTTTCAAAAAGTATTAACCATGTTTCTATATATTAAAACTTTATTAATACTTATACACTATTTATCAATTTATATGATATATCAGTACTATTAAAACTTTTTTTCTTATCAGAACTATTAAAACTTTTTTTCTTATCATCCATCATTTGTACTTCCAACAAATTCATAAGAAACAAACGATTTCATAGGTGAAATATAAATGGCCAAATTCATGGTTCATATTACAAATAAAGATTTGCATGTTTAATGAAAAACCAAAAATAGAATGTCAAACAACCAAACAGCTTAGATCCTGACTCTTCTTTATAACAATTGAATATACAATGTCTTCTCGTAATTATTGTTATACCAGAACCCAAAGTGTTTACCAATTTCACTTGTAACTCTAATCTTCAAAAGCCCTACCAACTGTACAGTTGACGAGCCTAATGTGAATAGAACAGGTTAATGATGTCACGGAATGATCGATAAATAAATAAAAGAAAAGTATGGTTTAGAAAGTAATTAGAGAGGCAAATAGAAGATATCAGTATAGTTATCAAAATTACGATTTTATTTATATGATTTTATAAGTTTATAATTTCAGGAGGTTCTTTTGAGTTAATTATATATAAAATTATTTTCTTAATGAAACTTATGTTTTTAATTGATTTTACACAACAAATTAAGTAAAAATTTACGTTTTTAATTGAATTTATTAATTCTATGTGTATGAGTTGAGTGAATAAAAAATTTATATATATATATATATATAACTAGGCTTTTATTATCCCATTTATTGTTTAGGTATTAAATCATTTTCCTTATCATATTCTAAAGTTTTTTCTCTTTCTCTCTCTCTTGGTCCCTTATTAGATATTCATAACCTTTATTCAACTTTCAATTCCAAAAGAAAAGTTTATAAAAAAAATCATATATTTATGTTTATACCATTAACAACTTAAAATGAGTTGAAACATTTAATTCTCTTCAATTTTTCTCTTTTTTCAAACAAAATAATGAAAAAAAATTAGTCTTAACTCTGCTTATCCATCTTTTGAGAATGTTATATCATAGATTAAAAACATTTTTATAAAAAAGAAATTAATTTCTTCTTTTGTTTATTTCTATTTTGTGTTTCAAGTTTTCTATAATTATTACAAGCATATTTATGCATTGTTGCAAGCTATTTTACATATATTATAGAAATTTATATTTTTACGTTTCAATTTTACATTTAGATTCTATAAATACTAATAATTCTAAATAGAATTACGAGTTTGATAACTTTGGATATCAGTAGGCTTGGTGTTTGAGCAACGAACGAAACATTTAAGAGTGTAAATGCGACTAACCTACTTACATGCTATTTGACTTCAGCTTAATATTTACTCGAATTAGAATTGGCTACATTCGAGTTAGGCTCGAGCTCGAGCTACTCAAGTAACTTTTTAAGTTGAGCTCAAGCTTTGTAAAGCTCAGCTTGATAAATTCATGAACTTAATCGAAATGAAGTCACAAAATATTAGTCGAATTTGAGTTAAGTTTAAATATTATTATTATTTTAATTAAATTTATAACATTTTTTAAGATTAATGAGCCTAAACGAACTTAATTAAGTCAAGCTCGAGCTTATTAAATTTTATTTTAAGTTAAACTCGAGCTTTATAAATTAAAGCTCGATTGAATTCAAGTTTTTCCATTCGAGTCGAGTTTGAGTTAACACTATATTATCTCGGCTCGACTCATTTATGGCTTTACAAACATTAGGGGATAGGTTAAAAGTCCTCTCATATGTAGCATATGTAATACCTAGAGGTACTTTGTCGAGATAATTTCCACTACTTGATAATAATGAGATATAATTCCATTGTCATGGATTTGTAGAGATACATATGCATAAAGAAGAGTACTCTACTATGAGGCAACAACAATCAATTATAATATGTTAGGGAATGATTGATTGAATGAAACGTTTACTTTGTCACCAAATAGGTGTAATGCCCTTTTTTTTTTCCCTAATGGATGGTGATATGCAGTACCAAGAGCTTGCAGAAAGCTTGAAAATGAAGATGGGAAAATATGTGAATAACAATGAAAAGTAAACAAGCAAAACCACAATCAATTTCGAGGATATGACACACCAAGGAAACTTTGCGAACTTATGGATTAACTTGATATGACATACGTGTTAGTTTAATGAGGGTACTCGTCACTTAGTCTTGCTTAAGAGTTAAGATAAGACTAGAGCAAGTAAGCAAAGGAAATACTCATTGAAGGAGGAAGAACATTCAATATCTTATGTATGATTTTCTTACGGTTATATGTTACAAGGTTATTTATACAAAAAATGTTAGGGCATCCTACCTAAAAAGGAAAAGACAAAAGAGGTGTTGTAAAAAAAAATAATAATAATGTCTAAGGAATAATAAAGGGGTGTACAAATGAAAATTCAAACAAATCAATGATTAGTGTAGCCAAATCCTTTCACATGGGGCTAGATACGTGGCAATAGGTCACTAGAGATGCTTTTGGTAGAAACAGACAAATGGTATGGTCATAATGGAGGTCACCGAGCAGAAGTATCAAGCAGACCCGAGGACCTCTTAAGAAGGCATAGGTATGGATGTGTGCTAGGGTTCTTAGCACCAATACTATTGAGCTGAAGGTTAACATGGTCATAGTTGAGTAGATGTATGATGGGTCGGATTATTAGTGGTGCATACTTTAGATTGGCATTCGACTATTGAAAGATGAGAAGTTACTTATCTCGGCATATGAAGTTGGCCAGTAGTGAGGATCAACTTAGCTTCGGTAGGAGTTGGTTGGAATATAAGAAGTTGCTTTGCTAGTCCTTTAAGACCTTGCATTCGGGCTTGGGTTGAAGGTCTAGGAGTTTGATTCCTATCATTCCTTTCGAGTTGATTTGGATCTAAGATCAAATCTGACTAGTCTTTGCTCGATTCTCTCTTAGGTTGGTAAGGGTTGAGGTTGGTAATATTGAAGGTGTTAGAGACTCCATCGTCCTCAAGTAATTTGAGTCAATAGGTATTGTCGTTGATCTTTTGAAGTATTTTGAAGGGACCTTTGTGTCACGTCCCGAAGTGGCAGAGTCGTAATAACCCTATTGTGTAAACCATTCTAAGATAGAAGTTGGCCTTACAACCGCTATCCTATACCTGATCTACATAAGGCGTTTACGACTAACCCGCTTTGAAGTAAACAGTTTGTAATTTAAATAAATCATTTACTTAAGAAAGTGAGAAAATATATATATACACTAAAATTTAGTTATTACAATTAACATTTACAATATTTCTCCGTAATATATTTTTCTAGTTATTATATTATTCAGAAATGAAAAATTCTAAAATAAAAGCTTAGACCTTAAAATTATATGTTTGTTTTTCAAATGTTTTTCCTCACTCCCTAAGATCCAGCAGTTGCTAGCTTCAGAGTAGTTGTATGCCGTTTCTTAGCCAGCACCTGTACGATATTTATAGGGATGTGAGCAACCACAGCTTAATAAGTTAGGATAGAGGACTTAAAACTATATTATAAACATAACAAGGTTATCAACTAACTTATTAGATGCAATGCATGTTCAAGCAAATGCCATCGCACAACGTTGTCCGGCCCGTCGTGAGATTAGAGAAATTACGCTCACTCTAATTCGAGTTGAGGAGCTGCTGTTAATGCAACAGTTTACAACCAAACCCAGGCTTGTGCAATGGAGATACCGCTCCTCCCGCGACTACCTTCGAACCATTGACTTTACCCTCGCCGCGACCTCCTCTCCTGTCACTTAGTTCGACTAAGGATGAAGAAGGGACCATTATGCAATCCTACGCTATCTCTTTTGAAAGGGTCGGTATTTGGCCGAAGAATTCTAGGTTTCCCTTAATGGGTTGTCATGCATGTCCAATTATGATTATAAGTCGTATATTTGATTAGGTTCAGTTTAGAGTGATCAATCATTTCATGTAAATCATACAATACAAGCCAGAATAACAACTAGAATCATAGCATAACTCATAATCAAGCACATGCATACAATCAACTATCTAACAAGCACAATCAAGTATAATCTCAAGCTTTCAAAATACAACAACGTATTAATCCCAACTTACCCGGACTCCTCGCTCCCTCACTTGAGGTCCTATTCACTGAAGCCATTACCAATCATCCCTAAAACACAAACGTGGTTTTAGTTTTTCATATAACTATTATAGGTTCGTTTTATCCTATAACGCTTATTGTTATCTTTTGTTTAGGGTTTAATATATCTAATTATCTATGTCTTAAGTCTTTTACAATTCTTCTTGAATCGGGTTAAGTTCTGTTTCAGTTTTCGCATCGATTTCTAAATTAGGTTTTTAACTCAATTTTTTTGTTAAAGATTTATATGCACACCCTAAGAAATTATTCCGACCTATAATGTGAAATTAATCACATTATTTTCGGATATCCTAAATATCGTTTTTAGTCTCTAACTAGTGTTCTAATTCGTGCAGTACACTCAGATCTTAGTTTAATCACCAAATTTATTTCCGTTATGAGAAAATCTTACATTTTTCATATAATTACCCTAATTTAAGTTTCCTATCAGATTTATTGTATATTTTTATTGTTATCATAATATCAATTTTTATTTTAATATCTTCTATTTATTATATTTATAATAATTGTGTATTATGTATTATTACTTATTATGTAAATATCGATTTTACACCCAATTACTCTAATTTACAAAATTAACTTAAAATTTACTATTTTTCCCTATTACTTATTTACTACATAATTAACCTAATAATTATATCTAACACCCTAAATGCTACAAGTATCATACTTCATTAGATTTCAACATCCTAAAATATATAATTATTCGCTAAATCAGTAATTAACCATTTAATTACTTAATTAACCCTAAATTACCTATTTTATGCCTCATTTTAACGTCTAAAATTTATCTAAAAATTTCAAAAATTAATTTTTGAAAACGGGCTTCATAGCACTGTTCTATATCATCTAAGTAGTTTACACAAAAATTTTAGGTTCAAAACTACACTCTTAAAGTTATTTATTTCTAAACCGAAACATGCTTGGTTTTGTATGATTTCTTAAGGATCATATATCACGAGATATATTTTCATCAAAATAATATTTTTCCTAAAAAATAAATATAAAACTATTCCAAAATAACAAAATTCATAATTTTATAAGAATATTTACTATTTTTACAAAATTACACAAAATTAGACTGGAAATTAAACTTACCGGTATGGGTGGCTCCGGCCATCGCCGGCCGCCGTGGCCTTGTCGGCCGGTCTAGGCGCTGCCACCACTGTGTGGTGGTGCTGGCCGTTCACTTCCAGGTGCTCGTTTGGTATGGGTTCCCCTCTAAGGCCCTAATTGCACAGTTTTCTTATTTTTTTTTTCTAACCCTAATTTTTCTCCTAGTTTTGCCTCTCTCTATTTTTCTCACTCTTCAAACTGACCAAATGAGCTTCTAAAAAATTTGGAGTATTTATAGAGCTTTAGGAAAATTATTGTGCATTAATTTGATTAGACAATTGCCTTATCTTCTTCTAATTTGACTTTTGTGTTCTTCTAATTTAATTGGATAATTTTTTTCTTATTTTCCCTAGCTACCACGACCCAAATCTGGATCATTCCTTATTTTTTCTGATTTTTCTTTATTTTTCCTTAATTAATTATGAATTTTCTTTAATTATTTAGTATTATTTTAGCACATTTCGCGTATTTTAAGTAATTACGTGTATTTCTATCTACATGTAAATTCATATATAGTACAAATAAATATTTCTAAATATTATTTAAGTAATTCTATGGTTTTTAGTATACATATAATTCATCTCTAGTGATTTATTAATTATTAGAATGCATTTTACGCATTTTCGATAAATAATGAGTTATATACTTAAAATTTGAAATTTTTATATTCTTTTATTTTTTTGCTTATTTTCTTAAATTTTAACTTACGGGATCATTTTTACTAATATTTCTGATTTTACTTATAATTTAGGCTTAATTGGATCTTTCAGCTGATTGAAATCCTAAGTGACTAGTTATGGGGCTTACACTTTGACTTGGGCGAACAACTTATTCATTCTTTTGTTTGAGGACCCCTCCTTGCTCAAGTGCAGCTATACTAAATCTCTAAGTTGAAACAGTGTCGACTTCCTTACTTTATTGCTTTCTCACATTTTTTTGGTAGCTTGGTCAATCTGCTTGGTAACTTTCTTGTAAATTTGCTACAGAGACTATGCTCGAGTTTTTGTGTCAAGGTCTTCTTGCTCAGATATGGCCACAAGGGTGTGGTTAAGGGATAGCTCTAGATTAAAGCCATAGATGACTTTAAAGAGTATTTGTTTGGTGGTGTTGTGTATAGTGTGGTTGTAAGCAAATTCCACTACAGGTAAATAGGTTCTTCTTTACTGTAACTCGGGGCATTGGTCTTAAAGTACGATTGACTAACTTTGTTTAGCCATTTGTTTGGGGCTAATAGGAAGGGCTAAATAGTGGTTTAGTCCCTATACGATACCAAAGAGTCTTCTAAAAATGGCTTAAAAAATTTGGATTTCTGTTTGAGACTACACTTCTTAGCATACCATATGGTCGAACAATTTCTTGTAACAAGACAAAAGTAATAGCTGAAGCATTGTTAATTTTAGAACAAGGCACAAAGTGTACCATCTTACTAAATCTATCTATGATGACCATCCCATAATCTTTGCCTCAAGCAATTTATGGTAATCTAAGAATAAAGCTATGCTCAATTCAGTCCAAGTTTGGGTTGGGAAAGGTAAAGGCATTGCTTTCTCTTATTTAGCTTAGTATTTCCCCCTATTGTAAGTAGTACAGCTCTCAATAATTTGGTACACATCTCGCTTCATCTTTGGCTAAAAGAACTGTCCACTCAATAACTCATACATCCCCTTTTCTCTAAAATGTTCACAAAGTCCACTAGAATGAGCTTCTCTAACAAGTGATTCTCTCAAAGAAAATGTTAATACACATAACTTGCCTTCGTAGAATAGACGCCTATCTTTTACGTGATAGTCATCCACTATCCTTCCTTTGGTACATCATCCAAATATAAGACCAAAATGAGAGTCTTGAGGATACTATTCTTTAATGCTCACAAACCTTAATAATCTGGTCTGCAACTCGGTAAGGAGACAATGTCTTCTCGATAGAGCATCGACAACTACATTGTTTTTGCCTTAGTTATACTCGATCACAAAGTTGAATCCTTTAAGGAATTCAACTCATCGCACTTGTCGCTTCGATAACTTAGTCTAACTTTAGAGGTGCCTCAAAGATTCACGATTTGTATAAAATGACAAACTCTCTTGATAATAGATAGTGTTGCCACACTTGAAGCGCTCGGATAAAGGCTAAGAGTTCTTTGTCATACTTTGATTAGTTCAACTGAGGTCCTCGTAGCTTCTTACTATGATAAGCAATTGGTCGGCCTTCTTACATTAAGACAGTGCCTACCCTAATGCTTAACGCGTTACCTTCAAGCTAAAAAATTTTCTCGAAGTTAGCAAAGCTAATAATGGCATGGAAGTCAATTTTTCCTTTCCTTTAACGAAACTTCTCTCCTCTCTCTTGCCTTACTTGAACTCGATATTCTTCTTTGTCAGTTTAATAAGGGGTGCAACAATAGCACTGAAGTTTCTGATGAATCTTCGGTAAAAGGATGCTAGTCTGTAGAAACTTCTCACCTCAGTACAATTGGTTGGAGTCAGCCATCTGATAATAACTTGGTTCTTTTCATCATCAACTCGTAAGCTTCCTCTACTAACTACATATCCTAGAAATATCACTTCCTCCTGACAAAAACAACACTTCATCAAATTGCAAAATAACTTCTTAGCTCGGAGTACATTAAGTATGGCATAGAGATGTTCAGTGTATCTCAACAAGTCAATACTATATACGAGGATTTCGTCAAAATACACTATGACACACTTTTTGATCAAGTTTTTGAGTACATGGTTCATCAATCCCATGAAGGTGTTTGAGGCATTTGATAGGCCAAAAGGCATAACTATCCACTTATAAAGTCTATGTTGAGTTTTGAATGCATTTTTCCACTTGTCTCCCGACCTCTTCTAAATTTGATGGTAGATAGACTTTAGATTAATTTTATTGAAGACCCTAGTTCTATTTAGTTCATCCAACATGTTATCCAACTTAAGGATAGGATACTGGTACTTGATTGTGATCTTGTTTAAGGCTATACTTCTATGCACATCTACCAGGTACCATCCTTTTTTAGCATAAGGAGTGCCAGCATAGCACAGGAGCTAAGACTTTACCTTACATAACCTTTTACTAGTAGCTCATTGTCTTGTCTCAAAAGCTTAGCAGCTTGTTTAGGGTTCATTTGATAAGATGGTTTGTTCGGTAAGGTAGCGCTAGGGATCAAGTTAATGCAAGGGGGTAATCCCTCTAGCAACTGTTCAAGAAATAAGTCGGCATAATCATCCAGTAGCTCTTTGACCTTTAGGGGTAGCTTAATTTGCTCCTTCAACTCTAGCAATCACCTAATCAATAGAAAAGTCAGCTTATTATTTTTAATAGCTTCTTGAAGCTCAACCTTACTTAAAATCAAAGTCTTCTTGGGTTTTTGAGTAAGTTTAGCTTGTAGCTTGCTAACTTGACTCGGCATTATAGGGTTCAACGTGATCTTCCTTCCATCTTTAAACATATAGGTGTTCCTAAATCCATCATGCATAACCTTTCGATAAAAAAGCTAAGGTTTACTTAGCAACACATGAGATGCACACATGGGTAGCATGTTACAGAGAATTTCATTAGAATAATATTCAATAGAGATTGGTAGCAATTCTTACTGTGTGACATGTAGTGCTCTTTTCTCATTTAGCTAATGTAACTTAAATGGCTTTAGGTGTGAACTAGTTGGCAACTTGAGCTTTTTGACTAAGTCGGTAGACGTGATATTAGCATAGCTTCCATTATCTACTATAAGCACACATATCTGCTCTTTCACCTTACATGTGATGTGGAATAAATTCTCTCTACACTCCTCCTTAGTAGAGGGTTCCAAACTTATCATATGTTAGATAACCAAAGTTAACTTATGTAGATCTTTAGCAAATACATCTTGTTCAACCAGTTCGGCATTAAGCTCAATCTTTTCCTCTACTTTTTTTTCCTTCTCTGCCTCTTCATTTGTACTATCTACTTTAATTTTTACGACATGTCCCTTAATGATCATAGTTCTTTTGTTTAAATATTGGGCGGTCATGTGCCTAAACTCTTGGCACTTAAAGCACTTGATTTGGCTCATTTTCCTCCCAAATCCTTATCCCTTCTCATAAGTTTTTGGTAACATGTCACTATTAGTTGGTCAACCCTTCTATTCAGCTTTGACATCCATTCTTCTATTTGGCTTGGTACTTTGTTGAGCTCGGTAACTTCCTTGAGCAGATTGGCTTGGTTGGACTAGTCGGCTCAGCTTGTTCCTCCTTTGCCTTTTTACTCGCTGGGCTATTCTTATAGCTTCATCTAATGTAGTAAACTACTGAAGCTTTATGACATCTCAGATGTTGCCTCTCAATCTAGTGAGAAATCTAAATACTATTCGGCCTGATGGTTCATCAACTTCACATTGAATCATGAGTATTTGAAACTCTTAAACATATTTATCAATAGTTCGACCTCCTTATCTTGGCTCTTGAAGTTGAGCAAAAGTATCCTGCAAATAAGTATTCGACACGAATCTATATCTAAGTATCATCTTCATCTCAAGCTAAGTATTAACTTCTCTGTATCTTTTTTGTCTCCTCATAATTTAGAAGTTCTTCCATCACATTGTAATATAACCTAAGAATGCTATAGCAATAGTCCCTACTTTCTTGTGGTCTTCATACTGGTAATAATAAAAAACATGTTCAATCTTCTCCTCTCAATCCAAATAGTTATTTGCATTTGTAGAACCATTGAAGCTTAAAATTTGAAGCTTCACGTGGTTGGCAGCTTGGGGAGCTTGAGCTTGCTCCTCTTCTTTATTGTACTCCCTTACCCCTTCATCATCCATATCACCTAAGTCAATCATTCTTCATACTCGTCCCCTTACTCCTTTACTTAGAGCTTGTCGAGTGAGGATCTATCCTCTTGCAGGCCTAGTGGCTTAGGGAGTACTCTATACGGCTTTGGTAAGTTGAAAGGCCAATGCATGAACAACACTAGTCAGATTAGCTATAAGGTTAGCCATCTCGTCAATTCATTCATCTGTACTTCTAGCGGTATTCTAAGGTTGTTATCCATAGTGGATAACATTACTATTGTAATCTTCAATACCAATGTTAACACTTGGATTTGCTATTCTCTTAGACTAAACTCAGTAACAAACTCAAATTCTCAGAAACAATGGATACGATTCCTTTAAGCCAAACAATTCGTACAAATACTTATCCACACATGAACATTCAAACTAACTATGGACATAACTACTATCCTGAAGAACAATAAACTTAATTGAAACTTGTTATGTTTTTGTATGTTTAAAATAGGGCAAAACAGAGTATACAATTAGAGGAAAAAACTACAACTTCAACTTACTTAATCACTCATAGCTAAGCTTTATGTAGCTACAACATATGACAACAAAAAACACTACTACTTAAGAGAGCTTAAACATAACTTACCCAAATAAACTTCTGCTCTTGATACAGACTCCATGGGTAAACACATGAGCTAATGTCATGCCTAACCAAAAGGGGTGGGTCTGGGCCACGAGATGGCCTAAAAAGTAAATGGTAGTCGAAGATGAGTAGGGTTTCTCGTGCATTGACAATGGATGCGATGCACTAATACCTTAGATGAGCTCGGGTTACACTTAATATGATGCACAAGTATGGCCAAAGATTACTCACTACTAATTCATGCTCAATGGGCTAGATAAGAATAACTTAAGAGTAAGCAGAATGACACTTAGCTCAAGAGGGAGTAAGAGTTTAGAGTATTCTCTGTATGATTTTGTGGCTATTATATTATGTAAGTATTTATAATATCTAGTTAGGGTAAGTCCTAAATTATAGAAAATTACTGAAATGGATCCTTACTTGCTAAATAAAAGGAGAATAATTTATAGGGAAAGCACGTATTTGTGGAAAAAGAATATGCTCTGTACATATGTCAGAAAGGATAACGCATATGGGTTTTACTTAGTCTATGGTCCCAATAACACTGTAAGCCGAGCAAGGGTAGGGCCTTGATTAAGTCTAGTTGGCATCGGTAGTTTGGTAGCTTTGATTGTTGGGACTTGACAAGGGTTGGCTTAAGAATGATTCATATTTGGGTCAGCTTTGAATGGTAGGCTCCTAACAATTGTTATCTTGGCCTTGGCACTGTGGAGATGGCTATTTTCTTGATTTGGTGCTTAGACTAGGGTATTGTAGAGGGGTTGGCTTCGTATGTCGACTAATCATCTTGGTAGCTTCTTGAATGGTGTGGAGAGCAAAATAGCTCGGTAGATTAGACTGGGGTAAACACTCTTCCTCGATGCTTAACTCACCTCAAACAGCTTGGTAAACCATTTGAGAAAGCCTTTAGGCTCAAGAGTACATGATCGGTCCTTAATTCCTATCATCCCCATCATCCCCTCTGTATTGTTTGAGATTTGGGATCAAATCAAGTTTATCTCCAAGTTGCTCGTCCTCGAGAGTGTAAGGTCGGAGATTAGTAATATTGAAGGAGTTTGAGACTCTATATCCTTCAGGTTATTTAATCTTATAGGTATTAGGATTGATCTTTTCAAGCACTTTGAAAGGTCCGGTGGCTTTGGGAGATAACTTATTCTTCCTTAAGTTTGGGAATCATTCCTTGTTGAGATGTATCTAGACCAAATCAACTGGTTGAAATTCTCTCTTCCTCAATCCTCGGCTTTGCTTGTCAAGCTTAGTATTAACTCGGTGCAATTGCTCTATAACTTTCTAGTATATGGCTTTGATGGCCTTAACTATTTCAACGGCTGGCTGGTCATCATCAAGCTTCGGTTAAGGTGCTTGGTCCATCAAGAGCTTGGGTTAAACCCATAGGCGACTTTAAATGGAGACATGTTTGTTATGCTATAGGCAATCCTATTGTAGGCGAACTTAAGGATTGGTAGACATAGATCCCAATCGATCGTATTTTATTTGATAGCAACCTATAGCAAAGTTCCTACGGTTCTATTTTGTCCATCAATCTATAGATGGTAGGACGTGCTGTATAATAGCTTGTTCCCCATTTGCCTCTATAGCATCCTCCAAAAGTGACTTATGAACTTGGGGTCTCAGTTCAAAACAATGGTTCTAGGCTCCAATAAGAAAAGAAAAGAGATAGCTGAAGCATCATTAGTTTTGGAACAAGGCATGAAATGTGCCATCTTGCTAAATCGATCTATAACCACCATGATGGAGTCTTTCCTTCAGGATGTCCTCGGTAATCTTAACATGAAATCCATACTTAGCTTGGACTACAGTTTGGTTGGGACGGGCAAGGATAGATAATGTCTTTACTCAGCTTAGCTCTTTGCTTTTTGGTAGGTTGCATACCTTTCCAACATGGACTGTACATCTCTCATCATTCTTAGCCAAAAGAATCTCATAGATGGTACTTTATGGGTTCAGCACCAGCCAAAGTATCCTGTCAATCCTCCTCCATGTACTTCACACACTAGTAGTTCTCTCGTAGAATAGGTTGGGATACATAGCTTCTTCTTCTTGAATAAGTATACGTCTTCCCTGTAATAATCGTCTAATATCCATCCTTCCTTACATTGGGCATAGATAGGACCAAAGTGTGGATCTTAAGCATACAAATTCTGTGTGGTTGAAAAACCAAGTAGCTTTGTTTACAGTTCTGTTAGGAGGGTATATCGTCTCGATAAGGTGTTGGTCATTACATTGTTCCTTCCATTCTTGTTTTTACAACAAAAGAAAAACCCGCCATGAACTTGACCCATTTAGCTTGCCTCCAAGACAACTTGGGTTGTCTCTTTAGATACCTCAAGGATTCATGATTGGTATAGATTATAAGTTCCTTAGGCAATAGATAGTGTTGCCATATGATTATGGCTTGGATTAAGGAGTAGAACTCTTTGTCATAGACAGAATAGTTGAGTGTAGCTCCTTGAAGTTTCTTATTGAAGTAAGCAATAGGTCATCCTTCTTGTATTAGCATAATACCTATGCCTAGTCCAAATGCATCACACTCTACTTTGAACACTTTGTCAAAGCTCGACAGAGCTAAGATGGGGGTTAGTTAGCTTCTCTTTCACCTCCTTAAAACACCTCTTCTCTTTCTCTCCCTATCTGAATTTAATGCTCTTCTTTGACAATTTGGTAAGTAGGGCCACAATTATATTGAAATTCTTTATAAATATGCGATAGAACTATGTTAGGCCGTAGAAACTTCTCACATCTACAGAATAGGTCAGCTTAAGCCATTCTATGATTGCCTTTATTTTCTCATCATCAACTTAGATGCCACCTTTACTCACAACAAACCTCAAGAAGATCACCTCGGATCTGCAAAAGTCACACTTGTTTAGATTGGCGTAGAGCTGTTCAGCTCGGAGTTTTGCAAAGACTCTTTGGAGATGCTCCGGTGAATCTCCAGGACAAGTTTTGATACCAAGATGATATGGACTCTGTGGGTGAACATGTGGGCCAATATCATACATAACCAAAAGGGGTGGGTCTAGGCCGCGAGATGGCTTAAAAAGTAAATGGTAGTTAAGGATGAGCAAGAGTTCCCTATTAGCTCTAATACTAAAGATGATATGCTGTGTCGATAACTAACAAGGATGATAGTATCAAGATGGGTCCAAGCTTGTAGAAAGCTTGAAAACAAAGATAGGAAAATGCATGAATAATAATAAAAAGTACATAAGCCAAACAATGAATGATTTCGGGGATCTGACGCATCAAGGAAACTCCGTAGACTCATGGCTTAACTCGATATGATGTATGAGCTAGTCCAATGAGGATACTTACTACTTAGCCTTACTTAAGGGTTAGGATAAGAGTGGAGTAAGTAAACAAAGGAAATGCTCACCAAAGGAGGAAGAATATTGAATATCTGATGTATGATTTTCTTGTAGCTACACGTTATAAGGGTACTTATACCCAAAATGTTAGGGCATCTTACTTAAAATATAAAAGATAAAAAGGGTATTACCTAAAAGAAGTGATGTACAAGGAGTAATAAAGGGGTACAAATGAAAATTAAACAAATCAATGATTAGTAACATAGAATCCTTTCACGTGGGGTTAGATATGTGGCGATAGGTCACTGGAGACACTTCTGGTAAAAATATACAAATGGTATCGTCATGATCGAGGTGGTCAAGTAAAAGTGCTGAGTAGACTGAGGGACCTCCCAAGAAGGCATGGGTGTGGATGTGTGCTGGGATTCTCGGCACCAATATTGTCGATCTAAAGCTTGTTACGATCATGGCTGAGTAGACATGTGAGGGTTTGGATTGTCAATAGTACATACTTTAGGTCGGCACTCGACTATGGAAAGACGAGAAGTTACTTGCCTTGGTGTATGGGGTTGGTCGGCAATGAAGATTAGCTTAGCTTCAGTAGGAGTTGGCTTGAATAATAAAATCTATTGTACTAGTTGATGGGAATCAGGCTACTAGGTCTTTGACCCATAGCCAAGCCCAAAGATTGGAAGGGCTGACAGGGTAGATCCTCTTGCTTTAGCTAACTCCTGTAAAAGCTGAGTATCACTATGCCAAACCACTCTACATGCTGAATCGAATGACTACCCATTTCTTTAAAGTGTACCGAATTGTTGATTGTTGAGATAGTAGCTAAACCATTCACGATTACTTACTCATGTCTGAGTAGACTAATTGTTCGGCATCATTCTTGTCAAGAGACCAAAAGAGAGACCTCGGACTTATCCTTAGCTACCTTTGCTCGAATAAGCAATTTAGTTGTACTCTTTTGTTTGCATCCTCCAACACCATCGCCAATGTATCTTTGCCATGTATATAGGACCACTAGTAGAATCGACTATGAGTAGAATCTACAACACTAATCATTGCTTCTCTTGAATATTTATTTTTACCCTCTTATATTCTTGTACATTACTTCTATAGGACAATTCCCTTTTTGTCTTTTCTTTTTTAGGAAAGTTGCCCTAACTTTCATGTATAATACCCCTTGTACTCGTAGCTGAGAGATGCAGACTACCATTAATACACTGAATATTCTTCTTCTTGTAAACATTGATTGTTTACTTTCATTTCACTCTTATCCCAACCCTTGAGCAAGGCTAGGTGAAGAGTAACCTCACTGGACTAATTCGTGTGTCATATCGAGTTGTGCCGTAAGTTCTTGGAAGTTCCATTAGTGCATCATATCCTTTGGAGTTGTTCTTAGATTTTGCTTACTTTTCATTCACTTTTGTTTGTTTGCACATTCCCTATCATCCCATTTCAAGCTTTCGGCAAGCTTGGACTCATCTAGCGATCGGCCTTATTTATTCTTGGTCACTGTTCGCACCACTAGTCCTTCAAGACCTTGTACTGGGGCTCGGATTAAAGGTTTTGTAGTTCAATTCCTATTAGATGGTGTAAGGATATATAAGTTAATAAAGGTACAAGACCATCATTTAAATCCAGTGGTGTAAGACTGCTAGACATATTCTTTCCTGATGAAGTTTTTTAGTAAATTTTCATGTTTTTTTTCCACTTTTTTTTCATATTGTCTTGTAATCCTACATATTCTCTTTTTTCAATTCATTTTATTTTTATTTTTCTACTTCTATTATCCTACATCAAACCATCACTTATATTGTCACATGTTCAAATTCTATTAGTATTTACTCCCTACTTGCATATGTGTCTGTAATTGTCATGTAGTATCTCTATACTAGGGAATGCCACCATATTTGAGAAACTTTTGGGTAGAGGTTGACAATTGGTATTTTAACTTTTGATTTGGGAGTGTCGAGAATGTTATTTCACTTTTGGTATGTTGGGAATGCATTGAAATTGAATCATGATTCTAGGTTCCATTTCCTTTTCTAATATTTGGAAGTGCATTTAGAAGGTAGAATCATGATTTTATGGAGTTGACAGTTTCAGTTTCAAGAAGGAATTCAATTTCGTCTTTAAAGAGAATCGCGATTCCATTCTCCCTCATTAATTATTATCAATTAATTTTTTTTAACTTTTAATTAATTATGATATTCAATAATTAAGGG
The DNA here is from genome assembly GCA_024138015.1 of Lumnitzera littorea. Taxonomy (NCBI): domain Eukaryota; kingdom Viridiplantae; phylum Streptophyta; class Magnoliopsida; order Myrtales; family Combretaceae; genus Lumnitzera; species Lumnitzera littorea. The sequence goes on from JAMXBB010000007.1 coordinate 90,428,116, forward strand.
TCTTTTTGATAATTATTACTATTTATGCATTTAATTCCATTACTATCGACATTTCTAAACATAAAAAAGGATTTGTTATTTTTAACCCCATTCCGTTTGAACCTATTCCATTCTACTCAAGACTATTTTTATGTACTTAATGTGACATTAATTCACTGGATGACCATGGATTATCACTGAAATTTGTTTGGATTTAGGTTATTAATCATCCTGAGATATTTTCTACTTTAGAAAGTGTGAGAGTTTCTTTAAAACAAGGATTTATTATGAACTAATGATGATATATTGCTTTAGATTTAAGGTGACTTGAATATGAGAGTTTGGAAGGGATATTCAAATATGTTTATGTTTTGTAGACAGTAGAATTTTTGAAAATTACATATTCCTATATGTATAAGACAATGCGGCAAAATGATCATATCCCTTAATTTCAGGATGTGACATTAATACTCCATACTCTTTTATAGGGAGGTAATGATAAATACATTATTAAGATAAGTAATTAATTTAGTGACACAAGATGTTATAGACCTAAAATATGGAATAGATAAGTCTTAGCACAATACAACTAACAAACATAATTTATGTGCGATAAAAATCAACATGGTTTTAACATAAGTTATTTACTATCTTGTGGTGCCTTATAAATTTCATGTTTCAATTTTCATGGCATTGACATGAGCTTAACATGAAATGGTGAAAGAGCTTCACAAGACACACAACATCATTCGTTCCCTAAATGTGTTAATCTTTAGAGAATGGGTATATTTCAGTCTTAATTTGCTGTTCCTTAAGCTTCTCTTGACCTCTAAGTTGTTACTACAAAATGTCCCCTCTTATCTTTAGCTTCACTCATGCAAGCAAGACGACCTTACGATGTAAGATTACTGTTGCAAACTCCATGTGCATATGCATGCCCATACGTTTATGGAGCTTTACTGTAATAGTTGAACCTAAAGTATAGGTTGTTTTGACTACATCATTGGACATATCCTATTACTTTGCTTATACTATAGGTTTGCCCATTATAAGTGTAGTACACCTCGTTTGTGTCTAGATTGCCCATCAGAATCATGTTGACATTATCATTGTTGTTGTGATAAGTAGTGTGTAGGAAAACAATAATGAAAAGTAGTACCATTTGATGAAATAGAACCATACTTGTTGTATGGAAATTTGGGTGGTAAAATTTGAAACTATTGGAAGGAGTAAAATGTAGAAATTTTGATTTTTTTGGATTTCTAACTTTAACTACTTTTATAGGGTAATTGGGTAAAATTTTATCTGTTAAGTTTCTTACTGCAATTGTATTTTTCTTTTTCCAAATCTATTATTCTCTTCTTAACAAATGATCACACATTTAATTTGTATAAGAAATTGTAGAGGGCTAAAAATTTCCATATTAATTATTGGGCTAACCTTATTATATATTAAACTTAACTAATTGGATTAGGTGGCAGGGTTTAAGGATTATGGTCTATATTTGAGATAATTCAAAGAGAATTGGCTTAGTGGACCTAGAATAGGAATCGTTGGATTGGTCCATCCACCTTTAATCTTTTTTAGGCAGGCTCATGTGGTCATGTGAAGGTTATTAGCCATGGGCCCATGAGCTATCTTGTTTAGGATAACCATAAATTGAGTAAGTTCTATTTCATTCATTGATCACTTAGATGATTTGATAAACGTTATCATGTTTAAGAGCCTATAAATACCTAACCTTTCTTCCTCATTCGCAACTCTCAGAGAGAATTGAGAAGTAACATTCTTCTACAAGAACTCAGCTCTTTAAGATCAAACAAGTAGTCTAAGTAAATAACTAATCTCAATTGCTTAAGTCACAAGGTAAATGCCTAAGGTATCCTAAGGATGTCTTGTTTGTCACTTGTATATTTGAGACATTGAGATTGTGTATTCCTCATATCTACCTTATTACCACTTAATCATCTCTTTTGATGTAATTTCCATTTTACTTTTCTAAAGCCACTTGTAGCATACCACTTATACGGTAGGTACGTGACTAGCCTAGATGGACCCTTACATTTACACTTTTTGCCACTCCACTAGGGATGATGTAGGAAAGTGCAGAGTATGGCTTGAAAATTTGCATGGTACTTCGACTTTAGTAAATGAATCCATGGCTTGATGGGATTCTTAATGAGTTCACAAGCTTCACCTATAAAAATCTAGCTATAATCCATAGATTTTTTCTTTTTTTCTTTTTGGTTATGAGGCAATAAATTTAACTTGCTAAGTTATCGAATATTGTGAATCAAAAGCTAATTTTATTACTCATGAAAAAACTACCCTATAGGATAAATTGGCTTGAAACAGACTTGTGAGCCATGAAAGAAAACACATATGATATAGAAAACTTATCTAATGTATTGCCATAGAGGCAATACTACTCTAACATTCCAAAAGTGATAGTGCAATTAACTAGTGTTGCAAGTTTGTACACTGAGATATATAACAAAATAAATTTGTAATGCTAGTGATAGAAAAAATGAGTTCTTTAGCCATGTCAGCACACTTGGTAGCAATGCGACTCTTCATGATGTGTGTACATTGAGTAGTGACCTAACTATTCAAAGTAAGTGATTGATGCTCAAAATATTTAGACTCTATCCAAGAATTTTGGTGAAGGGAAAAATGTAGAGAGCTAAAAATTGTCATATTAGTCATTAGGATAAGCTTATTATTTATTTAGGCTTGACTCCATAGGTTAGGTAGCAGGGCTTAAGGAATCCATTCTATATTTTGGATGATTCATGGAAAATTGGCTTTGTGGGTTAGAATAGGGATTGTTAGACCAGTCTGCATACCTTCAACCTTTCTTAAGTAGGTTTATGAACTCTTAAGAATGTTATTGGCCTTAGGCCTATGAGCTAGCTCATTTAGGATAACCATGAATGGAGCAAGTTTCATCTTATCCATTGATTACATAGATGATATGATGGATGCCTTCACATAAAGCCTACAAATGCCTAACATTTCCTCCTCATTTGTAACTCTTAGAGAGAATTGAGAAACAACATTCTTCTACGAGAACTTAGCTTTATAAATCAAATAAGTAGCCTAAGCAAAGAATTGATATCATTTGCTTAAGTTACAAAGTGAATGCTTGAGGTCCTTAGGGTTGTCTTGGTTGTCACTTATACATTTGAGATATTGAGATTACTTATTCCTTTTTCCTATCTTGTTTTCACGTAATAATCCCTTTTGATGTCATTCCCGCTTCACTTCTCTAAAGCTATGTATAGGGCATCACTTATGCAGCACACACATGACCTCCTCAAACGAACCCTTACATTTACAAAAATCTTACTATAAGTACATCCTTCATCGATTTAATTGAATAAACTTAAAAGATGACTAACTCTTAAGGTCTCTGCATTTTTTAGAGCTTATCTCATTTGTAGGAGCATCATGCATTTATACATGTGATATAATAAGATGCAAATGTATAATGATGCTCCTCTTTGTTACCACTTTTCACATTTTAATGCTTGGATGAACAATCGACTTGATTCTCTATGGGCTTTTTGATGGTTCATACTAAAACTAAAAGGATTAATACTATAAATAGTATCTAAACTTTGTTAAATTATATAATTTACTACCTATACTTTGAAAATATTAATTTTCTACCTAATTAAAGTTCTTGTTGTCATTTTTATTACTTAAACTAACTCTATTAAGTCTATTCACTAACATGAATATAAGGACAAACCAAGATTTGAACAGTGGCCACCAACAAATCGAACGACCTACTTCATGACCTACCTTGCCTTAAGCGACAATTTCAGCCACCTTAAGGTTAAAGGGTAGCCAATAGCCACTTAGTAGGGCTTGAGCAACTCCCTATAGGTCTGCTAGTCATTGGCCACTAGCCAACAACTACTAGACACTCTAGCCTTAGGGTGATTGGAATTTTTATTTCTTAATTCGCCCTTATATCCGTGTCAATAGATAAATTTAATAGAATTAATTTAGATAGTAAAAATGGTAACAAAAACTTCAATCAAGTGGCAAATTGATTTTCTTAAAGTACAAGTAATAAATTGTACTTAGGCGAAGTTCGAGTATCATTAGTAACATTAGCTCAACTTAAAAATAGTGGTATTTCAATACTATTGGAATCATCTTAGATTTCTAGAAATGCTACGTGTTGTGCATTTATTTTTTTACTATATGTGTGGGATAAATATATCTATCTTATAAAATATATGGTAACAATTTGCTAATGTTTAATAAATGTGGTAGATATTTAAGTAGGATTAAACTATCGAGTTATTTGAGAAAGAGCATATGATTCTAACATCTCCTCTGGTTAGAAATCATAAGGGAAACACCAATGGGATAGAATTGGATTTTTATTTAATTTCATGTGGTATATAATTAATACCTTAAAGATTATTAATATTTATATTTAGAATAAACAACTACTACTTTACTATTCTCTTTTACATAAAAATTTATTTGATAATATTATTTAAAAGTAAAAATGAATAAATGTTTACAAAATTTATAATGTCACACCTCAAACTCGAAGGGAATAACCACATATTTATATCATGGTTTGAGTATTTAAAACTTATCTCTTATACATTCTGCATCTTCTAGCCCATTCATCTCGATTATAAATGGAAAAAAAAAAAAAATCCTAAATGGGTTGAGTAGATGCCCAATACATAATGGTAGCACATGTATAGATATGTTATGTAATCGAAATCACACATACAACCTATAACTAATGCTATACCCAATCAATTAGCATAATTACTAAGATGACGTAGTATAACATAATCTTAGGTTCTAGCTCTATTTACTTTAGCCCATGAGTTAAATGAGCTAAACTTATTTGGCTTGTTTTTTAAACGTGCTAAAAACACCCAACCTTAACTTTCTTTTTAAGTGGGTTAAATGGCCTATAGCCTACTCTTGAGCTAAAAGTATAAACGAGCTAAATGAGACAATCTAAACTGGTTCACTTTAGCTTACGAGTTAAACAAGCCATATTCATTTGATTAGGTTTTTAAATAAGTGAAAAACATTCGATCCTAACTAGCTTAAGCGGATTAAATAGGCCAATCTGTGAGCTAAAACTCATTTGCACACCTCTAGTATCGATAAGTATGTACTTTATATATATATATATATATATATATATATAATGTTTATTACAAAGTCATAAGATACTTAGAAATCTTAAGAACCTAAGATACCACATACTAAATCCAAAACTAGTCGCGTTTTTCCAAAGCAACGAGGGATCATTGGTACAGGTCAGCTATAGGTTCTTCATAATTCACCAATCTATTTGTCAATATCATAAAGGCCAACAAATCATTGGGAGCATCGATACTAAATTACAACATCATTTTGATCTAATTACAAGATTTAGATCCTTTCGCCTTAGCCAAACATTAGTAACACTCGATATTTTAAAGGTTCAATTTACCTGGTTTTAGTGATTTCCTTATAGCTTTTGTTAAGGTTTTGAGATTTCTTCTATTGGCATTTATTTAGATTTTTGGTTTTAAAATTATGAAGTTAAGGTTTACATTATTATAAATCAAGCTTTAGTGAGAAAAATATTCAATAAGTAATACATGTCATGTTTTTGTATACGTGAAATGTAAATAGTAATCATATTTGAGCATATAGCAACTTGGATGATTTTTTTTTTTAAAGAAATTACCCATTATTACTATCACATGCTTGAACATGACTAGTACTTTTGAACTACATATACACATATATACATACATAACTTGTATTATTCCGTGAATCCATTCTTAGTTATAAGGGTTTAATTGATTTTAGGAAAAAGAAAATTAGAGTTTTCATACTCTTTAATTGGAAATAAATTTTAAAGTCCCAAATACCCTTAGGATAGCATAGGTAAAATTAGGATTTCTTATAGCATAATTCATAGCAATTAGCACTTCATTTAATTTTAGGGAACATAAAATTAGGATCTTCTACAAGGATTTTCCTAAAAGAACACAACTTGGTATGATATTACTTAAATTTGTGTATTAGATTGATTCTAAATCAGACCATTTAGAACTTTTGACACCTTTTTGACAAACAATAGGAATAATTTCAAAATTCTACAAATTTGAGCAAATCTTGAACTTGGCAGAGTTAATTGGGAAATTAGGATTTTAGATTTGTTATCGATTAATTTTGATTGTTGGATTTCCAATAATCAAATTAGAGTACTATCCTAGAAATTTGATGGCAAGTTCTTTTTTTTTTTTCCTTGAAAGTTATTGTAAGGTTAAAGAGCAATTTGGTAGTTTTGAGGGTGTAATGTATCTAATCAATACTTCTTTCTTTCTTTCTTTTTTTTTGGTTAAATCCTTGTGGTTAATGGAGGAACAAGTATTGGATTAAATAATCTATTTAAGCTTTAACAATAGAGGTAGACGTGGGTGCTGGTACGACCCTACCCGGAACTGGCCTTGAACCGCCGGTTCATAGGCTAAGGTTACATTAAACCATATTGAACCATAACCGGCCCATGAGCCGACGGTTCAGGGTCGGTTCATGTAGCCCACTGGTTCAAGGGCCAGTTTATGACTCTTGAACCGGTTTTTTTTTTTTTTAATTTTTTTTAATTTTTTCTCATGTCCTCTCTCCTAAGCCTTTACATTATTTTTTTTCCTTCTCACCTTTCCGATCCTTTAACCATTTTTTTTCTTCAAACCATCCAAAAAATATACATTAAAAACAAAAAGAAAATAAAATACAAAAAAAAAAAAAATCTCTTACAGTATGAATACGTAATGTCCTAATTTGATTGAATAGAATGATGTAGTTAGAGGGAAAATATTTTTACTAGTATTTTACGGCTGCCTGTAAGGTACCTACATATTCGATAATCGAAATTAGACCGCTATAGTTTGGTTTGGATTTTTATAAAATCTTTAGTTTGTCGATCAATTTTACGTTTTCAAAAAAGTATCAAAGTGTACGTTACTATCTAAGTTAAATTTTTTAAATGAAAATAATTTCAGTCGATTATAATTTGGAAAAACCTAATGCTATATTAGCACTTTTGGGAAAACCATGCCATTTAGTTTTTTTGGACTATTAGAAGAAAATATTTTTCTACGTAATAAAACTTTTTCATAAAAGATGAAAAGAAAACTTATTATCCATCATCTTGAGGTAACTATTCATGTTTGTGAGTAGGATTGTAACCTACAGGTGAGTTTAGGCTTCCATTAGATCGGTTCTAGTCATTAAAGTAATCATCCTCCTCACTTGATGTCCCATATGGTTCTTATCATCTATAGGTTGCCTTATACCAATCTTCTATGCAAGCATTTGCCTCAATACTGACAACAGATAGGGAGGCTCGGCATTTGTTGATAATCAGGCATGCTGTACTAAACGCTTGCTTAACAATGACCATTGAAGCCGGAGCAGCAAGTACTTTACGAGTGATGTGAGATAGCAGTGAGTAGTCCCTTCTATGCCTTTGCTATCACTCTAAAATATTGAAATCCTTGATGGAGATATTTTTCAAGAACTCAAAATTTGTATTGGTGTAATGCTGCATCTCAAACGTTGGACCACCGGACCGTTGCCTCTTCAATTTTTGTGTTAGTAACTACTCACCCATAAAAGAGTAATGTCGCTTCTTGGTGGGTGGCGAAAGAGAGATTGATGACTAGCCACCGTATTGACTCTGATAGCAGTTGAGCATCTCCTCTATGTTGGTCGTCGTTGTTGACACTTCTTGTTGTGCCAAGTTGTACACATCTGGAGAATCCATTAGATCTTGAATGTAATTATAATAAGTTTTCAAATACAATAGTAATAATTCCGTTTTACAATGAGGGTCTAGAATAGTTGCTACGAGATAAATATGAGAAATTTCTTTATCATAAGTTAACCACTTTAACGTCATATCTTATACGCATACGTGCAGGTTTGGGTCCTCATGGGCCTAAACTAGCATGCCAAGTATACTAATGGCTAACATAATAAATAAGTGAACATTTAGCTTATAAACTTGTGAAAAAGTCTTAGTAACATCATGAAAAACTTTCAAAACTTTAAGTAATTAGATGGAAATATCCCAGTTATTGGGGAAAATGTCAACTCCCTACATGTTGTATATTGCGAAGTCATATAGCAGTTCGTTGTAAGGAACTGTGCTATGCAACAACTCATAAGTCGAGTTTCAACGATATTGTACATCCATCTTAAACTTTCGAGGTCTCTTCTCACACTTCATGCAAAAGTTCCTCTACTTTTTGTGAAAAGATGGCCTGTCTGTTATTGTTTTGATAACATTCTTGATTGGAGCTATACTATCTTGCAAAGCTGCAATGTCATCCTTGACACACAAGTTAAGAATATAACATGTACAACGTATGTGGAAAAAAATCTCTCCCAACGCTGGTTGATAGTAATTTTGCAAATCAAATATTGATACAGTATTAGTAGTTGCAATATCAAAACCAATAGAAAAAATTTTCCTTACTAATTTGTATTCATTTAAGATTTCTTTAATAATTTTATAAATGTTTGTGCCGTATGTCGATTGTTAAATACCTTTAAAGCCAATAGTTGTTTATTAAGTTGCTAATTATCATCTACCCAGTAAAAAATAATACCTGTATAAGAATTATTGTAAAAAGGATATGTCTACAAGTTTACATATATGGATACTTGTGTATCGAGGGAGGCAAACTTACCTGCGAGCTCCCTCTTACCTTTGTGGTAGAGCTCCTACATGACTTAAGTTATTGTTCTATAGCTAAGCTGTCATGAGCTGGAGTTGAATGTATCTCGCTTGTATCGACTTTGCCACTTTGATGCACCCACGTTGAATGAGAGGTACTTGTTCGCCAAGTACTGTGCTGGGTCATATTTATGCCTCACTTCATCATACCTCATTAGCATTTGTCTAGATAAACCATTGCCTTGGGCAATTTGTTGTTGCGTTCTATTTATTCCTACCTCCCCGAGATGCTTTAACCTTAAGTGCCTGTTAAGGGTACCATATTCCTCTCCCATTTTCCACGAATAACTCGCATTGCAATAGTTGCAGAATGCCTTTAAGTTCCCCCTTTTGTCTATACCTTTATGGAAATGAGTAGTGAAAATATTAGACTTATCAGGTTTAAGAAGCTTACCTAAGCCGAATGGTCTCAAACTACTGGGCCTACATTGTCCAATATGTTGCTCTTCTATTTTAGGAATAATTTCTATGTTGACCTCATCATCCTCGAACATGCTTACGAGGTAACTCATTCTTGGGGTTTCAAATCCTGTGGGTCGTGTAGGGATGCTCATACGAGGAGATTCGAATCTAATATAATGTTTAGGGACACTCATGCGTAGAGGGTCGAAAATGGTAGGTGGTGTGCCCTAGTAACTCATACCTTGATGTTCAATGTTAAAGCTAGCAAGTAGTGTGCCCCAATTACTCGTGTGATGAGGTTCTACATTGAAGCTCGGAGGTGGTGTAAATTCTTCTTTTATTTTCTCAACCATAACGTGTGTCCTCTGCTAATTCTTGTTGTACTCGTTATTCGGATACGCTTAAACGTACTCAAATGGTAGTAGCGCAGATAATGTATTGGAAGTTCCAATGCCTTTACTCTTACTTTTATCACCAGAAGATGAATCGTGTTTTTTATTAGAAAAGATACAGTGCAAAATTTTTTTCATTGGTGTAAATATTTATGAGTGAAAGATAGAAATAATATATAAGAGAAAATATAGTGGAAATTATATGGTGAGTATATATATATTAGCGTCATTTGTTAATGCAAATTTTTCTATACAGTGGAGTAGAGAATTACACACAGAAATTTGTGGTTAGCAGAAGAAAACATTTCTAATAACATTTTGCAATTGAAAAAATATATGAAGGCAGAATGGTTGTAGTTGAAGAGATTTAAGTAATTTGTAGAGTAAGTATTTCTACTAGGCTTGAAGTTGTTATTTATAAAGTCTGAGGAATATGAGAATACGTCGTTTGAATTTTGAAATTTAAAATTTTAAGGGGTTCGGTGCTGCAAATTTTAAATTTCAAATTTTGAACTTAAAATTTAAAATTTGCAGCGCATATACCGAATTTTAAATTTGCATCTGCAAATTTAAATATTTTGATGCATAGACTGAGAGATAGAGGATAAGGATAGGGGAGGGGCGGCGTATGACCGGCCCTTTTTTTTATTTTTTATTTAAATAAATCTGGCGGTCCTTGAACTACTGAGTCAGGTGATTCCACCCAAGTAAATTGCCTGGGCCTTAAAAGCTCGATGGTTCGCCTAGGCAGGTTGGCTTGGCCACTAATGGGCCAGACTGATTTCGGGCCGATTCACTGTTCGGAACCGGCCCTTATCTAGGTCTAAGTAGAGGTATGAATATGCTTGAAAAATAATATTTGCAGCCAACACGAATAATAGTGTAGTTCTAAATTAAACTAGACTCATTCTCTATACGTTGCTCTTACGGCATTTCTACATGCTTGACATATTAATGCTCCTTGCTAATCCATGAATGTGATCGACAATGGAGTCACAAGCTCCATCAGTCTCTTTTAGTGAAGCATGGAGATCAACAATAATGCGATCGATTGGAATGAAAAGCAGCGAAATAGAATGATGTGCCCTCAAGTAAGGGCTGATAATTCATGTAAACTTGCCATTTTATGTTTATATTTATTCGTATTTAAAAAATCCCAACCTGTATAATCTATTTATTAATCATATTTAAAAACATAATCTTGTAATTTAACTCATTTAGTAAATATATTTCATATCACATTTACCAAATAAAAGAAAATTTAAAGTAAATATATTACAGTTATTAGGTCTACATCCAAAAAATATGTTTGCAATTATAAACAAAAAATGAAAATACACATTGCTTGCTCCAATTCATCTCTTAATTCGTTGGATTACAACCTGTTATTGTGAAATTTGATATGCATAACCAATTATCATTAAGAATTTCATCCTTGAACTAGAAACAAGTAAGAAGTAAAACATCACAAAGAGAAAGTGTACATATTATAAAAACAATTTTTTATATTGTTTTAAATTTATTTAATAATTAATGGGAAAACTAAATTGAAAGCTATAACAATGCTTGCGAAGACATCCTTTTATTTCTAGGCTAAATTTATAAACAAGTACGATGAGAATATTGAAATTTTGTATGGTATTCGTTTCATTGGGCTAATTCCGACCCAATTCTTTGTGGTAATCCATGGTGCATGTATAACTTAACCACGGAAGATCCAGGAAGAAGTGGCTCGGTCCCAAAGAATTTTGCAATGGTTTTGATACTGAGAACTATGGAAATCTTGCTAAATTTACCGAATAAAATAAAATAAAATCTTCCCCCTCCCTCCCCCCCCCCCAACACACACACACACATATATATATATATATGGTTTTGATTCTTCGTTCATCTATCTCCTAATATTAACTGTAACTTTGTTAATATCACAATTAATATGCTAAATTCCTGACTTTTACCATTGTTATCTATATTATTAAAGAGAAAACCTTTTTCTTAACTGCTACTTAATTGTTTTTGGTGTTTTTATAAGTTTAATGATTATTAATATTATACTTCAAAAAAGAAAACTTTTAAAATCTAAAGGTTAAATGAATCATAACCAGAACCAAACTAAAATGATATAACCGTTGGAAAATTCAACCCTATTTCATATATCATAAATGAGCCGATGATGTTGGATCTTTTTTTCCTTTTCCTGTCTTTTGTGGTTTATTGGGTTAGTGGATGGGGAAGTAAAATATATTATATCTTATTTTAATCAAAATACAAATGGATATACTTAACAATTTAAATTTACGTATGATTATTTCTTATAAATAATGCAAAAAGAAGAAATACTAAGAAAAGTATTAATCACTTTGATATTATAAATTTTATATAAAATTATTTTTACACCCGTAACGAGAATATGCTGTTTACTAATTATTTCATAAAGCAAATTTTGGATGGATTGATTGGACAAAACATCCATATTATTTCTACATTTCTGGATGCCCTAAACATTGAATACGTATGAATAAGCCTTACGGTGGCTTAACATCTATCTACTTAGAGTTTCTAGATACATTATTTTTCTTTTGACGATGGTAAAAGACGCCATCTTAATGATTCTAACTGTTGTGTGGATGTCCGCACAGGCGCACAGCACAAGATCCCGCCAACGGCACGCATCAGAAGCGGTGACACTTTTCATTATGTGATGAATAAAACTTACTGTTGACATATTAAAAAAATAATTAATAATAATATAAATGCTATACGTGTGAATTTCGCCACATAATTCGCCATAGTAGCCATATTTTGAAGTAGTGGATAAAAAGCCCAAGCGGGGACTAAGATTTGGAAGTTCCCACAAATGTCAGAGTTAGAATATTCATGTAATAAAACTTGCATAATGTCATAATTTCAACTATAGCTAATTGTTAAGATGGTCGCAATCTAATAATATGTGTATTGGTATTTTAATAAAAAAAAAAATACTTATTTTTGAAGATGTAGGGTTTGGTGGGAAGACAAGCAATGTTATTCGTATCTACTTCTATATGATAATATTTTGGAATTAACTTTATACACACAAAAATTAGAATAGAATTATTTGGTCTCTTGTACCAAGTCTAAATTATACCTATTTTATCATGAAATTTTAAGTGGATTAGAAGCTAGGCTTTTTTTCTTTTCCCTTTTCTTTTTTTTTTTAAATTTTTGGTTTTATCAATAGAATGAAGAAGTACAAAAGGAGAGGGAGATATGTACCTTACCTTTCAAAGTTACAAGATTGCCGATCATGCATAAAACTGTAAACAAGGGAGTACTTCTCTTACAAAAAGAACCTATAAAGGTAAAGACAAGAGACGGACAGGGGAAGTACTACTCCCAGTACAACGTTCAAATCCAATAGCACTATAATAAAAACTAGCAAGAAACAATGAACAATGTTGTAAAGTAATTATGAAACGACTCTAAAGTCTCCCAAACCATTCTCGTCTTGCAATAGAATTCTCCTTAGCTCTCCATCCAATTGCTTCATCTACAACACGTGGCTTAAACATTTGGCTTCATAGTTTAGGCTCTCTACAACAACATATGTTGGGTAAGAATACAATTAGAGTGGGTTTGAGATTGGTTTTATGAAATCCGAACCTACTCTTATAGTGTTTAAAATTTTTCATAAATTTATAATAAAATCATATAGAGCTCTACTCTTTATTCTTAAAACCCATCGATATAAATTAAGAATCTTATAGAGAAAGGTTTTATAGGATCCAAACGATCCTATATAGGGTAAGTTTTTCATAAGATTCTAATGGGATGGAAAAGATAGTAGAGTGGAAAGCAATTAGGTGGAATTAGAATTATCTTATACAATAATGAAAATTCAAAATCAAATGTATTGTATAATATAGAACTTATATGGGGCATGTGTGGTATGTATGTTATGAGTAAATATTTTTATTAATATATTATTTTTACCAAATTAGGTTTTTCATTAAATTTTTTCTTTTTAATCTCAATACCTAATTTTAAGTCCTATAGTGTTTTGAATTATATTATAAAAGCCTAATTTTAAACCCTATAGGATTTTTATCGAATTAGAAGGATTGGTGACCTTGTAACGAATTGTGTGATTGCATCCTTAATATTGGGAGATAATAATTTATAGCATTGTATATTTAATTAACTTCTTCCTGCATGTGATAAAATGGAAGTAATAAAACTGGCAAATACTAAAAACAAAAATAACATAATGGAAAGACTTTAGATGAGAAGGCCACAAAGGAAAAATTACGGGATCATATCAAATAAATCATCCCTCATACTATTAGGGGAAAAATAAACACTAAAATACAAGCTTAGATAAAAAAAAAAAAAGAAAAAGAAAAAGAAGAAAAAGCTTACAGAGAATGATGTTACCCGAACTTACGAATACCAAATTTATGAAATCTTCGTGCATTTTTTGATTTGTCTCTTACTTTCTTGGTACTCCTCAATCTCTCTTTAATTTCAGCTTGTTATGCGTATTGTTCACGACGATTCCTCAATAATTATCACCGATCGTTATTGTAATCATTACCATTTCATCGCACAAATGCATTATCATACAAGTAAATGGATCTGATGAACTCATATTTATAGCGGCTAAAGCAGCTGAGGCAGTGGCATTTGATTTTTTATTTATTTATCGGCCTGTTTACTTTACTATATGAAGTAACGCGTAACAGAATCACGATTTCTAGGAATAGACTTGTAATTATTATGACATTGAACATATAAGGAATAGGTATGTAATAGCTTAAAATAATCATTAGTAGAGTTTGTATTCACGATACGTATACCAAAAAAAATAAAAAAATTAATTAAAAGTCCTTTAAGAGTTTTTTCCTTTCAAATTATAAAATTTTTAATTGTATTAATCAACTTTAGAAGTTTTTGGAACTTTTCAATTAGATAATATTTTTTAATTTTAGTAGTTAAATCTTAAATATTTTAAAAATTATAAATTCAAATGATAAAATATATAGATTATCGATATGTGCAACTAAAGAATTAGATTCTCCGTTGAAGCCGGAATTGTTAATTCCATCGAATCATGATTTTACCTTCTAAATGTACTTCCAAACATTAAGAAAGGATATGATCATAAATCCATTCTACTTTATTTCCATGTACCAAATGTGATATAAGTGGTATGGTAGTTAATAAAAAATACAGTTAAATTTTTTTATTAATTTTATTTTCTTAAAACGTATAAGATATTAAATTTTAATAATTGTTGATAGCTATTAAAACTCTTTAGTTTTAATAATATAGATTATGCATTGTTGCATCTGGAAATCACATATTTATAAAATAAATAACAAACTCTCTAACTAATGGCTATACATTTCAATAAAATTGTAATTTATAATATGGCATCGTAATGTGAATACAAATATGATATTATTACAAAGTATGGTTATAGAAAAAAGAGGAAAAAAGAAAACCTATGAAAGCAATAGCCATAAAAGATACGATAATAAAACGAATTTGTATTATTATAATATAATGCAAGGAATTATTGATGTAGGTTGCAACATGGGTTTGGAGAGAGAGAGAGAGAGAGAAGAAACGTGTGAAATAATTCATTTTGATTTCGCATAAAGATTTAAGGGAGAGAGGGAAATTAATGGGAGAGAGATTTAAGAGACAGAAATTAATAGAGAGGGAGAGAGGAGTTGTGAGGGAGTAGAAATTGAGTTAATTTGACAATATTATCTATGTTTTAATATATTAATAGTTTTTAAAAGTAAATTTAATATTGGTTTTTTCGTTTTATAATTTTAATTAAAGGGTTAAATGGTAATTTGAAAATAGGTGATTACATAAAGGCCTATTTGCCTAAATAATATAGATAACACCCTTATTTTTCTTGGTACAAGAAAATAAGAAAAAATAATACACATTAAACTCTCTTCTTCCTCAATTTTCCTAACTTTTTTCCTAAAAACTCTACCTTTTTCCTGAAAAAGCAATACACAAGAAAAGAAAGAGAAACATCACCATCTTCTTCCTTAACATTTTTCATCTTCTTTCTCAACTTTTTGCTAAAAACTTTGAGCCCTCTACTTTTCTCCATCATGGACATTCTCAAACCCAAAACCATAGTATACATCTAAAATAGAACCTTCAACATGATTAATAAGAAAAGAAGGATCTTTTAATATAATCTTATATTGTAATGATATCCCATTGTTTATCAAAGATAAAAACTAAATTGTGACCACAACAATTTAATAGCTACGGATATTAAACTAACTTAAATTGAATTAACTCTAAAGATGGATAAAAGAGGATATGTGAGAACATCTTCTAGAATATGTACATTAACAAAGCTCTTTATTGGTTAGGCGATGTTGTACAAAGAAAAATTATAAGAAATAAGGTTTGGCATAGCCTATAAAAAATTCCAAGCCCTCTACTTTATCCTATTGTTCATTAGAATTAAAATCTAAAAATAAAGCTTTGATCGTTTACAACAAAAAAGAAACTTTATTGTTTAATATATCAAATCTAAGCAAAGAAAGAGTGAGAAATCAAATCTAAGAGAGAGATAGAGAGAGAGAGTGCAGAGGTGGTGGAGCTATGGTGGTCGATGGCAGCAAGTGTAGTAATGGAGCGGTGGTGGTCGATGGTAATAGTGTAGTAGTGGAGGTGTGTTGAGAAGAGGAAGGGTAGTGATAGTCCTTTTTTATGGAATTTCAATTCATTAGTGTAAGTAAGGAATCTCAGTTTAGACTTTTGAAGTAATTAGGAATCCGTGGTATTTGCAATTCTTTAAAGTGAATAAAGTAATAAGAGAAAAGTAAGGAATAAGAGGGGGAATGGAATCATCATTCCTCCTAAGTGAATAGCCCATAAATGTTTAAATGGGTTACACTTGAACATTTAGCAAGCAATATGTAAACAAAAAAAAAAAAATTGTGGAACTTGTAGCTTCAAGGAGTTGGTCTATTAGTTAATGCTCATGAAATTTCATGAAAATAGCATAAGGTCATGACTTCAAGTTTTTAATGCATATTTCTTAAAACTATCTAAATAATATTAGTAATTTCTAACAGTGTAAGACTTTTTCATGGTGGTTTGTGTACCATGCCAACTATGACTATATTTCTTTGTTGAAAAAATTGAATATCAATATTCTATACCTTTAATAGGAGAAAAAGGTACCATAAGTGCATTTGTAACTTACTATCTAAACATTTATTTTTTTATGATTTAGTGTTTGTGATTTTGATTTGGTTTCATTTTGGTGTTTCCATAAATGAGAGGTTAGCATTCATACAATTGTTCATGCATTGAGTGTGCGTATTTACTTGCTTTGTTTATAAGGTGATATGAGTTGATGCTTCACTAAATAGAATGTAAGATGTAGCCCAATTGTGTTTTTATATTGTAAGGCTTCTTTTGGACTTACCCTGGTAGATCCATAGCTACAATGAGTATTCGCAATTCAATAGTTAGGGTTTTAGGTCATGAGCAAACATGCTATAGCAATTTATGTCTATGTGTCTTTTTGATATTATAAGGATTTCTAAGAATACTTAAGGAGTGTTTCAATTAATAGGACTTATTTAGTATTTTTCACTTTAGAATTTTATTAAACAATAATAAAATGAGTTTATCTTAGTATATTCCTATTTATTCTTGTTGCATAGAGTTGGACATCTCGTTGGTATAACCTATATTGATGACGTCATGTACTATATTGAAGTTTCTGAATAACAGTATAGTTATTTTTAAACTTTTATGTAGTATATGGTGGGCTGTTGCATCAATGGCACCCTTAGGGCATCATAAAGCTCAAAACATCAAATCAATACACCACAAAACATAGCTGGTGTTTAGTTCATTAATTCATGTTCCCTTGCACTATAGCTCTTCCATTCATGTGTAGTAAATGGTAAACACTTGAAGAACATAGCTGGGTTTATCCAACATACTGGGAGAAATATTTACTTGGTTTATCTTGCTTTTCCATTTTTTCTTGTCTTTCTTTCTATAGTGTTGATCATTAATTGAATCATAAAGGTTGATTAACCAAAGTTGGTGCCCACATTTTATCTTACTTTATCTTCTAATGAGTTGCTATTAATGTATGGGATTGTACCCTAGACCTATCATATGGTATAGGCACTCTACTACTCTTCCTTCATGAGGGTAGAAAAAATCAAAATGTCTGTTGTATAAGTTATGCCAAACAATTAGGCAATCCATTTATCAATAATCCTCTTTCCTTTTATACATCTCCAATAATAATACTGTATCAATTTTGCTTGAATAAAGGATGTAAGAATTTCTAATCAAATTAGTAATTCCTTGATGAATGGAAGAACATACAAATTCAAGATACTTAATGCATTGGAATTGATGCTTTGACCTAGGACATTTTTAGATACTAAGCTTTCTTTCTATCTCATAAATCTAACCTACATTGTTGCAATGACACTAGGTAAAGTTAATGGCAAATAGATGAAAAGTTTTTTTCCTTTTTCCTTTCTGAGAGATGAAAGTAGCAAGAATAATGACTAATCCTTATTAGTAAAAGAATGGTTGACTAGTGACTAGCATCTAAATTACACTACACTTAATTCATAGTAAAACTACAAGTTGTGCCCATATTATAATAATGAATCAATCTACACCAAATCCATCACAATGTAAAATTACATGAAGTTTCTGAGTTTATATTAAGTAATTAGAAGTAAGACACAAGTACTAATAGCTTCAATTTAATGCCAAAAAGTTAACTTTTGTGCTTTGGCATCTTTTAATAAACACATTCTGTAACATTCTCCTCGTAGGTGTCTACTTAAATTTTTTTTTAATCTTTGGTACCTGAACACGGTTCATTATTGCTATCCTTGAGTTAAGCATAATGTAGAATTTAAATTTCACCTATCAATCAATTTCATAAAATACTTAGTTCCAAAATCTATTCTCATTCAATATGACAAACAACAATGAAAATCTTTACAACATTAAGCTAAGCTCAATGTATCATAACTATATAATCTTATACATGATTTTATACAAAGCTTAAGTAACACATTTACGATCTCTAGGTTCTAAACCGCACATTTACTTGTCAATGAATTTCATAAAATACTTAGTTCCAAAATCTATTCTCATTTAATATAACAAACAATAGCATAAATCTTTACAACAATAGGCTAACCTTAGAATATTATAGCTATATAATCATATACGTGATTTTATACAAAGCCTAAGTAACACATTTACAATCTTTATGTTGTAAACCACACATATCATATTGATACTTCTTGTAAAGCTACCTTTTAGAACTTTAGATGGATCCTGCAACTGCTTGATCCTTTCTTAAGAGAAAATTACTTCACCATGCACTTCCAAGTCTTTCTGCTGGTGTAATTCAATGTTTAAACTAAATTTCTTCCTTAATACACCGTCCTTTCTAAGGTAAGAGATTTTAGTAAAACACTTGTTACATGTTCAATTACTTATAATACTACTAAATTATTAATATACCACTTAGGTTAACTTTATGGATAAATACATATAGAGGATATAATGTATTACTTCAAAAATACATATACATATCCAATCGACCCTCTATATCAATTTTTGACCTAAGTTTTGCATATCAAGTTATTTCATATATTCACCTATTTGACGTTTTGATCAACATTCTGACTTATTTGATATATTCTTAAATCATTAAATCATCTGATTCAACACCAACTCCCTTGTTTCTACATTCCACTAGAATAGTTCAATATTTTAATACTCATTTACAACTAGGATGTAATATATGCAGATTAAATTACTTGGTAAACCTTCCATTTTAAGCATTTTCAGCACATTGTTGCAACTTAGCCCAACTTACTAAAAATTCAACTTCTCAATTTTCCAAAACTTTTTACATAGAATTAAAGTAGACCCCTTCAAGAGCTTGTATGAAAAAATTGGGGGTAGAAACTACATTATTTATTATTTTTAAAATTTAGTGTAAAGTTCATTTTTAGCTACTTTTTGTTAAGGAACCTATATTTTCTCTTCAAATATGAATAATTTGATTTGATATTTGGATTTTACATACAAATATATTTAGAAAAACCAAGTTTCATAATTTTTAGAAAACAATTGCTAATTTTAGAATTTTATCAAAAATCAAACTAATAAGTGACACTTACCGTTAAAAAACTTTCTGGCAGCCAGAGGTGAAGGGGGTTGTGTTCAGTGGAGCTAAACAGTGTGTTTACTATCGACTAGTGGTGGTGGTTGGTTCCCAAATTGCGCTTATGCTTTTGATCCCACATATATGCCATATTTACACTATATTTTGATAATGTTTTGTTAATTCACTCCTTAAACTTCTCTATCTCTCTCTAATTTTCTCCAACTCATTAGTGCTCAAAATGAATACTAGATGTGAGCTTTGGATTTTGTATGGAGGAGGATGAAGTTGGTGGATTTTCTTTTGGTGGGACATGTGTTTACCTTATATTTCTACTTTTCTAAGCATTAGATTAGGTGTTACTTCCTTTGCTTAATATTTCTCTACACTTTTTCAATGTTTGCTACATCTAGGAGATAGTTCTCATATTACTCTATTATTTTGTTTTTTGTTTTTGATCAATTAGCTTAGTTTAGTTTGCATTTTATGCATACTTGTTTATACGTATAAGTATATTTATACACCAAGTATATTTTTAATGTATACATATTTTTTGTGCACTATTTAACGCCTTTTTATTTGTTTCCTTATCCAGATAATTTATCTTTAAAAGCTTATTGTTTATCGAAACTCAAATAGTGTGTTTCTCATAAGACTAAACAGCATGGATAAAGTTTCGCCTTTGTTAAGTTAAATATTCTATATACTTTATTTTGCTAAATAAACTTCTCTAAGGCTCTTCTTCTAGCTCTTATATTTAAAAATTATTTAATTCTAAGAATTTTTTCCAAAATACATCAATCTATCGATACTAGCGACTTATACTTCTTATGAGCACTTTACTTCTTTATTTCCCAAGTCATGTTTTCTTTAAGTTCCATGTTTATTAAGAATGTGATACCGTTCTAAGTCCTCGATAGTTAGTCGAAGATTGAGATCTCACATTTTCTAACCTAACAAATTGGTTCAAAAACCTTAATGTCACTTGAACTCTACTTAAAGCAAGCAAAATATATATCCTTGTTATTATTATTATCTTGTCAAGCTTTATTTCAATTTTCTTTAATTTAACTTATACTAAGCCTAACCTGCTTAATTTAAATTAGTAGACATAAAATTAAGGAAAATTATTTTTCTTAAAAAAAAGTCTTGAAAAAAAAATATTTGAAAAAAAAAAATTTAGAGTCATTAACTAGTAAAACTAGTAAAAAGTCAAATTAGGATTTTCAAGTAGGAAAACCCTAATTTAGACATTAATCCATCGATTTTCTAAAAAAATAATTTTAAAAAAAATTTGAATTCAGGGGTTAACCTTTTAAGACTAAGTCACCATATAAGAATTAAAAAAAAAAAAAAACTAATGGGCCTTTATTTTTATAATTTTTTGGAAAAATGAAAAAGCATGCAAAGGATATTTAAATGCATAAAAATGACTTTTTAATTATTTTTTTATTATGAAATGTCCCTAAAAATGAAAAGAAAGTAAAAATATTTTACAAATTTTACGGTTATATTAATGGTGCCTAAGTATCTATTAGTCAAGATCAAATCAATATAGTTTTGTTTTCCTGTTTTAGAAAAGGTTTTGGGGGTTGATTCTTTTTAATTTGAAAGTTAAGTTGGATTTACATTATTAATAATTTATTATTTAAAAAAAACCTAAAAAGATCTAATTACATGAATCTATTTTAAAAAACTTAACTAGCTAAATCTTTTAAAAAGACTTTAGTTAAGATTTTTACTAAAAAAAATCACCACGTGCTAAAAATTGATTATTCTAAAACCTTACAAAGAAAATTTATGTGAATCTACAATTTAGATATATATCTTCACCAAAGATATGAATCCTAAAGAAGATATGCAACTTTATCTAAAAGATTGCAATTTTATGAAAAAGACATAAGATGCAATTTAGATACATATCTTCACCAAAGATATGAATCTCAGAGAAGATATGTAACTATATTTAATTTTGATAAAAAAATTGTAATTTTGATAAAAAAATTCAATTTATCTAAAAAAAAGATATAATTTATCTAATTAAAATACATGACATATGTTAAAATTATTAAACAACTTGAGCTAAAAAAACAATTTAGTACAATAAAATTATTAAAAACAAAATAAATAAATGACTAAAACAATTTACCTAATTACCTAAATTGGTAAGATCACCACAATCAAGTTGTACGCATGTGACTTGAATCTTCAATTGGATTATGCACTTGAGTGAAACTCCGAATGGAATTGTATGCGCGTATGGACTATAGTCTGCTGGAGGACATGGACTAGATGTACAATGAGGCGTGCATTGTGTATTGGACGTATGGTCGTGTGGTGAGCTATGCGTGTGTGTACTGTGAATGTATCATGCAATGTGTGTATGTATGGGTGACGTAGGTAGGAGACATATGTGAAGATGTGAGTGATGTAGGAGTTGTATGTGTAGGACGTGAAGGTTATGTATGTATGACTGTATGTTGAACAATAGCGCGTGCGTGTGTGTAGGAGATTATGTGTTTGTGTGATGTATGGATCTTGTGTGTGTGTTGTGTTTGAGTGTGTGTAGAGACATAGATGTGTAAGAGATGTATGTGAGGAGTGGTGTGAGCAGGAGGTCGAATGTAATTTGTGAAACGCATGTTTTTTGATAGCCCAATGTTCACTATTTATAGACTATGAACTTGAATCTTTTAGATATTTTTGTTTTGAAAATTTAATCTTAACAAATCTAATATTCATAAGATATGATAGTAGCCAATTTAGATTTGTTAAATTTATTTAAGATTTAATCCAATCCATTTTCAATATCAAGTTTCTAGAAACCCCATATTTATTTAGGCTTTCTATCTTAGGCTCAATTTGGCCCAACTTAATTAACTACAGCCTATAATACATTTAATAGATCTTGAGACTTTTTTAGTCGAGTTGAAATATTCAAAATTAGACCAAGGTCTATATTCATGAGTTCAAATGTGATTGGATTTTTCTTAAATAGAATTTTATAAATAAAGACGAAAAGACTCTAAATTTACTAAATCGTACGTATATATTTTATTGTACTCCAACCTAATTCGAAATGACTAATTGACTTGACTAAGACACTTTTGACACTTTGTATTTTTTTAATTTTCAATTTTTGTTATTTTTTAATTTTTAATTAATTTTTTGATATTTTTCCATTTTCATTTTTTTCTATTTTTTCAAGTTTTATTATTTATTTTATTTTATTTTGTAAACTCGACCTAAAAGTAAAAAGAGACTAAAATTAAAATACAGGGTCACAAAAATGGAGTGTCTATAGTTGCTCCTCTTTGTAGTGAAGTTTAAAAAAACTTTGCTACAAAAACCAAAAGATATACTCATTTTTGTCGGGTCCTTACTCGAATTGGCAGGATAAGGACTTTGAATGTAAGACAAATAGGGTCCTAACTTGAAAGGTATGGTATTCTTAAGAGGATAAATCTCTTTAAGGATCTGTTATTCGAAAGGATAAATCTTTCTAAGGTAAGATAGGATGACAATTGATTAGAGGTAAAATAGAATAGTGCTCTCATGAGCAAGCGATCCCATAAAGGATTGGATGGTGCTCTAATGAGCAGGCGATTCGATAAAAGATAAGATAGTGCTCTAATGAGCAGGGGATCCTATAAATGATTGGATAGCACTTTAATAAGCATGTGATTAAAAAAAAAAGAGATAAGACAGTACTCCTTTGAGCAAGCGCTCCTAAAAAGACTTTGATGAGCTTTAACAAATTGATTTAAACTTAATTGTAGGGAATTCTGATTTAGATAAGAACCTAACTTGATAGATTGGGGTAAAAAAAAAAAAAAAAAAGCTTAGTGTTGAAAAATGGGTATTCTTAAAAGAATAATTTGCTTCTTGAAAGGATAGATCTTTCAAAGAAAACAATTCAACAAAAGGGTTTGAATCAATGGTTAATGCTTCTGATCCCTATCATAACTAATGTTCCTTAATGTAGGATGACAAAAGTTCCTATAATAAAACTTTCTGAACTTTGAACAAGGGATAACTAAAGTTCCTAAAATTCTTAGGATAGCCTAAGCTCTTGGTATGATGAAAAAAGCTCTTGAATAATCAAACTTTTGGACTAAGGATGATGAAGGCTTCCAAAGTTTCTTTTCATAGGATAGCCAAACTTCTTGAATTGCCTAAATTAAGGATAAGCAAGGATAATTGAATTTTCTTACCATAGGATAACAAACGTTCCTAAATTTTCTCACATAATAGGATAGTCAAAGTACCTAAATCAACTAAAATAAGGATGTCTAAGACTCTTGAATTATAAGATAATTGAAGTTTCTAAATTTAAGGATAACTATGGTTCCTCAAATGTCATAAGATGATCCAAGTTCCCTAAAGATAATTAAGATTTATGAAACATAAGATAACCAAAGTTCCTAAGGAATGGTAACTAAGGCTCTTAGATTTTATGGGATGATCAAAGCTTCTAAAGGGTGGCTAAAAATATTGAATAAGATGACCAAAGTTCCAAAAATAAGGATAAGTAAGGCTCCTAAGTCATAAGATGATCAAAGCTTCTAAAGGGTGGCTAAAAATATTGAATAAGATGACCAAAGTTCCAAAAATAAGGATGACTAAGGCTCCTAGATTATAAGATAACCAAAGTTCCTATGGAAGGATAACTAAGGTTCCTGTTAAGATAACCGAAGTTCCTAAGATAGGATAACCAAGGCTCATATTAAGATGACTAAAGTTCTGAAAGGATCACTAAGGTCCCTGTTAAGATGACCAAAGTTCCGAAAGGATAACTAAGGCTTTTGAATTATAAGATAATTGAAGTTCCTAAGATAGGATAACTAAGGTTCCCATTAATATGACCAAAGTTCCAAAAGGATCACTAAGGTTCTTCAAATTTTCTTGAGAGATTACTAAAGTTCCTAACTCGAGGATGACTAAAGTTCACATTGCAAATTCTCAAATTTTCCAGTTTTAAAACTTAAAGGAAAAAACAATGTTCATATTTTTCTTGCTAACAAGTAATTAAATTGTATTAACTCTAAATGTTACAGATAAGCAATATGCTTATTCTTTTAGCCTAGTTGCTATTCATTCTTCATCTTTGATTGCTTGTTCACTATGATGATGGAATGAGAAAAAAAAAAAAAGCACTTCAATTGAACACCTTTTTCTTCTTGCCATAGGGAATTCTCATTTGATTTTGAGTAAAGGGCTTCTCGTGCCCCTAGGGCATGCTTGACTTTTTCTTTATAAGTTTCATACCAAGGAAAGTATCTCAATTATTTGAACAATTTAGTGAAAGAGGACTTCCTCACACTCTCAAATGGCTTGTTTTCACTCTCGACTACGATTTCAAAAATTATGGTCAATCTTGTAAGTGATACACTTTGATTGATCTGATAGGTCTTTTCCTTAAGATTGTCACATAGGCTTTTGGTCATTAGCTTCAACAAAAAGGGATATAGATGTGTTCAGAAAATTTTAAAAAATTAATATCTTAACCTAGGTCTATAAGTCAAGAATCTTAAAAGGAAAATACTAAGATGGGCTTGCCTTAATTTCATGATCAATAATCACTTAAGATAAGTCAATTTTCTTTGTCAAAAGAGCTTTGTTAAGAGTCGTATAGTGGGTAGTACCATAGAATTAAAGTTTCATTCCTTTGGGCTCAGAATCTCTTACTTAAGTTTGTGCTTTGAACGATATTAGGGGGAAAACTTAGGTTTTTTATCTTGGGATTTGTAAGCTAAACTTTTTTAAGATACTCAAGTCTTAGGCTATTTTTAGCTGCTTTTTGGGATGTGACCACCTTACTTTTGTTTTCTTTCTTTTTTTCCTCTTTTTTTCTTTATTTTTTCCCTTTTTTTTTTGTCTTTTTTTCTTTTCTCTTTCTCTTTTTTCTTTTTCTCATTTTCTTTTTTTTTTCCTTTTTTTTTTTCTTTAAGGTGATCGCTTTCCATATGCTTGAGTTTTTGTTTGAGGAGATTCAAAGCTTTAAAACCAAAAGTTTAAAGTATATAAGCCTAGTGAAGCAAGTATGGCTTTAGGGGAGTGTTTGAGAAAAATTAATGGCCTTACAGTGTTTGAATGAGTGTATGGATTTAAGTGAAGTGTATAGTTTGAAGCTCTTCTTCACTCTAAAGAAATAGGTTATTTGCGACAAATATTGCTCATGAATTGACACAAGTGAAGCAAGCATAAGTTAGCCTATCCCTTTTTTCCAAAATCGATGGCCCCAACCTCCTGATTGCCCTAGTATGGGGTGGTTTTTGATAGGGTTTATTTTTTAAAAAAAACCCCTTAAAAAGGCTCAAATGGGTTCACAAGGGATAAAAATGTTTAGGGAGTGAAATGAATGTCTATCATCTTTTCAATTCGTGTATCACATGCAAGATAGATTACCTTTAAGGAATGAGTCTTATCCTCACTTTCATGTCTCTTAACTTTCAAAGTGTTTTAAGGTTAGTGTTTGGGATTAGAGATTGCCTCTTATCATTCTAAACTCTTCAAATAATGAGATACTTTCATTAGTTTGATAATGAAACATTTTATGTTTTGTTTGCCCTTATTTGCCCCAGTCTCATTAGATAAGACTAGATATTTTGTGATACCCTAATAGGTCACATGCCCCTCTACCTTTAAGAAAAAAATTACCCTTTTAGACTCAATTAAATGGGTCCTTTTATTGCCCCCCATAGCCTAAGCTCATTCATAGTGGAGAGAAACTTTGTATTTAGTTTTAAGGTTGGAGTGGGTGGGCTATTTTTTGTGGAGTGAATGTTTAGGACATTCTAGGCTTAGAGAGAATCGGTATAGATGAGTAGCCCACATGTTTGGGACTGTTTTTAGCTTGGAGAGAGTTGAAACAGGTAAGGATGTTTATTGTTTGTGTTTAGGGTTTTTGAAAAGGTTTGATAATGGGCTTTTCTTTAAGGATTGTGTTTGGCTTGGGCTTTTCTTAGAGATGGGCTATGTCTCTACCATTTTCAATTATCAATTTCCAATGTACTTTCCCCTTTTGACCCTTAGTATCAGGTTTAACTTATAGGCTACACAGTGCTTTGGGCTCAGAATGAGTGACTGTTAGCATTAGGCTTAGGTCGGAGTCGTTGTTGTTAGTTGTCTTGGCTTAAAAATAAAAAGAATGAATGGCTATAAGCTTCAACAATGGGCTTAATTGCTCAAAGGTAATAACTTAAAGTTTGTAAAATCCATGCTCTAAGCATATATTTTTTTCTTTGAAAAATTTATGATTTTTTTTTGAAAAACTTTATTCTAACTAAAGCATTTAAAAACTCTTATATTACAAAAGCTTATGTTATAAACAAGGTTACTGACATCTCCTATGATATGGACTAGTGGATGAAAACACGAACCCAATATCACGCATAACCAAAGAGGGTGGGTCTAAGCTGCAAGATAGCCTGAAAAGTAAATGATAGTTTTGGGAAAGTAGGGTTTCTCGTGCACCAATGCTGGATATGATACACCAACGCCTCAATGAGCTCAGGTTGCACTTGATATAACGTACAAGTGTGGTTAGAGGTCACTCGCTATTAGTCCACACTTGAATGGGATAGATAAGAGCTTAAGAGTAAGAGGAGAAGCAGCTCAAGAGCAAGAAGACACTTAGCTCAAGAGAAGGTAAAAATTCCAGTGTAGTCTTCTATATATCTTCTTGTAGTCGTTACATTATGTGACTATTTATAATACCCTATCAAGGTAAGTTCTATGTTATAGATAATTACAAAAAATGAATTCCTATTTGCTAAATGAAAAGGAAATTACTATATAGGGAGACACGAAATCATGTGCAATGAACATTGTTTGTCAGAAAGGATAGTACGGTTGTCAGTAAGGACAATGCGCATACGTTTTTACTATGATTTTGATAGTATTGTGGTCTGAGCAGGGGTAAGCCTCTGTTTAGGCCTGTTCAGCATAAGAAGGGGCTAGACTATGGTTAGTTTAGGGACGGCTTACCTTGGGTTAGCCTCGGAGGGTTGGCTCTTAATAGTCTTGGTTGGTTTCGGTATCGTGGAGATTGCTGCATTTAGATTTGGCGCTTAGACTATAGTTTAGAGGAGGGTTTGGCTTGGCATGCTGGTTGATCACCTCAGCAACATCTTGGATAGTATGGAGAGCAAAGTAGCTCGGCAGATTGGATTGGGGTAAGCATTGCTCCTCGGCGCTTAACTTACCTCGGATAGCTCGGCGAACCACTTGAGAGAGCCCTCGGGCTCGGGAGCGCGTAATCGATCCTTAATCCCTATCATCCTAACTTATTGTAAAGATTGAAAAAGTTACAGAGTTGATAAGAAGGAGTAGCTATTTTACAAAGTTAATAACCGAGGGTAATGACTTATTTATAAGTAAAAGTTCTTGAAAACTTAAAGGATGCTAAAGAGAATCTATGCTATCGATGACTAGATTGCTAACATTGTCTAAAGAAAAGAAAAACCTAGAAGCGACATAATGAGGATGACAAAGCTTCAAAGGAAACAATAGGTAATTGAAAGGTTATAATTTTACAAAAAGGGTGTTAATGTTACAAAAAGATGATTAGGAGACACTTTGGGGATGACATTTATAAAACATTTACAAGTTAAAGGATTATTTATTTATTCTTTTTTAATTTACATGAAAGTTTGTGATTGTAAAAAAATTTTCGATAGAAATAAGCAACACCAACCAATAGAGTAACAAAAATGAACAAATAATTAACATACTGTAGAAAGACACACGTACACATGTTAGGCTAGCAACTAGATACTAGTGCAATAATTTATTATCATAAAAATTTTTGGGTTGTAACTTTATTATAACACCGTGATTACATTAATTTGAGTACAAATGCACTAGGTCCTTGTTGGGTATATAATTTCTTTATGAGTATAGATGTGGACAAAGAGTAGAGATTTTAGTAGTTTACAAAATTTTTTTTTACATGAAAGAAGAAAATACATAGAAAAATTTATATGACCAATATGTCACATGGGAAAATAATAAAATTGCAACTCCTTGCTCATGATATATATATATCTCGAAAACGTTGCACTAATATTCATTTGCTTGCCTACAAAAAATTTTAATGTAATTTAATGGGTTCGATCTTAAATCATGTTGTGTCACTTTTATTTGTAAAATGAACAAAAGAAAAAAGGAGTACATAATACCTATATTATAAGATAATACATGGGTAATCATATAATATAGAGAAAAAAAAATTGAAGATAACAATATATATACAACAAAGTATAGTATAAATTTAATGCAATATGCTACAAACGCATGTCATGTAATAACAGTAAAAAGTTAATAAATTATAGGAATGGAATTTGTTATTAGGTGATTTTGGGTTAAGACTTCAATCCTATAAAGAAAGAGAAGGCTATAAGGTACTAGGGCTAGTCCGGTGTGGCCACTTTAATGCCTAAGTCAATGAATGAATATGTAAAGAAACTAATTAACAGTGAGTTATTAGAGATCTCTTATAGTGTTTCTTCTTTGTATTTATAGGCGAATGTTGTGTCTAAAGCAGCAGTTAATGGAGCGATTATTGGGATACGTAAAGGCCTCTTGATCAAGTACATTCCTAAAATGTAGGGATAGTGGGTAGTTATATAATATAACCATGCCAAGTGATAATTGTTCACATCATTCTCCTTGAATTCAAATTAGATACAGATTTATGTTACTCGACGTTAGTTGAGAATGGAGTTACTCGGCCTATTAGTAGTTGAGTGGTCAAGTGAATGAAATTTGACCATCAAAATTTGCCCCCCAACTCTCGTATTTAAGGATTCGACTAAGGGAGTAAATATTTTAATATTCTCTTTAGGCATTGAGTGGGGAACTATTTCCTAAATGTCAAGTAAGGTGGAAAGTTACTTGATTTCCGTTTAGAAAGATGGATTGCATCCTAGCTAAGAGGTTGCAATTTTTAATTTTCTTGCTTATTAGAAGACTAAACAGTGGAAAGTATGACAGCTGTCACCTTGGTCATAATTATGCTGTAGACCTAATAATTGTCTAAGTCTTGATAACAATTAGATCTCTATCACAAAACACATGTCATTAATCTGAGCTATCGTCTATCGGTGCATTGTTACTTCGTTAGGAATCTGTTGTGGTTATGAGGGCAAATCATTTGTATTTAATAAATTTTTCAACACCAGAAATAGATTTCACTTCAACTTCGTTTGCATTTATAAACTTTTGTTTGTTTACGACATTTCCTTTTAACCTTCAAAAAGTTCTATGAGATTTATTATTGTCAAAATCAAGTATGGTTCGAAACGTAATCTGTCGACTTGTTAGTTTAGATTCTAAAGCAACTGAGATCGAGGCTACCTCCCCCCCCCCCCCCCCCCCCTAAAAGTAGCAAGACAGCATGCTCCTCAAGTAGTTCGATTGATAATGTAGTAGAGCGGTAGGACAAACTCGCTTGAATTAACTCTCTCGAAATGGATACCTACCTCGATGATAAGGATGAAAGATCTGTGCTTAGGTAGCTATATAATAATATAGCTTACTCTCGTGATTCACTAGATGGAATGGCTAATGTTGTTAATAGAGTTCTTGTTTTAAAATATAACAAGTACTGGCAAGACCTTCCTAAAGTGTGGAACCTTAGGAGGCCGAGAGAAGAGGAAAGGGTGTATTTTCTAAGGGAGCGCGAGTTTCATATCTTTTTGAAATATCTCGACTTTAGACTGCACTTCCCTTTCTCAGCTTTTGTTAAGTAGTTCTTTGACTATTTCCGAGTCGTGTTGAGTATGTTGTCACTAAACACTTATGGGCTTCTCGTGGCATTCGAGATAGTTTGTGAGGAAGTTGAAGTTAGGGTTACACCTTAATTATTTTGGTATGTCTTTACAATTAGGAGGTAGCCCGATGGTTGGTACTTTATAGCTGTTAAGCACCAGCGAAGGTTCATGGATGGATTAGAGTCTAAGATCCATAAGTGGCATGATAAGTTCATGTCTATTGTCTTGGACAAAGAGTTGGATTTTTGGACCCAATGGACTAAACCAATCTATATCAAGGACATTGACTTGATATCAAATGATGTAGCTACAGTAAAGAAGATCCAAGAGAGAAGGAAAAACAAGATGTTTTTCTAGGATGCTAAGAGGATAATAAGGTGATATGAGAATGGAGAGCCTATTTTTTCTAAGAAGGAAGATGCGCTATTAAGTAATCATCATGCCAAGTATAGCTACATGAGAAAAGCTATTCTCGTGACTTTAGGGAGGAATTATTGCCTTTGAGCCTTGCTTGGTATAGAGAATGTGAGTTCTTTCTTATTCCTTGCTTTAGTATTAATGCATTTACTTTGTATTATAGATATGGGTGTTGATGAGGTAAACCTTGCTAAGCTATTGGCCTAAGCAAAGGCCAAGAAATCAAAAGCCAATAAATGTGCAGCCTCCATAATTGCTGCTACTCAATTGACTTCCGTCAAAAAGGCAATAAAAGAAGGCCCGGTAAAATAAATAGCAGCCCAAAGAAAGACCTCTCGTCTAGTTGAGAAGTGATAAGGGAGTGAGAAACTTAGGTTGGCCAGGGTCGTACGAATTTAGACCCTTTTAGTAAAAAATACTCCTCCTACTGTGGAGCCAAGGGAGGGTAGTGAAGAAATCAAACCTCAAAACGAGGCTGAAGTCACCAATCTAGATGCTGTCGAAGGGTCATCACTACCAATAGTGGTTGTGTTGAGTACAAATGAAAGAAGAGGGAAGGAACTCATTGGTTAACCTCCAGCTAAGAAGTCCAAGGAATTGGATGAAAGGGTAAAGGAGGCTATGTAAAACAAAGCTTTCAGCATCAGTAGTGTCAAATTCATCCCTAGCACGAAGGTCAGCGACTACTTCGTTTCATGTTGGAGCCATAACATCTTACACATTGACTTGGCCTTAGGCGACAGAACAAAATCCTTAGCCCTAATGAAAGGTGTTATTCTTCCCAAGGACAAGGAGATTGCAAAGATAGATGTCGACAAGGTTAGCGGTTGTAAGAAGGTACACATTACGACTAGGTTGTGTGATGTAAATATCAATTGAATCCTTTCAATTGTTAGGCGTGTTTGATTGTTAACACTCTTGTTTGTTTATAGATCGGTAGCTACGTTCTGACGACCTTAGATGAAGTTGATAAAGAAATGAAAAATATGACAACAATAATGATCCTTCATGTATTCTGCTAGCTAGTTTGGAGAATTCATCATTCCATGATGACTTGTTGTAGAAAATTGAGGACACATACAACTCCTCAAAAGCTCAAATTGTAGCTATTGAGAAAGCGGGAATAAGGGCTAAAATAGAGGCCATAAAGTATCAAGCGAACCTGCTGCTGAGAAATTGGCACACTCTTTAGCTATCGATGAAGTCTTAAAGAGGTCGAGGACTTGAAAGAGGAGCTACATAAAAAGAAGGAAGAGTGTTAGGGTTTGGGTTGAAAACTCTACCTAATGAGTGAAGAGGAAGATAGGCTCAAGATGCAAATAATGGAACTGGAGACCAACAACTCTAGATTACAAAGTCGTATTGTTGAATTAGAGGAGGCAGCGAGGAGATGGCCCTCTATAGAAGAGGCACTTGAAATCGTAACATTAGGTCACAATACGAGAGGCTATTGAGAAAAGAGTTATTGGAGGGGATTTAAGCGGCAAGAGAAGAAATCCTCAAGTTTCACTTTGACTATGATCTCTCGTGCTTAAACTTTGCCAACATTGATGATAAAGTCAGTAGTTGTGACGAGGAAGACACTGAGGATTCAGGTGCCAAGATTAATATGCAAGGTGATAACAAGAGTAGTGCCAAGGATCCTGGAGATGACAAAGATCATCTATCCAAGGAAAGCCCCTATGAGTGCAAAGAGAAATCCACCTGTTCTCAAACCCTTAGCATAGAAAAGGAAACATGCTCCAATAAGGCTCCATCTTCTGATCAACAAAATGCCTCTACTCAGTTCTAGAATAAATCTTAAGATTGTTTCCCCTGTAATTAGTTTATCTTTTTATTGATAATCAGTTTTCACTCAACTTACACTTGTTCTTTCGTTGGTCGAGATGCTAGGTAATAAACTCTCTTGGCATTTGCACTCTGTAGAAGACATATGGCACTTATGCCAAGTATAAGAAATGCTCTTGATTTGAATTCAAATATATGGCACGAACAGTTATCATAAGCATGGTTATATTTTACAACCGCTTACTATCCCTACATATTAGGGGAGATGTCAAGTCAAGAGAGCTCTACGTGTCTTTATAGTTACCCCAACAATTGCCTTAGACACAATAACCATCTATAAATACCAAAAAGAAACTCTATAAAAGCGCTTGGACACTTCCTATTCATATACTTACTATACTAAATCACCATTTTGACTTAGGCATCAAAGTGGTCGCACTAGACTGGCCCCAGTACCAAGTATTTTACTCTCTTTTGTAGGACTATTTCTTTACCCCAAAATTCACTAATGATATTTGGCACCAACTGTTTTTCTTTAGACATGACTACATGGCTAGAACTAAGATGATACGAAGTGCAGGTGCAAGTGTTGGTACTTCCTCCTAACACCTTGAAAGAAGGAGTCGGCATGTTGATGAACAACGATTGGCTTGATTCAAGCAACTTTGTCTCGATTTAGCTAAAGAAAATTCTAATTTAAACAAAAAACACAAACAAATCCTTGACCTTCTCCATAAAAGTTTTCACTTGAATAAGGAAAAAGAGCATGGCGATTATGATGCCAATAGTACTGATGATTCCATTTATTCACCTGAATTCCCAAAAAAAGTAAGCTAAGGTTCTAGCATGACTCACAGCTCCTGCTTTCGAAAAGATTGATAATGGCAAGTAACTACAGCACGTGCATCTTACGAGACCCTTTCATGTCAGCACCTTTGTTTCAGCAACTAAATAGTTCCAAATCAAGAAAATTCCTTTTATCCTAGAGATTTTGGAAGAAGTAATACCTTGGCACATTAAGCTACCTTAATTTGAAACATATGATGGGACGAATGACCCTGAAGATCACTTATAGTACTACCGAACATTGGCCAAGTTGTATGGTTTAAGTGACATGGTGGCCTATCAAGCTTTTCCCTCAACCTTGGGAAATGTAGCTAGCACATGGTTCAAACACCTGAAGCCAAATACCATTTTATGTTTCGATGAATTAGTAGAAGTGTTTCTTCAACACTTCCTTGCTAGCAATCTTCCTGTTAAGGATTCTTCAATCTTGAACACCATTAAACAAAGGTTCGATGAGTTTATCAGGGACTGTTTAGCCAAATTTATGGTCGAGATGGTCTAAATCCCACAATTGGATATAAGTGTGGCCCTTAACGTTATAATCGACGAAGTCAAGCCTTGTAGAGACTTTTTCAAGTCTTTTGCAAAGAATAAGCCAAAAAATTTCACTAAGTTTAAGGCTAAAGCCACTTCAAACATCTGACAAGAAGACAACATAAAGGCATGACGAGAGGTTGATCAAAATAGAGGAGATGGAAAGAAAGACAAATGGAAAAATGCTAAGGATAGACTTGGCACGGACAACAACAATAGTTCTGACGTTGAGATGAAGAGACCGAGGATCCCGACATTCTCATCCCACATGCCTATCAACCTTCTAATCTCTGATATTTTAGTGGAGGTTTAAGAGCAGAGAGGTATCCTCTAATGCTGGGAAAAAATGCAAGGGAATCCCTTAAGAAGAAATTTGAACAAGTATTGCGACTTCCACTGTGACAAGGGTTACAATACGGATGAGTGCATTCAACTCAAAAATTGTAATTGAAGATGCAATACAATGCAAGCACTTGCGAAAATTTCTAGCACATGATGCCGAAAGAATCGAAAGACCGTCTAAAAGGAGAAGAGAGGAACATGAAGATGACACTTAGCCAGCAATGGCCATGAGAGATGCAAAGGATGTTAACCCCAACAGAGTACCCAATGGAGTAATTAATATAATTGTCGGCGGACCTAGTATAGGCCAATCGAGTTCTTTGAACTTAGTTAATGCTAAGAATTACGTTTGCAATATTCACGGAAAGAAGGTCAAGATTGACAATACAATATCTTTTGAAGAAGAGGATTTTGAGGCATATAGAGGCTGCACGATGATGCACTTGTCATCAATGCGAGAGTTGCCAACTTTGAGGTTAGGAAGATTCTTGTTGACATGGGAAGTTCGGCTGATATCATTTTTCAGTATGCCTTTGATCAAATGAGGCCCAAGATTAGTCTTACAAGTATGACCTCTATGCTTTCAATAATCAACCTGTGCATGTAGCTGATGTTATCTCATTGCCGATATAAATCAGTAATGATGAGCATGTTGCAGAGGACAAAGTGGATTTTCTGGTTGTCAAATGTTGATCCCCTTACAATATGATAATGGGACAGCCATGCCAACATTTATTTGGTATCTTCCCTTCTATGGCACATCTAAAAGCCAAGTTTTCCACTCCCATAAGGGTCGTTGTGTGTAGAGGGGATCAGCAATTGGAACACTCCTTATATATAAAGGCTTTGAGGCTAGTAGAAGTGTTTCAAGTCGAGGCCTACTTAGAAGGGAAGTCAGTTAGCATAGAGAATACTGAGAATGATACAAACAAAATTCCTTTAGGAAATGATCCCGAGAAGACAACAAGGATAGGAAAACCCATGTCAGCAATTGTCCATCAAAGTTTGATTGACTTCTTATAAGCCAATGTTAACGTGTTCGCATGGTCAACATTAAACATGTCGAGTATTCTGAGAGACGTTATGGTATACAAGCTCCAGATTGACTCGAATGTAAAGGTGGTCTAATAGAGAAAGAGACATTTTGCACCAGAGATATAAGTAGCAATAGAAGAAGAGGTCTAGAAATTATCGAAGGCAAGATTCATCCAGGAAGAGCCTTATCCGACTTGGCTAGTAAATTGCGTGCTAATCAAGAAGTCTAACGGCAAGTAGTGAATGTGCATAGACTTCACGGATCTCAACAAGGCTTGTCCTAAGGATTGTCTCTTGCTACCAAAAATTGATCAGATGGTAGATGCAATCGCAGGACATGTGTTGCTTTTTTTATTTTTTTTTATTTTTATGGATGCTTTCTCTAGTTACAATCAAATTAGGATGGATAAGGCAGATGAAGTCTACACATATTTCGTTACTAATTTGGGAATGTACTGTTATACGGTGATGCCTTTTAGGTTGAAGAATGCTAGTGCCATATACTAGAGATTAGTAATGAAAATGTTCAAATCTTAAATCCATAGGAATGTTGAAGTATATGTGGATGATATGACTGTGAAGAGCATGAAGGAAGATCATCATCTCATAAATTTAGAGGAGACGTTTGCCACATTGTGAAGATATTGCATGAAACTTAACCTACAGAAGTGTGTCTTTAGTGTAACATTGGAGAAATTTCTTGGGTATATGGTCACATGACGCGGCATCAAGGCCAATCCGAGAAAAATTGAAGCTATAAGAAATATGAAATCACCTCGTATGGTTAAAGAGGTGCAGGAACTTATTGGGCGAATTGTCGCCCTTAACAGATTTGTGTCTAGAAGTGTGGATAGGTGTGCTAAATTATTTAAAATTTTGAAGAATCTAAAGGAATTCAATTGGACTGAAGATAGTGAAAGAGCTCTCAATGAGCTCAAGGAATTTCTTGCATTGCCCCCAATACTCTTGATACCCGTTACTGGAGAAAATTTATACTTATATTTATTAGTCAGTTGTCGAGCACTTTTCTCTGTATTGGTTTGAATCGATGGCAAAGAGCATCAGCCTATTTATTACGTGAGTCATGTTCTATAAGGGCTAGAGCTTTGGTACACATAGATAGAAAAATTTGTATTGGCTGTGGTTCTCTTGACAAGACAGTTGAAGCTGTACTTTGAATGCCACTAGATTATTATCCTAACCAATCAACCATTGTGACAAGCATTGGAACAACCTAACTCCTTGAGGAGGATGATGAAATACGCTTTAGAGTTTAGTGCCCATGGTATACAATATAAACCTAGAACGGCAATAAAGGCCCAAGTACTGGTGGATTTTGTAGCTGAATTCACTAGAGACGAAGACTGTGTGGAGATTGTCGAGAAACCTATCTGGTTTCTCTATGTCAATGGTTCTTCAACATGAAAAGGGAGTGGTATAGGCCTAGTTCTTCAAGGCCCCCATAATGTCAAAGTTCATTATACTCTAAAATTTGGATTCCTAACCAGTAACAATGAAGTAGAGTGCGAAGCTCTAATCACTGGACTGAAACTGGCAAAAGAAGTTGGTGTTGAGAAACTTGAAGTGTTCTCTGATTCCCAGTTGGTGGTAAATTAGGTCACCGGAAGTTATACAATAAGAGAAAAAGAGATGAGCAAGTACCTATTAGTGGTACAAACGCTCGTAGAAGAATCCTTATCTTTTTCTATTCATAAAATTCCAAGAAGTAAGAATATTGCTACCGATAAGCTATTGAAGTTGGCTAATATGGCATTCCCTAAGCTTAATGAGAAACTTTTCATCAAATTTCTCCTACATAAAAGCTTATCCAACCTCTCGTAGAGCTGTGAGTTAGCTCCTTGCCCAAAAGAAGAATCATGGATGGATTCCCTAATGAATTATCTAAAAGAAGGTATTGTCCTTGATGACAAAAAAGAGGCGTGAAGATTAACTTACTAGGCTGCGAACTATACACTGATTGATGGTTAGCTGTACAAGCGTAGCATATCTCAACCTTACCTTCGATGCCTTTCCTTAAGGGATGCCTAGAGGGTATTATCTGAACTTTATGGTGGCATATGCAACAATCATATGAAGGTGCAAACACTGTATATTCGAGTACTATAACTCGGTTATTATTGGCCGACTATGAAGGAAGATGCAAAGGACGTTGTCCAACAGTATCCTCAATGCTAGAAGTACGAGCTGCTGAGTAAAGCACCTGCAAATGAATTATGTAGCCTAACCAGCCCTTGGCCTTTTTCCCAGTGAGGGCTGGATATTCTCAGACCCTTGCCCAAGTCTATGGCCCAGTGACAATTCATCATTGTCACTGTGGACTATTTTATTGAGTGGGCTGAGGCCGAGGCTCTGGAAAAAATCATAGAGTAGAAAGTAGAAGCTTTTGTCTTTAATGCCATCATATCAAGATTTGAAGTTCCTTATATGATAATTACAGATAACAGTTCGTAGTTTGACAACAATAGGTTTCGAACATTTTGCAAAAAGCACGGCATTCGGCTCAACTATATGTCTACAGCATACCTTTAGACAAATGGACAAGTCGAAGCCATAAACAAGATCATACTGAACAGCCTGAAACGTAAAGTGGATCGAGTTAGGGGGAAGTGGGCTGATGAACTACCGAATGTCTTATGGAGATATAGAACCACTCATAGAACCACAACGAGAGAGACACCATTTAAGTTAGCATATGATACTAAAGCCGTGTTGTCGATTAAGTTGAACTAGCCCAATCTACATATACGTAATTTTGACATTATGCTTAGTTAAGTCGGATTGATAGTGAATTTGGACACTATTGAGGAAATTCAAGAAGTTGCAAAAGCTAGGGTTGCGGTATACCAGCATAGAGCAGCAAGATACTACACTCAGATAGTTAAGCAGAAGGTTCTCCAACCTAGAGATCTAGTTTGTTGTAAGATGGAAGCAATAGGTGTACGAGCAAATCAGGGAAAGCTCGGCATGAATTAAGAGGATTCTATCAGGATCCAGGAAATTGTTGGTGAGGGGGCCTATTGATTAGAAAGTTTGGATGGATCTATTATCCCTCGAGCTTGGAACGCTGATAATCTAAAATTTTATTTCAATTAATGTCAAATGACTTCTGCCGTCACTCATTTGGTGGTAGCTAACATGCTTGTAAGACTTATTTATGACAATTATATATTTGAAGTCTCATTGTGTTTTGGTTATAATTGTCGAATGAACGAGTTCTAGGCTGTACGGCAAATGAACTGATCTAAGTTATAGCCTAATGCGGTAAAAGAACTATAAAAATTAACTATATGTCCGAGTATTGCGGCTAGTCCACACCTTAAATGGTTAATGGACAGTATAAAACAATTAGTGTATGAAATAAAACATGCCTAGAAGTGATGGGCTTGTAAAGTGAAAGAAGCTGAAAGTTAATAGGGCGCGTGAAATAAAACATGCTGAAAGACAATAGGTGTGTGAAATAAAACATGCATAGAAGCAATGAGCTTGTGAAATGAAACAGGCCGAAAGATAGTAGAGCATGTGAAATAAAACATGCTGAGAAACAAATGGAGTGAATTAAAACATGCCAACGAATGGGAGCGTAAAACAACATGTATAAACCATACAAATCGTAAAAGCGCAGTTACGTGAAAAGTCATAAGCACTCAGCATTGCCTTGATTATATTCCAATTATTAATTACACAAGAATGCAATATGCCAATACAACAAGTCCTTTGGCCTATTCTCAAATTCAGTAGAAGTGATTCTTAAATCTTTGGTTAGGGCTTCCTCGGCAACTGGGTTCTCAGAGTAGTTAACTTTCTTGGCATTAGCTTCATTTTCACTATCATTCATACTCTCGGTAGCTGTCTTGTCGCCTTCATCTTCTTTAGGACTACTAACTTTGTCATCAATGTCGATGTCGGCAAAATCAAGACATGAGAGATCATAATCAGGATAAAGCTTCAATACCTCCTGCCTTGTCGCTTAAACCCTTTCCAATAACTTTTTGCATAGATGCCTCTCATATTGTCGACTCGGAGTGACTATATTGAGAGCCTCTTCAATTGAAGGTCCTTTCCTCATAGCCTCCTGTAATTCGGCCATACGGATATGTAAGTTCAAGTTGTTAGTCTCTAACTCCTTTATCTACATCCTGAGCTTATCTTCATCGTCGCTCATCATGCAAATAGTCTGGCTAAGGCCCCAGGACTCTTCCTTCTTCTTCTGCAACTCCTCTTTCAGGCTTTCGAACTTTTTGTACTCTACTTCCATTTTAGCCTTCATGCTAGATATTTCATTAGTGGCAAGGTCATGTGCCAAATTTTTGGTAGCAAGTTTTGCCCTATGCTTTCTCACCTCCATCTAAGCCCTAATCCTTGCATTTTCGGTGGCAGCAGTTTGGGCCTTTGATGCATTGTATGCATCCTCAACTTTCTACAACAAATTTAGTTATTATAATCAAGAATGATTGGATATTACATAGATATAATTGAAGATATTACCTTCTTTGCCTTTTTGTCAGCTTCGTCTAAAGCTATAAGAATGTAGCTGCTCATTTGGAAAAAGAATTTGTTAATTACCTAGACGAGCTTGATAATTAGAAGCAATGTTTATGGATACTTACATCATACAATTTGGCTACAACATGGGCCTTATTGCAATCGCCAACCCTATTGACATCCTTCTTGGCGATATCTTTATCCTCTTCGTCAGGATATGTCTCTTGACGTTCGCTATTCCTTGACTCGACAGAAGTTTGAATAATCATGATTAGAGGCTCCTTAGAATGAACCTTGGTCAGCTTTATATTCTCATTCTCCTTCACTCTCTTGGTAGGATGAGAGATCTATACAACTATCTGCTTTGCTTCAGCTTCCTTTGTTGGTCTCTTTGAGAGAGCAGGCCATAAGGTAGCTGCTGAGGTGGTCCCCCTCTTATCGGCCTTAGACTTCTTAGCCTTGGCTTGAGCAAGTAGTTTTGTAGGATTCACCTCTCCGGTACCTATATCTATAAGACGAGTTAATCAATTAATATAAACAGGGGAAAAATGTGAACTTATATTTTCCGTACCGAGCAAGGCTGAAAGGTTACTATTCTCCCCCAAAGTCTTGAGAACGACTTTCCTTATGGCTATATTCGGTATAATGGTAACATATCATCTTACCTTCTTTTTTAGAAAATATTGGTTTTCCATTTTCATAATGCTATATAATTCTCTCGACGTCCTAAAAGAACATTTTATTTTTCCTTCTTGCCTGAATCTTCTTCATTACTGCGGCATCATTCGGCATTAGATCTACATCTTTTTTATGTATTGGCTCAGTCCATTAGGTCTAAAAGTTCAAGTCCTCATTAGACACTATTGACACAAGCTTATCATGCCACTTGTGAATCTTAGATTCTAACCTGTCCATGAACTTACGCTTATGCCTTACAGCAATAAAGTACCACTCGTTAGGCTGCCTACAGATAGTGAAGAAAAATCTAAACAACTAAGGCGTAGCATTGACCTCAACTTCTTCACATACTATCTCGAAAGTTGCTAAAAGCCAATATATGTTAGGTGAGAACATACTTGGCACAACTTTAAAGTAGTTGAAGAAGCCTCGAACAAAAGTTGAGAAAGGGAAGCGTAGCCTAAAATCCAGATACTTTAGGTATATATGGAACTCGCGCTCTCAGGGAAAGCATACTCTCTCCTCATCTCTCAGCCTCCTTAAGTTCCATGTTCCAAGAAGATCTCTCAAGTATTGATTGTACTTTGTGACAAGACCTCTGTTAACGGAACTGGCGATCCCATCAGGAGAATCGTGAAAGTAGGCTATTGTGTTGTATAGATATTTTGTTGAAGACCTCCCTTCCTTATCCTTAGGATAATTATCCATAGGAAGCTCATTAATCCGAGCAAGTTTATCTCACCTTACCTCCATACTATTAGTCGAATTGCTTGAAGAACATACTGCTTCGCTCCTATTTTGGGGAGGGGGAGAGGAGTGGTTTCGGTTTCCATTGCCTCGGGATTAGATAAAACAAGTCAATAAGCAACTTTGCGAACCATACCTAAACTGTTGTATGAAATGAAATAATAGAAGTCAAAGAATGAGATTTTAAAGATCATAAAATGAACGAAAATTTTAGGTGTAACTAGAGAAGTGAAATCTGATTATGAACAGTACCTTATATATGGACAATCCGTTCTCATAATTGCAAATCTGTTTTTGATAGCATTGATGCGCTGATATGATAGTCCTGCGGATTGTTAACATGTGTCTCATGATAGAACTCTAACGGCTGAAAACTTTTTGACTGTTATTAAGCCTACAACAAATTGATGACCTAAGTGACAGATGTCGTACCTACAACTTTTTGATTTCTCGAATAGGTGAGAGTTTTGAAATGACGACGTTTCAATTGGGATGTGATCTGTCTTACTTCTAATGTTACCTAGCATGAATCCAAAGAATCTCTCCCCACTCGACCTTTGCTGCAATATATATATATATATATATATATATATTTCGACTATTCAAATACGGGAGTTAGGGGGGGAGGGGGGCACAAATGATGATAGTCAATTTTTGCTCAACTTACACTCATCCTTTCGTCGGTCGAGATGCTAGGTAATCGACTCTCTCGGCATTTGCATTATGTAGAAGACACACGGCACTTATGCCGAGTATAAGAAATGCTTTTAGTTTGAATTCAAATCTATGATGCGAACAGTTACCATAAGTACAGCTATATTTTATAACCGCTTGCTATCGCTACATATTAGGGGAGATGTTAAGTCAAAAGAACTCCACGTGTCTTAATAGTTACCCCAACAATTGCCTTAGATACAATAAGCAACTATAAATACTGAAAAGAAACTCTATAAGAGCTCTTGGACACTTCTTATTCACATACTTACTATACTAAATCACCATTCTAACTTAGGCATCAAAGTGGCCACACTAGACTAGCCCCGGTACTAAATATTTT
The DNA here is from genome assembly GCA_024138015.1 of Lumnitzera littorea. NCBI lineage: Eukaryota > Viridiplantae > Streptophyta > Magnoliopsida > Myrtales > Combretaceae > Lumnitzera > Lumnitzera littorea. The sequence goes on from JAMXBB010000007.1 coordinate 90,470,591, forward strand.
ACTCTCTTTTGTAGGATTATTTCCTCACCTTAAAATTCACCAACAACACTTTTGTATGGACTATAATTGGCCAAGTGGTTGAAAATTTAACATTGTATTTGTTATTAATGTTATGTACATTTCCTTATGTGTAATTTAGTAGTTTTAACATGTTTTATTTCATGGACTCTACCATTTCTTGGTATGTTTTATTTCACACGCTAAACTTTTTCAGCATATTTTATTTCTTACGCTTATTTTCTCGACATGTTTTGTTTCACATACCTATCTTTCTTGGCATGTTTTATTTCATATGCAATATATTGGGTGCCTTTCATAAAAGCCATCCGTTAATCATTTGAGACGTGGACTAGTCACTCAGTTTATGTCGTGAGATCGCTTATTAGAGCATTCATGGCATTTAATCCATTGTATGACTAAATTATAAAGTTTGTTAACCATGATAGGTTTAAACCTTAAAAAAAAAAAAACCATTAATTTGTTCAGTATAATCTAAACCTTAAACGATAACCTGTTGATCATAAAAAAATCAGGAAGAGAAACAAATGAAAGTCAGAACTTTGAACATAGCATAATTGTTTTTCGAAACAACTGAACAAATGGGAATGCTCACAACATTGTGAAATTAATTAAAGTAAAATTTTAGGTTCTTAACATTCCAAGCACAAGGGATCACCGTTCCGTCTAACCTTTCTATTTAATAAGCCCCCTTGCCAAACGACTTCTCGAACCTTAACAAGATCCTCCTAATTTGCACTAAGCTTCCCTTGTTTCTCTTATGTGCTAGTCACTTCGAGTTTACGGTAGACTAAATCTTTAGGTTGAAAAATTTATGCTTCACCTATTGATTGTAATACTTGGCTACCCAATGCTGATATGCTGTAACTCTCGCTCTCGCGACATCTTTGATTTCCTTAGTAGTATCTAAATTTGCCATTAAGTTAACTTGATTAGTCATCACATCGAAGTTTTGTGTACATATGCTTGACAAGTCCAATTCGATTAGTGAAATTGCTTTTATACCATACGCCAATCTGAAGGGTATTTCTCTTATTGTGGTTTTGTGTCTCGTTTGGTATCCCCATAAAACATCATGTAATTTGTTAGCCCATTTTTCTTTTGCTTGGTTAACCTTCCTCTTCAAGCTATGTAAGATGATCTTGTTAACAGCTTCCATTTACCCATTAGTTTGGCGGTGAGCTACATATGTGTAATTCATATGGATGCCGTATTTCTCACAAAATGCTCAAAATTTGTTATTGTCAAATTGTGGCCCATTGTCTGTAATTATCATAAATGGGACTTCGAATCCTAATATTGTGAAGTTAAAAACAAAGGCTTCAACCTTTTGTTCTGTTATCCTTACCAATGCTTTAGTCTTTGCCTACTTCGTGAAATAATATACGACAACAATGACGAATTGTCGCTGGACAGTTGATTTCAGAAATGGTTTGAGTATGTCTAATTCCTATTGGGTGAAGAGCTAAGGACTGGTCAGGTAGCATAATTCAATAGAAGATGCATGACTTAGCACCTCATGCTTTTGGCATTGTGGATAATGCTGAATAGTTGTTCTTGCATCATTTTTCATTATTGGCCAATAGTCGCCGAGTCATAGTGTAGGATATATAGCATTTGTGCTTTTACGTAGTTGCTACATACACTGCCATATAGCTCAAATAACACCTATTGAGCATCTCTTGGAGGAAGGCATCGAAGATAAGGTTGGGATGTACCATGCTTATACATCTAAGCATTTATTAGTATGTAATTCGCGACTTAGTAAACTAATCTTTGGACCTTGTTCCTATCATTAGGGAGGATACCATCCCTTAAATAATCCATAAGGGGATCCATCCAGGACTTCTCTCTTAGGCAGGGAGCTAATTCATAGCTCTGCGGAATAATTAGTAAGCTCTTATGTAGGAGAAACTTGATAAAGAGTTTATCACTCAAATCAAGAAATGCCACACTAGCTAACTTTGACAGTTTGTCGGTCGTAATGTTTTTACTCCTTGGTATTTTATGAATTGAAAAGGATTGAAATTCTTCTGTGAGTGTTTGTACTATTGACAAGTATTTGCTCATTTCCTCTTCCTTTGCTACATAACTTTCGTTGACTTGACTTACTATAAGTTGTGAATCGGAGAAAAATTTGAGTTTCTCGATACCAACTTCCTTCACAAGTTTGAGTCTACCTATTAAGGCTTCATACTTCGCTTCATTATTGCTAGCCAAAAATCCAAATTTTAAGGCATAATTAACCTTGACATTATGGGTTCCTTATAGCATTAGGACTGCGCCACTTCCCTCTCTAGTAGAGGAACCAACAACATAAAGGTATCATATCAGTTTCTCAACAATTTCTATACCATCCTCTTCACCTATCAACTTGGCTAGGAAATTCGCCAGCACTTAAGCTTTTTATGCTGTTCTAGATTTGTACTGCACACCATAGTCACTTAGCTCTAAGGCATATTTCATCATCCTTCTTAAGGAGTCTAGTCGTTGCAATGCCTACCGCAAAGGTTAATCAGCGAGGATTACAATTTGATGGGCTATAAATTATGGTTTTAGCTTCCTTGCCAAGAGAACCATCACTAACACGAATTTTTTAATTTTTGTATGTCGATGTACTAGTCCTTGAAGGACATGACTCATGTAATAGATTGGTTGATGCTCTTTGTCGTTAGTTCGGAATAACATAGAGGAAAGTGCTTAGCAACTAACTGACATGTATAAATACAAATTTTCTCTTAGGATAGGTGTTAAGAGTAATGGAGGTGACACGAAAATTCTTTAAGTTCGTTGAATGTCCTCTCGCAATCATCCGTCCACCTGAAATCTCTCAGATTCTTTAAAATTTTAAAGAATTCTACACATCAATTAGTGTTTCTTGACGTAAACCTGTTAAGGGCGGCCATTCTCCCAGTAAGTTCTTGGACCTCCTTGACAATACGAGGAGATTTCATTTCTCTAATTGCATCAATCTTTCTCAGGTTAGCTTCGATGCCATGACGAGTGACTAGGTGCCTTAAAAACTTTCCTGAAGTAGCACCAAAGACCCACTTTTGCGGATTCAGCTTCTTGTTGTACCATCTCAAGGTAGCGAATGTCTCTTGAAGATCAGTAAGATGCAGATTCTCTATCATGCTTTTCATGATCATGTCATCAAAATATACTTCGACATTTCAATGTATTTGAAGCTTGAACATCATAGTGATAAGCCACCAATAAGTCGCATCGGAGTTTTTTAGTCCTAAAGGCATATGTTCTGAAATTAGTGACAAATGATGTGTGAACCTCGTCCTCCTCATCCATTTTAATTTGGTTATAGTTAGAAAAGGCATCCATGAAAGAGAGCAGCGTATGCTCGGCAATTGAATCAACCATCTGATCAATGCTCGACAGGGGAAAGCAATCCTTGAGATAAGCCTTGTTAAGATTTGTGAAGTCTATGTACATAAGCCATTTGTCGTTAGACTTTATGACTAATACATAGCTAGCTAGCCAAGTTGGATAAGGCTTTTCCCGGATGAATCCTATCTTCAAGAGTTTATGGACTTCTTCTTCTATGGCTAGTTGCCTTTTTAGGACAAAATGCCTCTTCTTTTGTTAGGTCACTTTTGTGCTTGGATCGATCTGCAGCTTATGTACCATGACGTCTCTAAGGATACCAGCATATTCAAAGGGGACTATGCAAATACATCGGCATTGTCCTGTAAGAAATTGATTAAACTTTAACGAATGTCTACTGGCAAGGGTTTCCTTATCTTAGTTGTCTTTTCACGATCACCTTCTAGTGAAATTTCCTCTATTTCATTTTCAGCATTGTTTATGCCTACTAACTTTCCTTCTAGACAAGTTTCCACCTTAAAAACTTCTTCTCGCCTTAATGCCCTTATGTACAAAGACCATGTCAATTGTTGATACTAAATAAGTGTTGACATGGCCATCCCATGATCATATTATATGGGGATCAACATTTGACAACGAGGACTTTATCTTCTGTGACATGCTCATCATCTTTGATCTGAATTGGTAAAGAGATCACTCTAGTTACTCGAATGGGTTGATTGTTGAAGGCATACAAATCATAATTGTAGGATCTCAGTTGTGCTTTAATTTTTGGTTTCATTTGATCAAAAGCATGTTTAAAAATAATGTTTGTCGAACTTCTAATGTCAACGAGAATTTTCTTGACCTCGAAGTTGGCAATTCTCGCATTAATCAAGACTATGTCATCATGTAACTTTTAGATGCTGTCAAAATCTTTTTCCATGAAAGAAATCATATTGTCTATTTTGACTTTCTTACCCTAGATATTGCAAACGTAATTAATGGAATTGGTCAAGCTCTTCGAGCTTAACCGGTGTATAGTAGAAGCTCTGCTGACGATAGTGTTGATTATTCCATTAGGTGCTCTACTAGTGTTTTCGTCTCTTACATCTTTCTTGGCTATAACTAGTCAACTAATATTCTCCTGGTCTTCTTATCTTCTCTAAGATAGCCGCTCAATATTATCGACATCATGTGCTAGAAACTTACGTAAATGCCTTCGCTGAATTGCATCCTCGATGGTATTCTTAAGTTAGATGCATTTGTCAGTGTTATGACCTTTGTCGGGATAGAAATCATAGTATTTGTTGGAATTTTACCTTGATGGGTTTCTTCTCATCCTTTTTGGCTACTGTAAAAAGTCGTTTTGTTCATACACTTCCATAAATATGTTTGAAATTGGATGATTGATGGGTGTGTGAACTGAATATGTTGGAATTCGTGGCCTTTTTTTCTCAGAGTTAAGACTTTGGTCATTGTCCATTCCGAGTTGATCTTTCGTACTTCTCCTCTTATTGTTTTTGTTGTCTCCTCTTTTTTTATCAATCTCTCACCAAGCCTTTATATTATCCTTTTATTGGATGCATGATGTGGTTTTAGCCTTGAACTCAACAAAGATTCTCGTCTTATTTTTGGTGAGAGATTTGAAACTATCTCTATGGGGTTTGACACCATTAATGATGGTGTTAAGGGCTATATGCATGTCCAGTTCTAGAAATTGGACCATCTCAGCCATAAACTTGGCTAGATAATCTTTGATAGATTCATTTGATCTCTACTTTATTGTGTTAAGGATTGAAGAATCCTTAATAGGAAGCTTACTTGTAAGGAAGTATTAGAGAAACACTTCTGCTAAATCTTCAAAACACGAAATCGCGTTTAGCTTCAAGTGTTTGAACCATGTACTTGCCGCATTTCTTAATGTCAAGATGAAAGCTTGGTAGGCTACAGCATCACTTAAATTGTGTAACTTGACCAAAGTGTGATAGTATTCTAAATGATCTTCTAGATCTTTCGTCCCATCATAGGTTTCAAACTATGACAACTTGATGTATCGTAGTATAACCTCCTCCAAAATCTTGAGGATGAAAGAGCTCTTCTTAATTTCAAACTATTTACTCATTGTAGTAGGGGTGCTAACATGCGAGGGTCTAGTATGGTGCACTTGCTGCGGTTGCTTACCCTTGTCATTTTTCTTTACCATAGGGGGTGAAGGTCCCATTGCAATTTTGGCTTGCTTTTTCAGCAATTTGGGTGAATGTATTGAGTCGTTGCTATTCTTGGCATTTTGATTGTCATGATTTTCATCTTAATTTGGGTAAATATTATTATGAAGGAGATTAAGGATCTCTTCATATTTTTTGCTCAATTCCTAGTTTTCTTTGGCCATGTCTAGGCAAAGTTGCTCCAGGTTAGCCAAATGTTGTTCATTAGTATGCCTACTTCCCCTCTCAAGGTGGTGGGATGAAGTACCGGCACTTGCCTTTTTAGTTAATCGTGTTTGAGCCATATGGATGGGTAGGAAAAAACTGACAGTGCTAAATGTTGTTAGGTGATTTTGTGTTAAGACTTTAATCCTACAATGAAAGAGAAGGCTACAAGGTAATGGGGCCACTTTGGTGCGGCCACTTTGGTTAGTGTTTCTTCTTCGTATTTATAGGTGAATGTTATGTCTAAAGCAGCGGTTAATGAGTGATTTTCGGGACATGTGGAGGTCTCTTGATTAGGTATATTCCTTGAATGTAGGGATAGTAGACAATTATGTAATATAACCATGCAAAGTGATAACCGGTCGTACCTCTCTCCTTAAATTCAAATAAGATACGGATCGATGTCACTCAGTGTTAGCTGAGTTAGTTGAGAATGGAGTTACTCAGCTTGTTAGCAGTTGAGTGGTCAAGTGAATGAAATCCGACCATCAACAGAATCATTAAGAACTTATGGTCAATATTCATGCACACATTTTGTGTATAAATTTCTAAAATAGATTTTTTTTTTGAAAAATGAAGTTCCTTAACACTTTTACATGTAAGCGTGGTAAATAATTTTTTAAAATAACGGCTTAGTTGGCTATGAGTATAAAAATTCTCTTTTAACTCTTATAGTTTAAAAATTACTAACCCCCTTTTTTTTTTTTAAAAAAAAAATCTAATAGGGTGCAATCTATGGGTCTCAAGCTTTGTACCCTCAAGCATTCTTGAAGAAAACACCTGGTGAGTTACATTGAAGCATGAGTAGACTCACCTATTATCGTCAGGTAAAGGTAAAGATCTTAACGACTTGAGGGTTATATAATGGCAGCCTGTCCTAGTTTCTTAAGGTAGCTCAAGTCTGACCATGTTTAAGCATACATATGATAAGAAAAAAATAATAATAATAAGCCTTACAAAAACCCTAAAAGGCTTGGCCTATTAGGCTAACTTCTCTTTTTACTTAACCTGCATCACTAATACCTGATTAGTACAACTATATTACAATATATATATTAAACAAAAGAAAAATAGGGGAAAAAAAAATAAGAGCCCATTAATCAATTTTTTAATTTTTACATGGCTAGCTCATTAGGTGTCTAGTGGAGTTGCTGATTTTGTCAAACCCTATTTTGGTTTTTCTTAATTTAACCTATAATAAACCTAACCTACTTAATATAAATTACTTAACATAAAGTTAAGGAAAAAAATTTTTCTTAAAAAAAAGTTTAGAAAATAATATTTTGAAAAAAAAAAAAACTTGGAATCACCAACTAGTAAAACTAGTGAAAAGTCAAATTAAGGTTTTTGGGTAGGAATACCTTAATTTAGATACTAGTCAATGGATTTTTTTAAATAATAATTTTTCAGAGAATTTAACTAAAAAACTGAATTTGAGAGTTAACCTATTAACATTAAGTTACTATGCAAGAATTAAAAAATAAACAACCAGTGGGCCTTTATTTTTATAATTTTTCAGAAAAATGAAAAAAATATGCAAAGGATGTTAAAATGCATAAAAAAATTTTTTAATTATTTTTTATTACGAAATTTGTCTTAAAATGAAAAGAAAGCAAAAATATTTTATAAATTTTATAGTTATCCTAAAGGTGTCTACGTACTTGCTAGTCGGGATTAAATAAATGTAGTTTTGTCTTTTTTTTTTTTAAAGAAACTATTTAGTGGGTTAATTCTTTTTAATTTGAAGATTGAGCTAGATTTACATTATTTAACAATTTATTATTTAAGAAAACCTAAAAAGATCTAATTACGTAAGTCTATTTTAAAAAAACTACCTAATTAATTTTTTTGAAATGACTTCAATTAAGATTTTTATTAAAAAAACCACTACGTACCAAAAATTAATTTTTCTAAAACCTTACAAGCAAAATTTACGTGAATCTACAAACAATTTAGATACATATCTTCACCTAAAATATGAATCTCGCAGAAGATACGCAATTATATCTTAAAAAATACAATTTTATGAAAAAGATGTATGATATAATTTAGATATATATTTTCATCAAAGATATGAATCTTGAAGAAAATATGTAATTATATCTAAAAAATATAATTTTATGAAAAAGATGTAAGATGCAATTTAGATATATATCTTCACCAACGATATGAATTTTAGAGAAGATATGTAACTGTATCTAAAAAATGCAATTTTATGAAAAATATGTAAGAATCAAGTGAGATACATATCTTTACTAAAGATATGAATCTTGGAGAAGATATGCAATTATATCTAAGAAAATGTAATTTTATGAAAAGGACGTAAGATGTAATTTAGATACATATTTTCACTAAGAAATATGAATCTCAAAGAAGATATGTAACTATATCTAAAAAAATGCGATTTTATGAAAAAGGCGTAAGATGCAATTTAGATATATATGTTCACCAAAGATATGAATCTTAGAGAAGATATGTAAATATATCTAAAAAAAAAAATGCAATTTAACTAAAAACATGAAATTTATCTAAAAAAATACAATTTATTTAAAAATTTGCAAATTTATCTAATTAAAATGCACGACATAGGTTAAAATTATTGAACAACTTGTGTTAAAAAAAATAGTAAAATAAAGTTATTAAAAAAAAATAAATAAATGACTAAAACAATTTATCCAATTACCTAAACAAATCGAATCACCACAATCAAGTCATGCTCGTATGCCTTGAATCTTCAATAGGACTATGCGCTTGAGTGAAACTACGAATGGAATTTTACATGTATATGGACTGTAGTTTGTTGGAGAAAGTAGACTAGATGTACGGTGAGGTGTGCATATGAGTGCTAGACACGTGATCATATGGTGAGATGTGCATGTGTGTGCTAGGTGCCTGAACTATGCAGTAAGCTACGCATATGTATGTTGTGAATGTATCGTTCAATGTGTGTATGTAGGTGACATAGGCAGATGATGTGTGTGAAGATGTGAGTGACGTAAGGGTTATGTATATGAACATGTGCTGAACAGTGGCATATGTGTATGTAAGAGATTGTGTATATGAGTGATGTATGGGTCTTGTGTGTGTAAAGACATAGACATGCATGAGATGTATGTGAGGAGTAGCATAAGTAGGAGGTCAAGTGTAATTTGTGAAACGCATGTTTCTTCATAGCCCAATGTCCATTATTTATAGACCATGAACTTGGATCTTTTGGATCTTTTTGTTGTAAAGATCGATCATAATAAATCCAATATTCATAAGATACGATAATATCCAATTTACATTTGTTAAATCCATTCAAGATTTAATCTAATTCATTTTCAAGATCAAGTTTTTAGAAATCCCACATTTATTTAAGCTTTCTATCTTGGGCTCGATTTGGCCTAACTTAATTAACTACAGCCCATTGTTCATTTAATAAATCCTTAGTCATTTTTAGCCTAGTTGAAATATTTAAAATTGGATCAAGATTCACATTCATGAGCTCAAATGTGTTTTTTATTGCATGTATATATTTTATTATGCTGTGACCTAACCTTAAATGATTAACTGACTTAACTAGAACATTTTAATACTTTGTATTTTTTTTATTTTTCAATTTTCGTTTTTTTTTTATTTTTTAATTTATCTTTTGAGTTTTTTCCATTTTCATTTTTTTTCTATTTTTTCAAGTTTTTATTTTTTTATTTTTAAACTTGGCTCAAAAGTAAAAATAGACTAAAATTAAAATAAAGGATGACAAAAATATAATGTCTACATATGTATAAACATATACCAAGCTATATCATCAAACAATGCAAGTGTCAACAATATTTCATTTTGTAAGCATTTCTTAACCTATTGAAAATGGGCAAAAAATGAAGTAGAAATAGCAGCCCTATTGTTGTTAGAATTTGGGTTAGTATTTGTGATATGTAAAAGAAATGTAAGGCTTTAAGGGTACCAAGGCTAGTGTGGTGTAACTATTCCGATGCTTACGTCAGGTAGGTGTTTAAGGAAGTAAGTAAGTAAAATGAGCAAGTAGAGTATGTAGAGAGTTCTTATACTGGTTGTCTACCCATATAAATAGACTCTTGTTTGATAACTGCAATGGAAGGTAGTTGAACTATTAGTGACATGTGGTATCTCTTGAATTTAACCATATGCGAATCGTGGGGGCGGTTTAGTAGTTATTGATAGGATAACTGTTGAATTATTCATGCTCTTATTTTGACGTTTGAATATTTCAACTTAGTAGGCTAGGCCTTAATGATTTAGCCTTAGAAAATGTTGGTCAGGAGGGTTTTGTGAGTTGTAAAAGCTTCTAGAACAGCTTGGCATTATAAATGCCAATCTAGTAGTTCTATTAAATGAGATCCACAACAAGGCTTAGTTATGAGTATATTCATTGTACTTAATGTAACTCACAATTTAGGGTAGGTTGGCATTGTGCCAAATACCTAACTATATGGATGAAAATCTACTATCAACATTTAGCCCCCAACTCCCATGGTTGATAACTCAAGCATGAGAGTACAACTTAAGTAAATTTTTAGCATTGATTAGAGTAGGTAAGTAATCGAACTTATGCTATCCTTAAAGTAATCCAATTGCCAAGCCATTCTTAGATGATTTACTAATTTCATTCTTATGCATTTATGACAATCTAACTTTAGGGAAGACTAAAACTTCTACCTCAAGAGTCATGACCCTTAGCTTTTCTACTCTCATAAAATATGCTTGATAGCAGTCTTGATAGGAATCCGTCCACAACAATCCTCAGGTCGAGGCCGACCTGTTAGAAGCTAATGCAGACTTGCTAGAAATTGAAGCCAACTTGTCTTAATACGAGATCGACCTGCTCTTGCTGATGCTAAATTGATAATTGAAGGACGAAAGGAGGAAAAGGAACCATTCGACATTAGATTTGGTGTCTGCTGAGATGGCAAGAGACTAAATAGCTAAAGCCTTAAGGCCAAAGAATAACTCTGTATAGCACAAGAAAGCTAGTGCATGAATGCAACAATTGTAGGCCGACTTCACTAGGAGCTCAACTAAGCATACTATGACTTCTAAACATCCAACCTTAGCTTGAATACCTAATTGCCAACTAACCCCTGCTCGAGTCTTATCCTACATACAGCTTAGATGATTGCATGCCAACTACTTTGTTAAATGCAAAATTTGATATACTTTGTAAATATTTCCCTTATTTCAATCGTAAGCCATTTTTTAGGGTTTAAAGGCCTTGTGTATTATTCGCAATTTTGCACTAGGGTTTTAGAATTTACCATAAATAACAACTTTTGTAATTAGCCAACATATAGAGAAAAAAAGAATACACAGAGAGTGATTACACTTAAACATTCCTTTTGAGTAAGGATATTCTTGAGCTCTTACAGCTTGCATTTTAGATTATTGAGTGTGCTTTACCCTTTTATTCTCTTGTGTTCTTATCAATCTTGCCCTTAAGATTATGGTGAACCTTTCATTTGAGCGAGTTAGTGAGTCGGATCTAACCTCTCATTAGAAACTCGAGTGACATTTAGCGTTCGTGAGTTGTATCGAACCCTATTTCGAGCTTAACCTCTGATTGTGTTTGTGTCTTAGTACATGATATCCATATACATTCACCGTCAAACCCCCCTTCCACTTCCTATTCTTCATCCCACTCAAACGTCGGATACCCATTTGTGGTTTGTATCTACTATGTGTTCATAGATTCGCATCAGCTTCGCTAGTATTAGAGCTTTGGGAAGACATGCGTATTAGTGTTCTTCGAAGTTTGATTCGTGGTTTGAACAATTTTATTAATGATCGTTCTGTAGTATAGTATGTTGTTTGTGTTCTTAGTAGATGTGGTATTGTGCTGCTTGTATTGGGTTATAGAGTCAAGCAAAAATAATTTTAGTGGCTATCTTTGGTTTTAGAAGTGTTTAACAGTCATAGGTAGCTATAGAAATCAAGTATTAGTAATTTTTGTGTTACTGTTAATTGTATTTTGTTGCAATAGTACTTGTGGAATTATCTTAGTGGTGATTCTAAGTCGAGTACAGTTGAGCATGTTATGCATTAGTTAACTTTTTTAGAATTTATTATATGGACCACAATGTTGAAAGATAGTGTCAATATTAGTGGAGATACTCCTTGTGGAAGCTTAAGGAGACGTATTGTTATCTTGGAATATTAGATTTAAAATCTCACTGATTCTATCCAAGAGCTTACTGGTTTAGTTAGAGGCCATAGATGTATTGGTCGAGATGAAAGAAGGGAATGAACACCCACTACTAGAAGTGGTTCCAATGAGCTTGATAATGATGAATGACAACCAATAAGAGTTGTTGAGTCAAGAAGACGAGGAAACCAACTTGAGCTGAGAAGAAGCAATGATAGAAATGTTGACACTAAGAACTTAGGAACCCGAAGAAGAGAGTTGTGGCCGAGAAGAAATATAGCTAAGTAGAGCTTCGATAGAAGTGGTCGATCTAAGGTGAACCAACTAGCTCCAAATGCAAGGGACGAACCCTGAGCATATAGTCAAGGACTTGACAACATTAAGCTTAAGCTACCGACCTTCAATGGTGGTAGCTGACCTGAAGAGTTCCTTAACTGGGTTCCTTGAGTAAAGAAGTTGTTTGAGTGCTATGAGTATGATGATAGAACCAAGGTCAAGCTAGCTTCTTTTAGCCTTTGTTGAATATGCAAGTCTTTGGTGGGATAAATTAGTCGCCAAGCGAGATGCCGAAGGAGAAGAGCTGATTAGAAATTGGAGGCTTATGAAAAGATTGATGAACCAACATTTTGTGCCAACTTACTTCATGTAAGGGATGCTCCATGCTTTCCAACACTTGAGATAGGATCGAAACACTGTTGAAGAATACTTACAAGAGTTTGAGACCTTGATGATTAGATGTGAGATTGTTGAGCCACATGATCATACCATTGCTAGGTTTTTGAGTGGACTTCGAGATGACATTGCCGACATAGTCGAATTGTAGTTGTTTAACTCATTAGACGAGTTAATCAATTTAGCATTGAGAGTGGAGAGATAGAGGAGAAGATGACATTAGAGGTCAATCATCCATCCTCAATAAGGTAGTCCTGAACTTGAGAGGTATGCTAAGATAAAAGGACTAGAAAAGGGGATAGAGAAAGGAGAGTCTAGCTGACCTAACCAAGCTAATGTTAAGAAAGTTGAGAAGGAGAGAGTGCTCAGTACCAAAGCTCGAGAACTTAACTGCTTCAAATGTTTGGGTTATAGACATGTTGCCTCTCAATGTTCGAATAAGAGAGTAATGATTTTGAAAGGCGAAGGATTGGATGCTTAAGTAGAGAGGTATAGTGATAAGAGCTTTGAGAGTGAGGAAGTAATAAACATCTATCTTGAGATGGGAGAACCCTTAGTCTTAACGAGTAGACAAATCGACATGAAGGAAGACTTAGCTCAAAGGGAGAACTTACTTCAGATCCAATGTTTGGTGAATGAGAAGACTTGTTCCTTGGTTGTTGATGGAGGAAGTTGCACTAACGTTGTTTCTACGGAGCTAGTAGAGAAGATGAAATTGTCGACCTACCCACATCCATAACCTTATGGATTGAAGTGGTTTGATGACAAGGGTATGGTCTACGTACATAGGAGAGCTCGAATAACATTTAAGGTTGGACAATACGAGGACGAGGTTAACTTTGACATAGTGCCTATGAATGCAGCAAATTTGCTTCTTAGCCAACCTTGGGAGTATGATTAGTGAGTGATCCATGACGACTTTCTTAATACCTACATGGTTTGGAAGGATGGGAAGAGCTACTGCTTGACCTCATAAGCGTTAAAGAGATCCAGAATAGCCTGGTGCCTATAGTAAAGAGAAGGGGAAAGAGGAGGTTGTTTGACATCTAAGCTCGCGCTCACAATCTAAAGTCGATGACTACTTCTTTCCAACCCCGCAGTGATGATAGGAATTTGTTCACAACAATCGTCAAGCCAAGGTCGACTTGTCAGAAGCCAATGCAGACTTGCTAGAAACTGAAGCTGACCTATCCTAATTTGAGATCGACTTACTCTTGTTGAGGTCGAATTGATAATTGAAGGATGAAAGGAGGAAAAGGAGCCATTTGGCACCATGTTTGTCATCTGCTAAGACGGTAAGAGACTAAATAGTTAAGGCCTCAAGGCTAAAGAATAGCATAAGAAAGCTAGCGCCAAGCAATCTACGAGTATAGCAATTGCTGGTTGATCTTATTAGGAGCTCGGTCAAGCATAATAAGACTTCCAAACATCTTACCCTAGCTCGGACACTCGACTGCCAACTGGCCCTTGCTTGGGTCTTATCTTATAGGCAGCTCGGATGACTGCATGCCGATCATTCTATTAAATGCGCAGTTTTGTTTACTTTGTAAATATTTTCCTTATTTTAATTGTATGCCATTCTTTAAGGTTTAAGGGCCTTATGTATTATTCACAATTTTGCCACTAGGGTTTTAGAATTTACTATAAATAGCAACTTTTGTAATTAGCTAATAGATAGAGAAAAAAAGAATACATAGACGGTGATTACACTTAAACATTCCTTTTGAGTAAGGATATTCTTAAGCTCTTACAGCTAGCATTTCGAATTATTGAGTGTGCATTACTCTTTAATCTCTCTTGTGTTCTTATCAATCTTGCTCTTAAGATTGTGGTGAACCCTTCATTTGAGTAAGTTAGTGAGTTTCATGTAATTTCTCATTTGAAACCCAAGTGACATTTAGTGTTCGTGAGTTGTATCAAATCCTATTTCAAGCTTAACCCCTGATTGTGTTTATCTTGGTGCATGATATCCATATACATTCAACATCAAAACCCCCTTCCATTTCCTATTCCTCATCCCACTTGAACGTTGAATACCCATTCATGGTTTGTGCCTACTGTGTGTTCATGGATTCGCATCATGTCTCCTTAATAATCATTTCTTTCGTACCTTCAGTATTTATCAGTGAGATGCTGCCCATTAGATTACTGCACATTATAGGTATCCATAATCGAAGCCATCCGAAATGAAATCAAATGTCTATTCTAAAAAAGCGCCATTTATTCACTTTATAAAACCTTAAACCACTTATTTTCTCTCTCTTCCCTCTCGTATTCCTTAAAGCTTCCTTTGCAAATTTTTCTTGCATTAGAGACCTGCAATTGTCCTTTCACTTTTAAGCTTTCAAGCTTAACTTCCAAACTCAAAACATCAATTTCCATACTTAGAGTTTTCATCACATATATAAGTATGGCATGAACTAAGATTGTTTGTTCTCCTTTTCTCTCCTTGGAGGCTAATTCCCTCCATGAGATGATGTAATTGGTTTTGACTAGTAGTGCTAGTAGTGGTTTAACTTCTAGCTATGATTGTGCGATTGATAGGTATGATAAACTAGCTCATATTGAAGCTCTTCTATGAGATGTATATCTTAATGATGGTGATGATAATAAACCATTAGTTTACCTTTTACCTTTTTAACAACATAAAGTATGGCAAGATATGTTATGAACACAATATAGAGGAATGGGGAAGAGAAACCCAACCCACTAAAGTAAATGATAAATTTAAGGAGGAAAGTAGCTATAAAATATTGCATTAAAAGGCATTTAGTCTACAAAAGAAGATAAGTCAAGAAAGGAGAGGTCTTGTCACCCTCAAAGATGATATATTTTTTTTAACAAAAACGAATTAGTTGATTCATAAGAAATCAAACACTTAACATGTAGTGAAATCAATAATTCAAATTTCATTTGTCTTAATTTCTTTAGTAAAATTGAAACCTTAATTCAACCATTGCTTCAATAGGCATATAGTGGCTTAAAATTGCTTGAGAGAGTGATAGTTTTGCACACTAGTCATTGTCAGTGATATGTGTCATTTGCTTTAGTAGTGAAAGCTATAGGTTTATGATGGTTGCATGATAATAACCAAGGGAGAAGAAAGGGGGAGATGAAGCAAGAGAAAGGGTTCAATTTGGGGCTTTGCTAAGAGAGAGTGATGAAGAGAGAGATGATTGTAGGTTTTCAATCATAGCTTGTTAAGAGAGAGAGTCATGAAGACGACAACATAGGAGAAAGAATATGAGAAGGCCATGTATTTTAGTTATCTATTTATCTACTTTTTGCTTATCTTATTTTTTGAAGGATTAAGGTTAAAGTTTTAGGGCAATGATCAATAAATTCTTATTGTAAAAATTATACACCTTAATGGCCTTTAATATGTACGTGTATGTGTGTGTGTGTGTGTGAGAGAGAGAGAGAGAGAGAGAGTTTCATATGTAGTTAAGTGCGATCTAGATGAAGAATAAGATGTTGAAAATGAAAATGCTGTTCCAAGTATAAAAACGGTAAAAGTTTCATACCAACAAGAGAAATACCCCTAATTTAAGTGTAGAATTAGACAAGTACAGTAAAAATTTATGGTACCTCCTTAGGTTATAAATTCCATTATCAAAAGCTAAAATAGGTCTGGAACTTTTGTAAATGAATTTATTATGATAGGTTTAGAGTATGGTTTCTATGCGATCTCCTTTAAAGATGGGAATGATTTAAATAAATTATTAGAGATGGACTTAGTTTGTTAACAGTCATTTCTTAACCATTCAAAGGTAGGAGCCAAATCCTAAGGTTCTACCATCTTCTTTCAATTCTATTACTCTACGGGTTAAGAGCTATGAACATCCTTTATTTGACGTATTGAAAAAATTGAGGAAATTGATTGGACTAGTGCTAAGAATCGATAGTTACCCTATAAATGCAGAAAGAGAAAAGTGAACCAAGCTTTGGGTATAGATAAATTTTAATGAGTCAATTGTACATACTTTAAAAATAGAAAATTATGAGTATAGTTAGCAATATGAAGGGACTAAGTTTTTGTGTGGGGTTGTATTGGACATACAATTCAAAGTTAGTTTAGAAAATGTTAATGAGGTAGAAAATAAGGAGGAACTAGGGAAAAATCGCAAAATGATGAATGAAGAGCATTATTCACAACAAGAAATTATTAAAAAGGGAAATAATGACATTCAAATGGCTAAAGCAAATGAGAGAAATAGATAGAAACAATGGAAATAAATGTGCAAATTTCAAAGCAAGATAAAGAGGAACAATTCAAAAATGTTTATGGGAATGGGTGCTTGTAAATAGACCAAAAAAGAGGGGAAAGGAAGGGATCAACATGTAAGGACTAGTTCTGGAAATCCTAAAAGATCTGAGGAATATATTCAACAATTAGTAGTCAAATCATATAAAGGAAAAAATAAAGTTTGAATGAAAGGAAGGGAACAATTAATGCGGTTGCAAACAAAGCAAAAAGATGGATTAAAAGGAATGCTAAAGATTAATGTTACTGTCCAATCAAGCTCCTTTGGAAAATGAAGAGACAATAGAGAGTGTTGATGGAGCTTAGGCAAAGTAATCAAATCTTTTTGTAGGGTGAGGAAAAAATTTTAGGAAATGAGAAATACCCAATTTTTTCCTTGAAAGCCTCACAAGAGCAAAATAAGAACACACCATCTCTAAAGAAAAGAGTTACTAAAATCAAAATGAAAGTTAGAATCCCAAAGAGAAATGGAATAATTTGTAATGCTAACCTTCTTAGTCAAAATCCTCTATCCTTACTTAGACCTCTCATGGATTAATGTCTACCATCAACTTCTATTCATCAATTACGAGAACCAAGTGGAGAGAATAGTAATAGAGACCAAGGATACAAAGAGTCTACTAGAGTTATCAATAATGGCAAACTAAGTATCTTGAGTGAGAGTTTAACTATAGGGGATGACAACATTTATGAGAATAGGATTAACAATAGTAACAAAGAAGAAGTTTAATGTATTAATCCCTACTCCAAAACTAAGGAGCAATCGTTATCTATTCCAAATAATGGAGACTCGAGCAAGGATGGTACAAATTGCAGTGGAACAAATCCTTAGAATGCTAGATTGGAGAGTCTTGGCCATGATAATTTCGGCATCAACTATTTTAAAGAAGAACATTCCCAAGCCTCTTGTCTTTTAGAGAGTTGATGTCTATGTTAGACATGGAAGATAATCCAAAAAAAAAAAAAAAAGTTTAAGTGAATGTTAAAGGAACTAGTTGTGATGGTGACAAGATTGTTTGGTACTTTATGATGGTAATGAGAATGAATAAAGAGCACTTACCTGATTGTATTAAAAAGATGATAATTTTATCTTAGAATGTCATAGGAATCGTTTCTGTATGGAAACAAAATGCTATAATGGTGGTATTAGATGAATGTATGCTTGATTTAGTTATACTCATAGAGACAAAGGTTGTCTCTCTGAAGGCTGCAAATTTCATTGTTACTCCTTACTTGTTGGATTCATTGTATAGAAGGCTAAAGGGCAATGTGGAAGCTATTTTGCTCGTATGGAAACTAACACATTGGATGCGGAGACTATGAGAAACAAGAGTTCCACCTTATGTGTAAGATTGAAAAGCTAGATTTCTCTTTCTCTCTCTTTTTTCTTTCTTATTTTATATGCATCTCCTAATTTAAACATGGGACCCTTTTTATGAGATAATCTTAGATCAATTGCATCTTATGTTCAAATAAGTCATAGCGCTTAATGGGTGATTTTAATAATATACTATATCCATATGAGAAATAGGATGGATGCTCCTTTCAAAATAGTAGGGCTTTCAATTATTCCAGTGGCATGAATGACTATAGTTTGCTAGATATGAGATTTGTAGGGTTGAAATATATTTTTCCAAATAAACAAACAAAATTTAACAGAGTTTGTCCAAAAGAAGCTTGATAGAGCTAGGTATAATAATGCTTAGAATGTTTTATACCTTGAAGCAAAAGTTTTCTATTTAAGAAAACGGCCTTTTAATCATTAAGCTTTGTTATTGAAATCACATATGTATGATCCAATTTTATTAAAAGCAAAGTCATTTAGGTTTCACCTACATAGTTCTCATATCAATACTGTTTTCCATTTATTTAAAGCACTTAAAATGGAAGCAATTCTGATTGCCTTAAAGCTTTACAAGTTTTGCCTAAGAAAATGAGAACTCCAAATATTGAAGTATTTAGCATTCTCATAAGCAAAATAAAGAAGTCTTGAAGAGCTTAAGGAGTGTTGAAAAAAGGTCAATTGTATCACCTATCTCTTATCTAATCTCTCTTGAAAATAACTTAAGGGAATAGTTAAATAAGAATTTTGGATAGAGAAGAGTGTTATTAGAGAATGAAGATAAGATCAAATGAATTTTAGAAGGTGAAAAGTACATCAAATTCTACCAAGCATCAATCCTCCTAAGAAGGTTAAATATTAGGATTTTAGGATTAATGGATGATATGGGTAGCTAAACTTATGACCTGGAGAGAATTCATTCTATGATCAACCATTACTTTCAAAACCTCTTTTCTTTTACGAAATACTAGAGCTTCATTACGGAAGCAATCCCTAAGGAACTTAGGCATGGTTTATCCTAGCAAGATAGGCTTGCTTTGGAAACTTCCCTTCAAAGAAAAGAAAAATTTGAAGCCTTAACAAGCATAGGCTCATGGAAATCCTTAGGTAAAGATGGACTATATGTATATTCTTCAATAGATGTTAGGTTTTATAAGGAGGTCTGTTGAGGAGCCTATTATTAAAATCTTTTAAACACAATAAGTTCCTGGATAGCTTAACCAAACCCAATTTTGCCAAATTCCAAAAAATGGAAATGTTAGTTATATAGGAAACTTTAGGTCTATTAGCTTATGCTTCACCTCATATAAGTTGGTCACAAAAATTTTGGTCATAAGACGTTAACCTTTCTTAGAAAACATTATACACCCAATTTAAGTAAGTTTCATAATGGGCCAAAAGGTTGTTGAAAATATCTTCTTAGTTAATAAACTTTTAAATTCATGCAACAAGAAAGGGGAAGGATTGTTAGATGATAACAAAGTTAGATTTAGAGAAAGCTTTTGCTTAATTGGTATGGGACTATAAATATTGGGTGTTAGTGAGTCTAAACTTCTTTAACTACTAGATATGATGATTATGAATAGCATTACAATTGCAACAACAAAGGTTAATAAAAATGGTAAAGCATTATCCCTATTTAGGTTAGGCATAGGCATAAGGTAAGGTGATCAACTTTCATCAACTTTTCTTTTTATCCTTTGCATTAAATTCCTCAATAGACTTATAGAAAAGGAAGTAAACTTAAATCAATGGGAGCCTTTGAAACTAGGAGGATCTCTTACATAGCGTTTGTAAATGACATAGTTCCTTATGCTAAAGAAAGCTAGAAGAATGTAGATTTTATCTTAAGAGTAATACATGCTTTCTCAAGCTTAATTGGGCTTAATGTCAATAAATGGAGATTTGGAGGCATTTATTTGAGGAACACTAAAAGCAATATGAAAGAAGAGTTGACAATAACCTAGGGAATCAAATTACATATGTTAGGAAAATACTTAGGTTACCTTTCTAACAAGGGCTCCAGACCAAAACAAATAAATTAAACTTCATTATTGAAAAGTGCAAATAAAACTGAGTGAATGGAAGGTCAAACACTTAAGTATGGTAAGAAGAGCTATCTTAATGAAAACGATTCTTGAAGCTTTACTCAATTATTAGATGTAATTAGGTAAGCATCCTTTAAAGAACATATCAAAGCTAACCAAAAGTCATAAATGGTTTCCCTTGAAAAGGAAACTTTGATCATAGATAGATTCATTGGATTAGCTAGGAAAAGTTAGCTAAACTACAAGAGTAGAGAGGTTTAGGACTGTTGAATTGAATATTAAAGATGAAGCTTGCTCAATCAAAAGATTTAGTGAGCTAAAGAAAGAAATGTCTATCAAATAGAATTAATCAAAGCTATGTATTGGAGGCAACTCAAAAAGGGGGAGACAAAAAATAAACAATCTCTCTCCTTCATAGCAAAGGAAATTTGGGAAAGCAAGAATTTAGTCTTCAATTCTAATATTTTATTTTTGGGAAATGCTAGGAACTCTAGCTTTTGGATTGACACTAGAATAGGGGTGGAAAGATTAGACATTTTATATAAGGCCCTTTAGGGAAAAATGTGGAAAATCACATAGTTTTTATGCCTATTTAGTTGTATTGGTCTGATGGTTTATATGAAAGAATTTCAAGACAAAAAAGTTTACACAAAAATGTTAGATATAATCCCTTCCTTGAAGACATATCTAAGGCATTATTTCCTTTAAGCCAAGTTATTAAGGAGAATTGGAGTTGGATATGATCTTCAATTTTTCCTCCATATGTTAAACTTCTCCTTTAGCAAATTCAATGCAATTGCCTACTCATTGTCATGAATCTAGAAAATAGAAACATCCTTCCTGATAGCTCTTATCTAAGATATGAGTAGGAAAATGAGAGCATTTAGCATGCTTTTAAGCTTTGTAAAGAGAGTGAACATCTTGTTAATCAAAGTCAAAATTGAAACTAGAGTGCAACACCTATTGAAGAAAACTTCACCTTATGGATCAAAATGAACTATGTTGCTAGAAAAAAAAATTCAAAATACTTAGCCACCAAAGTAATTCATATTTAGACTCATGCTATGGAAAATTTGGTCCTCTAGGAATGATAAAGCTTTTAGAGTAACTGATTAAAGAGAAAAATAAGTGCATGACTTTAGGATATTAATTCATAAATATTGGGTTCATTTCAAAAGAAACAAAATCACATATAAAATTGAGCAAATTAATTTAGCTTGGACTCCTCCCACAAAAGGATGGGGTAAACTTAACACCAATAGCTCTGTTATAGCCACCACAAGCTAAGCAATAATTGGAGGTGTTATTAAGGATAGCAATGGTAGGTGATTGTTTGGTTTTACGAAGAAAATTGACATATGTTGGGGCTTACTATTTGAGAAGGCAGGACTATATGTTGGTTGAAATAAGCAATTGTACACACATACACACACATATATATATATCTTTTTAAAAATCTTAGCCTAGTGAATAATTATTAAACTAATTTATGTAATAAAAATATTTAAATGAAATATGACCCTAAATTTATAAGTAGTTCCATTAAAGCTCATTTAAGTATTTAACTAGCTGGAATAAGCTCATTTATCAATGTATGAAAGTAGAAATGTATATCTTAAAGCTCAAAGGAATTAACTTATTAGTTAAAAGATGAAAGAGATTTCATGAGAACAACTAAAATTTAAGTTTTACCATGCACAATTATTAAGGTTATCCTTTTTTTTTTCTCTCTCTCTGTCTTTTTTTTTTTTTGTCAAAAGATGAATTTTGTTCAATAGAAAGAAATTATATCAATTAAATTGATTGATATAAAAGAATTGACATACGAAGAGAAGGGAGATGCAAAGACTTAATTGAATAAGTAGGCACATCTCTTCGAGTATCAAAATGTTTGATATAAGAGACACTAAATTTTCTCCTAAAAAAACAAGTTCCACTCAACTAGCAAGAGAGACAAATCCTATAAAAGGAATGATACAATTCCACATAGGTGATGGCAAAAAGAAAAAGATAATAAGAAAAAAAAAATACATAAAAAGCTGTTTATTTCGAAAACTATCAGCAAATAACATATCTTTTGAGGGAGTTAAGAGAGAGAGATAGACTCATAAGGCTATCGCTACAGAGGCTTTTTATAATGGTTGAGGTGGTTTTTATTTTTACCTCTATTAAAATAATACTCTTTTATAGTTATACATAGAGGTAGAAATTAAAACTGCCAATAAATTGATAGATTTCAATGTTGTCTTGTAATCTTGCCTGAAAATTTTTGAGGCAAACTTGGAAAAAATTTGGAGGCAAAATAACATTTTTCGATAATACCTTAAGCTTCTTTAGTAAGCATATTCTCTCTAGCCTTTCCATTTGTCTTCTCTTTACTTTTTTCCTTAAGAAAATGTAGGATCTTTCTCTCTTAGTGTCCTAAATCATCACAAACCCTAATCTTTAACTCTCTCTCAATCTTATCCCTCTCACTAAACAAAGGAAGGAGAAGCTAAGAACGCTCCCTAGAATATTCATCATTTTCTCTCTCTTATTTGCTAGTAAGTTCTCTCTCTCTCTCTCTCTCGTGTACGAGTATGTTAAGCTTTGGATATTTTCAATGATAAAAAAGGTAGCTTTCATTCACTTGGTTAGCACTAATCACTTTATTAAAGGGTTCTTTAGGTTTGGTCATTCCTTAATGCATTAAGACCAAATCTAAATTCATATTAATTAAAGTAAAATTTAGAAATATTTTTTCTTTTATTTTTTTTTTATTTTTGGTATTTACATGTTAGTTTAATGATGGTTTTAGGGTTTTATGCTATTAGAATGGGGATATTGAAAGTAATTTAGACTGAATTGGTTATTTCAAGTAATTTAGGCTGGTTATGAACGGTTGTGTAAAGTTAGTCAATAGTCATATGGCTTTTGTAGATGTACAATGCACATGAGATTAGGGTCCATGGGAGGTTTTGATTTTTGGAGTAAGTGAAGTTATATTGTCTCTCGTGATGTTGGCTATTAAATGTGTTCACAATGAAGCTTTTTTAGTAGTCCCTTGGAATGTTAAATGCATAAAAGATTTGCTTTAGAAGTAAGAAGAATGAAAAAAGAAAAAAGATTAAGTAGGAGTTATATGCCGCATAGAATATTAACGGTGACCAAACATGAATAATTACTTCTTGTCTTTCTCTATTCAAAGCTTTGGGAATATTATCATAAGTTATGTGCTTGTTTGTACCTTTATTTGTTCTTAATTTGTAAATTTTGAAGAATTTCATATGAAGTTTTATGATTGCTTAAAAATAATGAAGGTATGTTATGGCACTAACATCATTCGGCTATGAGGTAAAAAATTTTATCTTTAAGAATATGAACTTTAGACATGCCATTACCCAAATCTAATGATTATGATGCAGACATCATCCCCTCGATCAAGTTAGAAAGTATCGTTGGCATATTTTGACCACATTTTGCTTCTTGTAAGCTTATGCAAATTATCCTTCTTGTACCAACATAATTGCATCCTGAACTTTGAATTATCTTTTAAGTCTATAATCTGAGATATGCAAGAGGTTAAAAAGAAAGGTTTCTTTTCCCATTTTTTTCCTTTTCAAGTCCATAGTTTGTTGTTAAACAAGTTTCATTTTAAAGACCTAAAGCAATTTCCTTTTGGTATGTCTTGATGCTTGGATAATCCTTAGGAAGACCTTGATTGTTTGTGTTGGCTCCTTACATATTTCTTATT
Organism: Lumnitzera littorea; assembly: GCA_024138015.1. Taxonomy (NCBI): domain Eukaryota; kingdom Viridiplantae; phylum Streptophyta; class Magnoliopsida; order Myrtales; family Combretaceae; genus Lumnitzera; species Lumnitzera littorea. Next base: position 90,494,575 of record JAMXBB010000007.1, read on the forward strand.
TATTTTTGGAGTCTTATTACCCAACATTAAAAATTGAAGATTCTTGTCAATTATAACTTTATTTAAGAGCATGCTCTCATATTATGCTAAAAAAATTTGGATAGTGTCTATTTTTGCATATCAAGAGATATAACAGTTCTAACAAATTATGGCTCTACCATAGATTTTATAAGTTTCCTACAAGAAATGGCCTCAAATTGTTGTAATTTACTTATATTAGACATGTCATCCTAGTAAGATTGAATGCTATGTTTTATGTAACTTTCGAATATCTTAAGGTGTTATTTGATGTTATATCATTTTCTTAAAGTTATATTAAAGAAGAAACTAGTTGAGAATGGGAGATCCCTTGAAGCATGAATTGATCATTTGGACCTCAACAAATATATCTAATCTAATGACATATTGTAAATCTCCACAAATTTAGCTATTTAAGAGTATAATTGAACTTTAATACTGTAGATAATCTCACAAGTTGATAAAGCGAAGTAAGATAAAAATTTTATTAAATTATAAAATTGAATATATTATAAGAAATAAAAACCCTAGAATTGCAATTGAAACCTAAATTAGATATGAAAACTCTAAACTCTATATACGCGTAAATACTTGAACTTGACGAAAACCTTAAAACTATAACTTTAAGCTTATAAAATGAATAATTATACCCTAAAAGTATTAAATACCTAATAAAATATGATTATCGACCAATATGCGTAATTGCATAAAATTATTAATGAATGTATTGAGATAACTCTTAAACATAACGAGTAACAATTTGATTAATAAATTTTATAAAATTTCAATATTATTCATAATTACTAAATTTATAATTTTATATTTTGAAAAGTCTCATTTTTTTTCCTTTCTCTTCTTTTCGTTTTCTTTTTTTTTTCCCCTTATTTTCCTCCGTACCACACTGAAAACTTCCAAACCTTGCTCAGCTATTGCATGTGTGATTTGTTGTTCTACATGTGGCCAATTGAGAAGATAAAGACAAGAAAATGGATAAGCCACCATCACATCTAATTAATGTCTTCTTATCATCCTTTCTCTTTCTCACCATATTGCTTTTATTTTAGGTTGGCTGGACATTTGCTTCTACACTTGCTTTTTTCTTGTTTTCAAGTTAAACACAAAAGCAATACTCAACATGTATATATTTGTTTTCAAACAGTGAGACCTTTTTCTTTTTTCTTTTTTTATAATTTCTTTTGATTTCAATTGCATCAAGTAAAGCAAAAAGCAGAAGGAGCTTTCTAATCCATTATTTATCAAATTACTAAGAGAAATAGGTAAGTAATATGTATATTATAACTATTTTGGTAATAATCATTTATATGTATTCTTTTCTATACATGTATTTTGTGGAATTTTTATGTATTATAAAGTTATGCAATGGGTTTATGTATATAATTAGTATTTCCTTATGATATATGTTCTTATATATATAAATACTAAGGTATATTCATGTGTACATAAATGTTATATTTGATTCTATAAATATTTGGTATAAAAGATTTGGGTACATGTATATATATGTGTATATAATAGTATGTATAGTAGGTATTTTCATTATATATGTGTATATGTATAAAGATGTGGCTGTATATGTATATATGCATAAAATATAAAAATACAAATATATACATAGGTATTGTATATGTGCGTAGATACGTGTGGCATGTGTAATATATTTAGGGTTATATTATTATATTACATAAGTATATTTATACATATAAAATATGTATATTAATAGTATAGTATATATACAGATATACGAATGTACTTAATTAATACATATGTAATATACTATAATAATAAATTAATAAATAAAGTAAGATAATATACATATAAATATATATGAACATAAGCCGTGAATTTTAAAGAAAATAGGATAATCAATTTAATAAAATAATAATAAATATAATTATATACATAGTACGTAAAAATACAAAATAGGAAAAAATATTGAAAATATACAAATTTTGGAAATGACATGTAGTACTTATCCATGTTGCCACATTAGCATATAATTAATTTTAACTAAAAATTGTAATTAGAAATAATAATAAAATAATTAATTTATTAGGAAATTATTAAAATAGCCAAAAATGATATAGACAAGTGTTAACTCTTAAAAGTGGCAAAATACGTAAATTATGGTAAAATGAAAGAAAAAAAAAGAAAATTATAAAATATAAGGATTATATATTTATTAAATCATAAATATGTAAAGAAAAGGCTTAAAATAATAAATTATAATTATTTAAGTTAGAATGGTAAAATTCGTAATATTTTACATAAGAATAGAAGATGTGCATTACAATATCCAAAACGGACCCCGCTACAAGAAAATATATCGAAAACAATACAAACGGATTATAAGTTCATAAAAATTGGAATTAAGCTGAAAAAGTTATATGTAATTAAAAATTTAAAATAAATAAAAAAAAGTAAGTAATAAATTTAAGTTAAACTATATTTATACTGTACGTGAGTTATAGTGGAAAACTAAATAAATAATAATAGATATTTAGTTATTCGATGAACCTAGTTTTGCATAATACTTATAAATTTATTTATCTTTTAGGTGCCTAATTATCAAGAACTATAAATCTTAAAGGAATGGAGAGTGGGCATTAATCCAGGTGAGAGAGTTTTAATGATCTGCTATCTATTTGTTGTTTATTGTTTATATGCTGCTTATTGGTTGATACTGATCATGTGATTGAATGATTGATTGTTTTGTATACTATCATATATGTGATTATTTTCTTAAATTAGTAAATATAACTATTCGACCAAAATAATTAGTTACATTAGTTGTATGTTTATGACCAAATTGGTATATTGATGGAGAGTGCTAGCTTTGTAAATTTTTGACGAAATTATTTTTGAAAAAATCATTTTTCCAATTTTAAATATATTATATATGATTTCTATAAGGGCTCATAGTGCTCGTGAATAATATTTTATTGTTAAGGCAAAACTTACATAATATCTCCAATTAATTGTGAGAGGATTACTATATTTGTGCTCATGGGGCAATGGTTATATTTTGATAGCAAGAGGATTGGCTTTGTGTGCCCGAAGGACTTTAGATATGTTTGGTAGATAGCTCTAGTTAAGGTCTACCTATATTGATTACTATTTTTCGATTAGGGTAAAAATTGAGTGTTGTCTAGTGGGATGATGCCTCCCAAGTAGCTTCATACAGTTAAGGTGAAGTGTTTCGTATAAGTAAATATGGAGAATAATCGACGTGTAGACAACGTAAATCTACACCTTTCATAATTTTAGACTCCTATGGATATGTTGTTTCCATTTACTATTTATACATTCATTTCGCTTGTAGATAGATTGCATGGGTACTAATAATGTTTAATAACTTGCTTTAAAAGTTATAGTGAGGAACAAACTCACTGAGTGATAGTTTACTTCTTTTCCTATAGTTTCTTTTACAAGTTTCCTTTAATAAGGTTTAAGGAAAATCTTGAGAGCAGAGTACAAATCGGAGATATGTTTGATATTACTAGACTTAATTGAAATGTGTATAGATGGTAAAGAAACAATTGATGTAGAGAATATTTATATGATAGGATTATGTATAACATGGAATCTCTTATAGATTATCAAGTTGTTTAACCTTATCTTAATACTTGGTAGGAGATACCGATTCTTTGCAATTCTGATGGACTGTGAAATATCGGATCTCTATAGTCATTAATTTATTATAGTAAGTTAATTAATTAAAAATCGAAAACTTTAGTGACTAATCATTTAGAATCTTATAATCTTTAACTTGTAAAGCGGTTTTCATATCATGAGTGTACAGGTGATGAAAATTTTAAATAATTCTATTAGGCTCCTCTTATAGTCATGACATATATAGTTATAACTTATCCTTTATAAAAACTTAGGGTGATATGTGTAATATTTGCTATGAACAATAATAATCATTGGTCAACAAATGTGATAAGGCTAAATAAAAGAATCTAAGAAGTGAAATTTATGATGGCATTCAATGGACACATTTCTTTTTCCATATGAGCTAGTCATGATCTTTCAAGTATTTTAGATAATATAACATCTCTTTAAATTGCAGATTGTTGTTCCTACTAATGTCTAGTTGAAGAATGTAGAAAGCATTTGGGATCCTAAAGAAGTAGTGAATACTTCTAGGGATTGATTAATTAAAAAATACTTCTAAGGATCCAGCTTGGATTCAAAACGGGCTTCTATTTGAATATGTTGGCATTTATGTATTACTGATTATTTGATTTCTTTAGCTTATCAAAGAGCTGGTGACCTATTCATAAATGAAGTGCTCTGCCCCAAGTATTACTTGCTGCTAAGATCTCCATTCCAGGTATATTTTTTTACTCGCTTAGAGTGTAGCACATTCAATGTGATTTTAGATTTCCATGAGCCAGGTGTGTGTGTATATATTTGCTACTAGAAACTATCTCTCTAAGCTTTGCCACTGGAATCATTGGGTATGGTTTTGCCATATGTATTATGGAATTTACTTTCTTGTTGTTAAATAAAAAGGCAGAGAGGTGATGCCTTCTTTTTTTTAGTTAGTACTTCATTTCTTTGATACATTCCCTATCTTTTAGGTAATATCACAGTGAATGGATTCAATAATTTATTATACAAGACATGATCTTACAAATGAAGACGGGAGATATTAGATAGTTTATCGATTATTAGTAACTCCACCTACAGCATTGCTTCTTCCAACATTCGTAGACAGAGGTCATGTAAGATAAGAAAACCTATGAAGAGAGAGAACATATTTTATTATATATTTTGTGGCTTGGAAATAAATGAGACAACTTTAGAGTGATTATGTACAGGACCTTTTTTTTTTTCACGTTGTGGAGTTACTCGAAACAGTTCTTGAAAGTTATTGTATTGAATTTGTCTAGCTCGTGAAGCTTTGTGTTCAACAAATATTGTTATTTCGATGCTATTTGCTTATTAGCCAAATAAGCCACGTATATGCTAATTTACCCATCTTTGACATTATTATTATGTAGGTTTGTAGGAATACTTAGGGAACAAGAACTTTGACGGAGTTGATTGACACAGACTCACTACTAAGGTACAGGTAAATTTGTGTCTTCTAATCATAATTATTATTGAAAGATCAAATAACGAAAAAGTGCTCTTCCTATGTGACCTATCTTACTTGTGATTATAAGTATATGAGAGGCTTTCTTGTATAAATTTTAGAATCCCCTGTGGAATCATGATTTAGGAATACCCATTCTTTCCTTTATCTTATTACAAAATAAAAGGAGAGAAACAGCCCATTCTCTTGGAATGGGATAACGGTGTTAATTTCATATGGCTTATAAAAGCTTTGTTTTGTCCTTATGTTGTTTTCATCGGATTCAATCCTATTGTTTTGTCCTTAGGAAGCCGCAGCTTCAGGTGTGAACGTGACCATTGTGCAATTTGATAAGGAATATAAGAAATTTCATATGTAATTTTCTTCTTCTTCTTCTTTTTTTTTTTTTTTTTTTTTCTGTTTTCATTTAATCTGTTTGTAATTAACCTTTAGTTATAGTGTTTGGAAAATGTAAGAAGCATTTTATATGCGGTTCTTTCTATTTGGTGATTTTAAGTTAGATGTATCATTTTAATATTGCATATAGAGCATATACTCTCATCTGCACATGGATAGAACTACCTCAAAGGAACTCTCCTTGGAGGAAGATTTTGAAGAGCAACAACTAGGTATAAGTTATACCTTTTTTTAATTTATTTGTTTATTTACTTTATTTCTCATTTGTTGTGTAAAATTAAATAATTTACTTTTCGATAATTGGTTAGGACTAATGAAAGTAGGCAAGTTACGTAGCCTTTTACCTTTACGTAGCCTTTTACCAATCATTCATCTCGTTCAAGCTATCAGCCTATGTTTAATGACCATGCTCATACAATTTGAATTGTTTTATACCTATGTTTTGTCTTTTGCTTTATAAATTTTGGAATTTTAAATTTTTCCTGTTGAAAATGCCGAATCTCTAGTACTTTTGTTTTTATTGACATTTTAGAAATATTAACCGGTTCTCATTTACTATTATATGGATTCAAGTACAGTTTCCATTATTTGACATTGACTTCAGCTTGTTATATTATTGAATGCAAAGTTTTCAATTTTATTTAGTTATGAGTTTGTTATCAAATTATAAAGAAAATTTTATTAGGGGATGAAATTTTGGTGTCAAATGTATTTTCGCACATGAAGTTTACCTCTCCATTTGCATATTAATTATTAAATTTTAGCACCAAACAATGATAGTGATCCTATTATTCAACTCTAGGTAAATATTAATATTTCACTCTTGATCCTTGTGGCGGTTCAAACTCTAGTAGGTTGATTATTTTTCAACTTCCACTATTATGTAAAACCATCGGTACAAAAAATTAGCCTACCCCAATGGATGCCAAAACCACCTCTACATGGTAGAGACGGTGGCATAGAAGGTAGTCATGAGGCAGTTGCTAAAACCATCTCTAGGGTCAGTAGTGGCGGTTATAATCACTGTAAAAAATAATAATAATAATAAATAAATAAATAAATAAAACCACCGCTAAAGACCCTTTTTGTTGTTGTAGTCTCTAAAAAACATAAGTTGTATTTAATGATATATGAATTTTTTTTTATGGTGGTTTGTATGCAAATATAGATTACATTCCTAATTGAAAGATTGAAAATTAATGTTCTATATCATTTATAGAAAAGTAAATATATATTTCATGTCTTACTCAAGCTTGAGAGCATTGTATATATATGAGGCTTTCTACTTCTTATGTGAAATGGGGCTTGTATTATCTTTAGGCAACTGTATTATTTGTTAGAAACAACGGCAAACAAAATATTCATCTAATAATTTTATTTGGTGGTATAAAACGCACATACAGCATGATTCGACAAAATTAACACACATGATCTATACGCAATACAACTCAATGCGATCGTAAAATAACTTATTTATTATCTTGTGGTGCTTTATCGATTTCAATTTTTGGCAACAACTTAGCTTTAACGTGAAGCTATAAAGATCCAACAATCAGGCTTCCAAGACTTGCAAATGTGCGTTAATCTTCAGAGAATGGGTATATCTCAAACCTCAGTCGACAGTCCTTAAGCTGCTGTTGAGCTCCTACAGCATTATTACAATATTTCATTAGGTCATCTTTAGCCTCCCACAAGCAAGCAAGACAATCATCAGGCGTGAGATGACCATTGCAAACTCCATGTGCATATGCATGCTTATATGTTTCTGGAGTTTCGCCGTAGTAGTTGAAACCTGATGTATAGGTGTGTTTTATTACATCGTCCAGGGCATAATTTATTGCTTCACCTAGTCTGGGGTCTTTGTTCCTCTCGTATGTTTTCCCATTGCAAGTACGGGAGACCTCTGTCGTGTCCAGATTACCCATTACAACTGCATTGTTGTTGTTGTTGTTCTTGTTGTAATAAGCGTTGAATAGGACCCCAATAAAAAAAAAGCAGCACCGTTTGACGAAGTGGAACCATGCTTGGTATACGGAAATTCCAAAGGTTGAAAACTTATGGATTTGATGGTCCTAGAAATCAAATGCTTGTGTTGGAGAGACCAATTTGCATTTTTGGACTTCAACTCTGACTTGCTTTATATAGGGTAATTGGCCAAAGTTTTCTCCGCAAGACTCTCATCGTGCATATCTCCTTTTTTGTCCAATTCCTACAAGAAATCCAGTCGCAAGTCATTGAACTGATAAGCACCTTGTTGATTAGAAGGAATAAACTTTGAAAGAGGAACCTAAAAGTCATAATGATTCGATAATAGTTCGATGTACTTGTGCAATGACGCTCTTATTTATTTTATTTTTCCTTTCGATGGGAATATGCATTATTAAGTATATATATAAATACTGGATAACCGGCACATGGCTAGTGCAATGATGCTCCTCTTTTGTTTACACTCGAAATGTCATATTAATAGCATGTCCAAACATTCGGCCTGAATTTCCATCCGCTTTCGTGACGGTATATATAGCTAAAAGAGGGGGTATTATGATGATCATATCATAACTTTGGATAATGGGGAAATCAAATATATTGCATTTGATAGTATTTATAGCATTACACGACAATAACATTGGCTAGTATTATATTTTTTGAAAATGCCCTCAGAGTTAGCAATAATAATTTGGTAGATGGTAAATAAGTGTATTTGTTGCACGGTTATAGGATAGAGTTCCCATTTTAAACTTTCAAACCTGCGTATAACTACAGAAAGTGGAATCGTCCCAGAATTCTAGATTTGCTCCTGTGTTATGTATTTTATTAATAAAAGTGCACGATAAATTATATCCCTTGCACAATAGAAATTATATAATGTTTAATTTATGGGTATCTATATATATATATATATTATTTACGGTCCTAAAGGTTTATGGTGTCTTTTTTCTTATTCCCTCAAATACCCCTAAAAAATATTTCAAAAATCATTAAAATAGGTGTTATTACAATCTATCTTAACGATTTTAAGGGTAAAATGATGATTTCCCTTATTCCTTTCTTTTCCTCTCTACCGTATTTGTTGCATAATATCTTTTCTATTCTCATCTTTACTGCCATTAATAATTTTATTAAAATTAAAATTCACTCCCACATACAACACTCTAAACATCTCATCATAAAATTAACGCATTAATATATTACTAATGACAATGTAAAACGATTATTAAATTCATTACTTTTTATAATAATTATATTCATATGATACACGGTCAAAATGAATTCACAGTTTTATTTTTTATTTTTTAATTCCACGTTTCAATCTCTCCACCATTTGAAATTACCTAAAGAACTTTTTTAATATTCATCAGCAATCAATATTAAAAACAAAACTTCTCTTTATATGCATTTTTGCAAGTTCACAATAAATTTGACGAAAACACAAAGATTTTACATGTCATGTAAGGTCTCACTCACACTTATGGGCTTCACAATCATGAAATCTTTAGGGTAAGTTTATAAGTGAAGTATTTTGTTAGATACTTAGAGTGACATATTAGTATCTTAAATACCTTTTCTTTTTAAGCATCCCCTCATTTTATAAGGGAGTGCTTAATTAAAGTTTCTTAACCTTATTTTTAAAGTTTTTGTGGATCTCATATTTTTACTATTTTTTTAAATTAATACATAAATGGTTATTTAAAATTAATGTGAATAATTATTTTATCATTATAATCAAAGTTACTTACCAATTTTTTAAATTTTTTGTGAATATTATCATTACATTTCAAATTGATAGTAAAATATGTAAATATTTAATTTATTATTATCATATATTATAATAGTGATATTTTATTTATTATTGTTGTAAAAAATTAATGAAAGAAAATCTTTTAAGGGAAAAAAAAAAAAAGGGCGGCAACAATGTAAAGTGCAAAGCAAAACAAAAAGGCCTAATGCACTACAAAGCAAAACAAAAACCCCCAATGCACTACATAATCTAACAATGTTAGATGGTGGAAGGGAAAGAAATTTTAAAAAATGGGCAAATATCAAAACCAATAAAGGTAACCAGGAGCTTATAAGTACCTTAAGGTGCTTAAGGTTTATATGTGAAAGTGGGGTGCTTGGCATAGGAATATGTATCAAACACCTCTTATAAATTTACTCTTAGAATCAAGTTTAGATGTATACACAATTCATAATACATACTTGATGATTTCAATTATTAAATTACTTCTTGCACTTCTTGATGTATGAAATGATATGCTTCAGATTCAAAAGTTTCTCTTTGCATAGGGATCTTCTAAATTTAGCCTCCTTCGATTTTCCTACATTTAATGATCTCAGATGTTGTCTTGTAGATTATGAGAATCCAAAGGTCCATATTAACAACTCCCTCTTCTTACACTTTAACCCTTTTGCAATACACATTACATATCTCTTCTATACCTTGTTTATGGCAACATTCTCTCTATCTCATAACTCCTACTAAACCTATTGCCTAGAACAAATTTCAAATCCTAATATTTCTTTACTTTCTTCTCTCTTCTTTATATGTGCCTTCTCTTCAAGATTGAACTAACCCCCACAAACTTCAAACTATAATTTGACTTATTCTATCAAACTTTTTCACTTACAAGTTCGAAACTTTAATTTAAGAAACCCCAATATGAGTTGTTCATACCGTCAAAAAGTGACCATGCTCAAGTTGGTGGAATGGCGCAAAGTTTGATGTCTTGATTGGTCATAAGTATGGTTGGTGATTGGGTCGATGTTGTGATACCCCAAACGTCACCATCTTTTGATTGGGGAAAAGTGTTGAAATCTAATTTCCTGATCATAGTATGATCGGTAGGGCATGTTACTTGATTAGGTTGTAGTTATTAGCACGGTTGATTATGAATTTACCATGTCTAACAAGTGGACAGTAGGTTATCCTTTGAAAAGGAGATTTAGAAATCTAAAGGTCTCCTAAAGATCCATTTTTCTATATATGTTGATAATTCTTAAAGTTTGTGGCATGATATCAATATTTAGGTAGCATAGCTAAGATCTATTGGATCTAATTCTTTTTTTGTTTTCTTTTATGAATTCAAAGAAGTTATTCCTACTAGACATTCTTTCATCTTAATTTAGTTACTTCTATGACATCAGTTTATGAAAAATAGAATTAAAGTGTCTCGACTTCAAATTTTTATAATGGGTATTCTTTCATTTGCTATAGGATGCATAGTAGCTTTAAGGTAGAACATTATTGGCAAGATACGTTGTACGATTCTTCAAGGTTTAAATTAAGAATAAGATGAAGGTGAAGAAAGAATTTTCGGTAGGAAGCCCTTGCCACCAATCAAAGAGGTGTTTCTAGTGGTAGAAAAACCAAATAGTAGGAGAGCTTGAAGGATTAGTTTGCTTCATCTTTCAACCCCAAATTCTTGGTGCACTAGAGGAGGATTTCATTGTGTTCTACTTCATGGAAACAAACCATATAATGCCTATAAGGGAAAGGGATCATATGTGTTTTGGATTAGTAGTTGACAATTGTAGTACACTCAATATCTTTTTTTTTCCTTTTTGTAAAGTAGATCTGTATTGTTGAACGTCATTTGTATGTAAAATTTCTTTCAAGGGAATGGAAGTAATTTCACTAGTCATGGCTCCATAGCTTGATTTGATTTTCTTTTCTTTCCTTCTTTTGGATTCGATTTGTGCTTAGCAATAATATGAAAAATAGGTAAGAATATTGGATGATAGTAAAATTGACTAAAATTTTTAACAAAGCCAACATTGAAATGCATAATAATAATTATCCACCAAGAATCTATCATTTGTACAACAAGGTAGAACTACTTAGGATACATTGAAAAACCAAAATTTATGTACCATCTACCAAAATGTACATCAAGAAACTATTATTTGTATACTTGAGATACATTGCATTTTAACTTGAACAAACACCAAAGGTACACTGAAATGAACTAGAAAGACAAAAAACATAAGCAACCTATGAGAAGAATCTACAATTTGGACAACATTGATATTGAATAGAATTGCATTAATCTTAGAGGATGAGAAATTCTCTCATAGAAACTCATCTAAAAAAAAAAAAAACAAGAAAAGAAAAGAGTTGTATGAAGGGAGAGTTCTTCAATAGATGCCTCTTCTTTTAACAAAACATAATGAAAAATCATGTATGCCTTAAACAGATTAACATCTCTATTTTTGGTAGCCCCTTGTGCATTGGCTTTCATCTACTACCCAGTCTTCACACTAAAGGCACTTCAATTATTAGCTATTATTGATAGGAGTTCCATGGCCTATCTTAGGAACCAAATTTTTAGGTACTTAAATTACTAGCCTTTATTAGTAGGAGAGCATGAACTAATGGAACCCTATTAAAGTAAATTAAACACTTCTTAAGATTTTATATTGAAAGAGAAAATAAAAGAAACCACAAGCAATTTAATGGTACCAAATTTGCTATTAGCAACTGGGTAAAACTTGTCGGAGTTGTATGAATTTCATTATCATTGAATCTCATCCATGGAAGTTGATCAAACTGCTTAAAGACCTAGCGTTAATTGTTGGTATATTAGTGGGAAAAATAAAGAGAATATTTACAACATACCTCATTTGTAGAACATTGAATTTGAGTATTAGCTATGGCATTGGAAGATGATGATTCGTCCTACTTCATAAAAGAAAGTGATGAGATATTATAATAGTTATAAACCAAAAAGAATAAATCGAAATGTAAGAAAAATTACCTATGATAATTGTTTGTTTGAGTTTTCATCGATCGCAACCTTTTTCCTTTTATTATCTTGCTTTTGAACCCAAATCTTCAAATGCTTTCTACCTTTACGGCTCTCTCTTTTTTTCAAGCCCTTTGCTCTTGCTAAAAGATCACCAATAGAGCTTCTTTCTAATGGCAATGAATCCTTCAAGTTTTTATCACTCTCCATTTCAATGTGATTGTAACAAATTTCCTCAATTTGCCTTTCAGCTTCTTTCAAAATATTATTGAGTAAGACAAAGGAATTTGGATATTTTGATGCTTACATTGCTAATTTAACCAATCGTAGGCAAATTTCTCTATATCTTTGCCTCATAATCAAACAACAATTTTCATATGCGACATTTTCATTCAAGTCTTGTGATATATCACTCCTTGCTTCTCTTGTTCAATACCTAATAATGTATTCTTGAGGCATAGACTTGATATCTAAAACATCATACACCTTTAAAGCATGATAGTAGAAAATTCCAAATGTTTTGAATTTTTTACAACTACATGAAATCCCCCCACTCAATGGATTACCTAATACTTTACAGTCTCCACTTTTTTCAATTATTTAGACTATATACTCATGGAAAGATTCAGTTTCATTCCTTTGCTTAATAAATGCAGCGGAGCTCCAATCATATTAATCTTAAAAGACATCAAATATTTTTGGTGTATGAATTTGGCCTACTTGCCTTAACAAGGGGGATTTTTGTAATTTCATCCTTAGTAACTTCTACCTTGAATCATATTTAGCCTGCAACTCATTGTATCTTTTGTTATTTACAACCCGTTCAAAATGCCTTAAAAACTATAGGAGATCTAAATCAAAATGTAAATGATCTTTCAAATCTCCATTTAAACTTTCACTTAATTATGTAGTTTGCATTCCTCTGGTCAAAACATTTTTCATGTAGCATTTAGCCCACTTTTCCATCAAAGCATAAATGTCTTATAACCATGTATTCTCTGTTACCTTATATCTTTCAATCATTTCTATCTATGCTTTTTAAATTCTAGTTGATCTTCAAATTCATACATACAAGCTTTAAAATTTGAAAAAAAGCAATACCCATCTTTCATTAAATTCCCTTAATGCTTGGTGCCATTTTGCATTACATACTAAGTGTATAACCCATGGAAAGTCTTCGGCATTATATCTCTTAATGCCCTTGCTATCTCTAGATTTTTATTGGTGGATATTATTAAAGGATTTCTCCTATTATGTGCTTCTTGGAATGTATCAAACGACCAACTAAAAAATATGGCTGTCTCATCATACAAGAGTATTGCCCTAAAAATCATTATGCCCTTACAATGGTTAAATTCAACAAAAACACCAAAGTGCCTATTTTGTTTATTTGTGTTGAAGATAGTATCAAAGGTGATTACATTACCAAAATGAGCATAATCTATTATCATTCCCAGATAAGCTCAAAAGATATTTGTTATATGTTCTTGATAATCTAGGTACATTGCACTAAAGAATGATGGACTCTCCAATGATTGTTGTTAAAAGTATCCGAGCATAGCCTCAACTTCTCCATATATCAAATCCATTTGACTTTTATTTCAAAGATAATTCTTTTGATCTAGCTTAGCATATCTAAGATTCTCTTTGCCACTAACTTCTCGTCTCTTAAGCTCATATGCTTACTTAGTTCTAAGTCCATAGTCACTTGTCAATTCAATTGCAAAACCATGTACATTTGATATCTTTCTTTGCGATGGCATCATATGAATTGTTTTTGGAAGATAAAGGGTATGATTATGCTCAAGATTGAGATCATGAAGTCGATATTTTCCTATTTTTCAAATAAGTAAAATACACATCCTCACAAGACAACCAGTCCTTTTTTTCGCTCTTGGATTTTTCACTAGTACATTTCTCTTCTCTTTGCTTACCTTCTTTAGCACATACAAATCTATATGAAGTAAATCTTCCATCTATCATACTTTTGTTACCATATTGCTTCTGAATGTTGAACCCCATTTTTATAACATAATTAACCTATAATGTCTAAGCATCAGTCTCTGTTTTAGACTCCATAGCAATACGAAGAATCCAATCTTGTACAATATCATCATTACCATTAGCTTGTTCATCTATTAATCTGCAAAAGAAAAACAATAATTGCACTAAAATCAAAACTTTATTCATTGTGTTAAAGTTAGGATTAAGAATATAAAAAATGCTATTATATGAATTTGATAGTAAATATTTCTTTTAAAACTAGGATTAAATTTAGCATTGTTATAAGAAGACTAAAAGTCTAAAATACAATTCTCATATGACATGAACGTACATTGCACTATTAAATACTAGTAAGAAGAAAAGTTTTTTCCATTCTTTTATGGTTCTAAACCTTCCTGTGGCTACCGTCATCATCAACATGTCAAATAAGAGTTTCGCTCCCGCCGATCGTTTCTTTTCATTCTCATTGTTATGTAAATATTTTCATGTATGAAGTAAGATAAAAACTTTACCTTAAGAATGATAGCCATAGTTGTTTAGACATACCATTATTGTTATTGTTTTCTATTGGTTCAACAAAGTTAAGTGTGTGAAATTGTCATTGCAACAAAGAAAAAAAGAAAATCGCTTACAGCTTAAATGATGTTTTGGATGGGATAGCTAGTGATTGAGCATTGGTCTACGAAATACAAACAGTCATGGCTTCTCTAGTCTATTTTGCTAAGATGATGGCTCTGTTTTGTTTTTGTTAACAAGTTACTATAAATAAGATGAAGAGATGAGTAGCTTTATTACTCTAAAATAGAGGGAGTTAATTTGGGCCATTGAATTCTCATAATCTACTTGGCAATATCTCAAAACATTAAATGTAGGAAAATTGAGGGATACTCAATTTAAAGGATCCTAATCCTCTTTCTTCCCTATCCATGTCATAGATTTTGTTAGATGATATATAAGCACTTGATTTATTTACCATTTGATTAAGAAGGATTATTTTAACAAATAACAATTCTTCTCCCGTGAATGAGAAATAACAAATTTATTTAGCAAATATTTAATTATATGCATGCCTATTAATTTTTTTTCCTTAATATAACTGCACAAAAAATCCTTATCGAAGAGCATTTACCTTCAAGATTGGGCAAAAGTTCCACCATAGAAGATTTGTCTTACGGTAAACTATTTCATATATATTGTTCTTTTCTTTTATTCATGTTCTTTTTGCTAGATTTTATTTATAGTATTAAAGGAAAAATATGTTAAGATTTTCATTTTCCCCAATAAATTGTTTTTCGCATTTTATCTTTTCATGTTTTTGAAAGAAAAATGTAAAGGAAACAACATGTGAAGGAGCTTTCTTTTATTTTTCTTTTTTTAAAAATTTTTTTTGGAATAAATTCAAGTAATGAACTCCTAATAATCTCTAATGTTAAGTTATATCGATAGGCTTTTCCTTGTAATTATTTTATTGCTTATATCGTCTTATTTCTTCAGGTGCTAAGGTATTTATTTCTTAGATCAGCAATAGGATTATGAGATAAAGGAATGTTACCACTTACATATGTAGTTGACCATTTTTTCATTTAAGAGAACATCCAACTGCTAATATATACATTTTGATCACCATTTTCTAAAATAGTTATATTTGTCATTTTTTTTTTCAATTCATACTATGTATCAAATCAAAGAATAAACTAAATGTGACATTTTCACTTCTCTTTGATAAAATTATGGTCTTTAATGTTTTTAATGAATTATATCGTATGACATGGTAGTTGGCAAAAAAAAAAAAAAAAAAAAAAAGAGTATGACATGGTATATAGTGCAAGTTTACTAATTATTCATTTCTAATGTCTTTTTATTTTACACATACATATGTACACATATATATGTCCATCGTACTAGCTTTTGGATTATGTATTGCATTCATTTTTTAAGAGTTTCGTATATATATTCACTTAAGATCCTTTACGAGTGCCATTTCAATATAAGATGAGTTGTGATATTATTACACCTTATAGTTTATTTTAATTAATGCCTTAATGATTTAAACAATGATGGAAGCATGTATATCATTATTTCTATTTTTTCCCAACATATAAATACAAGTAATGGTACATTGGTCAAATAAAAGTTATAGGTGAAAAATTGTAAAACACAACAAAACATTCTATGCAAACTCATAATAAATGTACACAAGGTTTTTTTTTTTTTTTGGGCAAAATAGTAGATAATTTTATGAATATACTTATAAGGTCAACATATAATTATGATATATTTAAAAAATTTAATAATTTGACATATGCTTTACGTGAAATTAACAATTATATCTTAATGAGTTTTCATATGACTCTCTTTTATACTTTTATATGGACAACTTTTGTTCATATTGTTGATTTTGGCTAAATTATGACCGATTATAATACATTCATTTTAGCACATGTGTCTTTGTATGAGAAACTGTGATAATGAAATGAAATCTATAGATAATCTTTATCACTTTCTTTCTTATGTTTCTTAAATGCAAATTCTTTACGCATATAATTGTTTTGCAATTAATATTCTGCTCATTCATTATTTTAAAATCTATAGAGGTATTGTAGACACTTCATTTGCTAATAGTTTTTAAGTAGATTAAATGATCTCATTATTGGAGAAAAATCATATAAATTTTCTTGCATATTGTCTAGTTGAAAATCAAAAGCAGAAACTCATAATGATTGAATGTTTGATAAAATTGAATTTGTTAATTTAATTTCATGCAACATTAAATTAATACCTTAGAAAATTATTAATCTTTAGCATAACAAACTACTGTTCAATTATTATTTTTTTTTTGATAAAAATGTTCATGACATTATTTCTAAAATTAAGAATTCACAGTTTATATAGGATAATTATAACAATATGTAGACTACATAGGTGTATATTATGGGTTGTTTGAAAAGATAGTGATAATGGATGAGCTATGTACTTTGAGTAATGGATGAGTTGTGACCTTGATGAGTAAGGATGGGTTATTGGTTGTTGCATTCTAAGTTGGTTATGAAATAAGTTAGTTTAAAGGATCGGTTGATGGTAATGAGTGTTGTTATGGAGTTCACAATTTGTGCATTAGAGTTTTGTGTTTTGGCTTCTTGTTTGTTTACTTATACTGGACTTTATTTAAGTGAACTCCTAACCAGATCCTTGGTTGATGTTCTATAACTGGATGAGAATTCACTTGATTCCATTATGCTTAGTTGCATTGACAACATATTTTGTTGAAATTATGTCATCCTTCGATTGTCTTGGATATGTATTACCCTTTAATTACTTATTTTATTGGGTATATGCTTTGGAGTTACATAATTGTATTAAAGGTATGGCATAAAAGGTTGTAATTCTTTCAAAAGTAAATAAACACATTTCAACCATTTGGCCTAAAAGTTTTCAACTAGTGTTACGTGTTATTCAATAATTAGCTTTACATATCACTACATTACATAACATCTTCCTCAATTCATGAGGGGCTTCATTTACATTCCATTTATATACCACTAATTAATATCTCCTACAATTCATGTGGAACTTTATTCACATTTCATTATGGCGTATTATAAAGGACCTAAGGGTTATATTTTGAAAACATGAGCTAATAGGTTAGTTTTCTAACCTTAGGCATCTAATAATGGGTTTAAAGGATAATACAAGGCTTGGGCATGGAAATAGAGTATGCTAGGTGCTATTTTCATAATTAACTTATCACGGCTTTTGGGATTATTTTATATGTATATGTGTGTGTTATGATCATATGTGACTTTTGTTAAAATACTAACTTATAAAGTTTGAATATTAGGTATCAAAATATGTATGTTTTAAGATTGAGTTTGTATTTGAAGTTGTAACTTAGGTCTTGAAATATAATTAAACATTGATGATGTAATAATATAACTATGTGCTAAATGGGTAGGTCTATGATGGTATAAGAAAGCATATGGAATAGGACTTCCATAATAGATTGAAGGATTCTTATGATTATGATATGTAGTTACAAGTATGTAGTGATTTGAGGTAAGCTATGAAGAAAAAGATTAACATGTTATGATGCTTTGGATAAGTATGTGTTAAAGGGAATCATCACTATGATATGAGGTATAGGTACATATTCGAATCTTACAAAAGTCATTAATGGAAATAGTTGAATGATTTCCATTACAACCTTTTATGTATATGATTGGATGATTGGACTATTGGCCATATGTCTATAGAATTCAGTTGAATGCTTATGATATGCTAAAGTACTACTTTATAAAACAAAAAAGTGTATATTTTATTAGCAAGTACATTAGGTCACCTATGCAATATAATACTGGTAAGAACTAGGTCGAACATATAGGGAATGTATACTAACTCATAGTTATATTGGTTCCATCTAAAGTTAGGCAATCTAATTAAAAGATGATATTTATAAATTCTAAAACTATCAATGCAACTAATCTATTATATGAAATAAAGATATTTAACATCTCCAATAGATTTAATCATGAGCTAGATCCATAGAAAACTAATTAATTATGATATTAACAAATCTATATTTTCCATGCCACATCTTTAATCGGTTTATTTCAAAGCAATGAAGCACCAGGTAGAAACTCCCTTTTCTCAAAGTGAATAATTATCCGAAATTAATTAATTAATCTCTTTCTATCTTTAGATAAGAAATAAATTGATTAATTCTTTTCAGTTTCTAAACCCTAATTGAATTAAAGCGCTTATCTTTATATCTTCTTTTTAATCCAAATTAACCAAATCACATAAATTAATTAAACAATGTTTTCTCAAACTTAATCATGATCTAACATATATTCTAACTAATCAAAATATATGCTCAGTGATTATGAAATTAAAGATTCAACAAATGACCAAATTTGTAAAATAGAACTACGCATTAACTAATAATCTAAATATCCAATTCACAGTCTTAATTAAGCATAAAAGACTTAATAGGTTAAGTGATATCCAAGACAAAAACATATAAAAAAGAACGAAAACAACCTTAAAAGAGGTTCTTAGACCCTAAATCATACTCAAATCTCACTTCCTATCACTTTCAATCTTGAATTTCACAAAGAAAATAAGCAACTCTAAAGTTCTTCTTCTTATTTGGTTTTAATAGAGTGAATAGAATAATCAATGACTATTGGTCTACAAGGACATATAAGCTATTTATAGTATTTGGCATAAAAAAAAAAAAACATTTATGTTACAGTGGAATCCAATGGAGTTTTAATGACAACATAATCTTTGACATGGCCATGCTAATGGCTTGAGCGTCCTTTATAGTTGCAACTTAAATTAGTAACGGAATTGATAAATACACAGCCTTCATATTAGTACCCTCTATGAGACTTTTGTCTTCAACCAATTATTGAGGACTTAAAATTATGATACTTTTCTAATAAACATGGAACTTAGAAAAATATATGACTTAGAAAGTAAGGAAATAGAGTAGTCATAGATATTACGAGTCGTGAGTATTATTATATAATGTAATTGTAGTTGCTCGAAATTGATAAATTTAAAGTTTTTGCAAAATATTCTTGTAATAAAAAATTTTTTAATATAAAGTTGCAAAAGTTAAAAGAAGGGCCCTAAAAAAGTTTATTTAGCAAAATAAAGTATATAAGATATTTAATTTAACAAAAGTGGAATTTTACCGGTATTTTTTAATTTTATTGAAAACGTACAATTCAAGTTTTGATAATTAAATAAGTCCTTAAAGATAAATTATTTGGTCAAGGAAATAAATAAAAAGACATGAAATAATGTCTAGAAAGTATATATACATGTTAAGTATACTTAGTGTATAATAAAAGCCCCAATAATTAACTAAAACTTAGAATGCTTATTATATACTTACATAACATGATAAAGTAATGGAAAATTGATGAAAGTAACTAGGGCTAACTTCTTTAGGAAGTTAGGGGCGAGTCGGATGAGAACTGGAAATTATGGAATTAAGGTAATGACATATAAGAAAGTAAAATAATGAAGAATACATGGGAAAGCTCCACTTATCTTGCTTAAAAGAAATCCATCGACCAGACACCTTCTACTTAAGAGAATTTCTTCTTCCATTGTCTAGTTTGGAGTGTTTAGGGTCTAGAAAAATTGAGAGTATCCTAGGAAATGAAAGAAAACACATTAGAACATTTTAGAGAAAATTATAGTGTGAAATTGGGTTATTAAAGTATAGAAGCAACTACATGACCTGACGTTAGATGGCTACTACCTCTTGACAAAGCTGCCAACATCTAACCTTTTTGATATAGCTACCTCCCCTATCGGTGGTCAAAAACACAAACACTAATGAGTACTTCATTTTACTTTGATGTTCAATTAAATTCTAAAAATAGAAAATATTATCTAAAAATTATGAAACTTGGTACTCTTACATATTTTGCATGTATAATCTAAAAATGAAACTAGATTCTTAAAATTCAAAGCCATTATATGGGTTCTTTAAAAAATCAAGCTTAGAAACGAATTTTGCATTAAATTTTAAAAATAGTAAATGAGGTAATTATAATTCAATTTTTATATACAGTTCCTAAAAGGGTCTATTTTGATTTAATGTAAAAAGTTGTGAAAATTTAAGAAGTTAGATTTTAGATAATTTTGGTTTAACGTGGAGTAATAAGCTGGAAGTATAAGAGAGTGATATTTCTTTAAATAATTAATTTGCATGTGTTATAACCTAGTTGTAATTAGGTTTTGGAATATTGAACTAGTTTGGTAGAGTGTGAAAATAGGGGGAGTTGGTATTGAAGTTGGGTAGTTTGATGATTTACAAAGTGTTCTGATGCAGGTTACAAATTGAGTTAGAACCACTAGTGGATGAGAATGTAGAGTAACTCAATACTTAAAAATTATTTAAGAAGTTGACTTAGAAGGTTAGTTGATGTTGTGCATGTTTTTGTACTTTAAAGACATTTCCTTATAGCTAATATGTGTATATAGCTACATAAATAATTTAAGTTATACACTAATAATAATGGACCAATTAAAATAAGTAATATATTGCAATCTCTTATCATGGAATCAAAGTGATATAGTAAAAGTATGGAATATATTAATATTCACATAATAGTTAAGATGGTTAGAAACTGTGATAGAAAATGTGCTAGGAGAGCATTAGATGTAGAAGGTAAGTTAAAAAGTAGATCAAAAAGTATCCTAGACAAAAGTCGTGTTATAAGGAATAGATCCGAGACCTAAACCCTAAGGGTAACTAAGTTAGTAATCTTAATTATATTCGACACATAAAAGACTCAAGTATTGTACGTATTTGGTTTAGGTGGAGTGCCTTGAGAACTAAAGTAAAAGTTTGGGGAATTTGCTAAGTTCCAGGTAAATGGATTTCTTATGTGCCAAAGTAGATTTTACCTACTCATAACAAATTTAATTGTGATAAACTTGATTGATCTTGTGTGTGAATGTGACATATTGATTGATGAGTCATGAAATGCCTATCAAACTATTTTGTATATGTTGTTGCATGAGTCATGCCTAGTTATTGACTATGATGACTTTGGTATTGCTATTGCCTAGTTATAATTGATGATGGGGATTTGTATTAACTTGGATAAGAAATTAGGTACTAATTACTAACCCCATCTCTTAAAGTGTTCACCTAAATGACCCCGATATTGCGGTTTTAGAGAAGAGAATGAAACAAGGTAAAGGCCTAGGCTAAAAATTAAATAAATAAACTAGCTTGTATTTTTTTGTAATTGTTAGGAATGTGACTGATGTATTTATGACAAGGCACAAAAAGGACTTACAAGTAAAATTTTCTAAAACTAAGATTTTGCTAGGCTAGATTTTATATAAAGAGTTGGGTTCATCAAGTGAACAACTTGATTTATAAAAGATGGGTTTTGTGCATATGGAATTACATTTCTATACCACTTTACGTAGTTTATGCTAGGCTGGGTTTTGGCAAATCTTTATTGTATTCTTAGGTTCCTGGACTTTGGTTTGTATCTAGATGCTTAGTTGAAGTTAACTAACTAGATGAGTGCTAAGCTAAGTTAGAATATTGATACCAATGCATATCACAAGCATAAGTATGGCATACATTTGTTACATCTGCATTGCTAGATTGGGCTAAAGAGTTTTGTGATTGAAAATGATAACTTAACGATTATGCCGTGATATTACTTGTATTGCTATTTATTATCTACTTTCACTGAACATATAGTAAGTTGAGGGGATAAGTTATTTTATTCTTGGGTTAGGAAAGAGATAGACATGATCTCATACAATAAATGCAAAAAGACTTAAGAAAACTAAGCGATTACAGTATTTCTTATAAGGCAAATAGTTACAAACTTGGATTCAGATTCCTAAGAAGAAGCTTTTCCTGATGATTGTCAAGTTACAATGTAATGACTTTGACATAGAGATTGTAGATGTATTGTACAGATTTTTTGACAGAGCTATGTATTGTAAAAGGTTGTAAAGTTGTGATACTTTAGGTTTGGCTCACTAATGTAAAAGATTTTCACTATGGTTTATTATATTGTATAAGAAGAGATTTGGAATAAAGTGTTTATGAAGTTGAATGATAAGCGGTGTATAAATTCTACCTTATTATTAACTCAAGGATGATAGTAATGAATCAAATTTAGATACCCAAAAGTTGAGAAAAGATTTTAAACAGATGCTTAGGAGGCGAGATGTTACATAGATGGTGTAGAATTGTATTTTCATTGCTCAAACTTCAATTCACATGAATGTTTGGATGACACTACTGCTTAATTTCCAATCGTTAGCTTCCTTACAATACAAAGACAAGGGACAAAAATGATTGCTAGATTTACTTTGCGAAGGAATTAATATCTATGATGACTTCAACGATTGGGCCATGATTATACTTAATGGTTACTTCAATCATTGAGCATAATTACTTTAATCATCACAATGATTATGACTACTTAATGTTAATTTGAATTTTCTTGCATTATGGGTTGATGACTTCAAAAATGAATTTGACCATAGGCCTTATTCAAATTACTTCATGACATGAACTTCCCAATATGTTCAATCAAGTCCTTTTTTAATGACTTGTTCCATCAATTGATTCCTTTATTGTGTACACTCCATCTATACACCTAAAAATAAAATATGAACAAATTAAGTGTCAAAAATCACAAAAATGTACCAAAAGTTTGCAAAAAAAAAAAAAAACATTATAAAATCTAGCTAAAAAAAAAAAAATAGGTGCAACTAGGCTCTATCAAATTCTTACACACTTAATATTTTATTTATGCTCAACTAAAATATATTAAAACCTAAGAAAACACATAAGGATAAAAACATAATTGAGCGCTCTAAATCACAGTATTAATTTTAATATTGCACATGGTCTATTCAAAAACAAGAACCCATACTCTTCTATTGTCTTATAACTAATAAATAACTAAATATTAAGTTCAAAACTCAATAACCATTGTTAACAAAATCTTAATCATATTACAATACCCTTAAAACACAACTACAAAATACATGTACTAGTAATCAAAGACCATGCTAAAATTCAAAAACCAATCTATATAAATAGGGGCTACATCACATCATTTAAGTAGCAATTAAACTAAAAATCATAATTAACATAAGCTAATCAAGACTAATTTCTATAAAATTAACTAAAAGGTATACACTCTCTTTTTCCACCTCTATAGGCACAATAATTTTAAAAAATATATATATTGCATATTACATAAACCCATTCCTTGATTATCTCCTTAGTATTTATATTCATTAGAGGAATTTTATTTTTCTTCATTCCATTTTAAGAATTAGTTTCATTAATTAGTAAGTCTTAAAGCAAATAACTTTAAGCTACTAAGTCTTAAGATCCCCCTTCGAGCCATCCACTATTTTAATTACATTAAGCTCTTTTATTCTTTATTTAAGTATAGCCTTCATGAAAAATTTTCACTTACTCCATGTACTAAGCTTTCAAACGATGATCTTGAGCTTATTACTTAAGTTAACAGGTGTTATTCTTCTAGAAGAAGGTACCCGATAGGCTTAGTTATTTGAGTCAATAAGGCCGATAGCTAAATTTTTATTATGTTTCAATACATTGCAATACGATTATTCAATTATCCTCCAACTATTTTGATTTTTTAGGGAACATTCAAGAGATAGGCGCCATTTGTTCATTCATTAAAAATTAAAGTGCTTCAAATTTTTTTAAGGAGTGAGTAGACACTAAAGTAAAATATAGATAACTAGTTCCTAATCAACAATATTTCTCTTAATTTCAAGTCTAAATCAAAATTTAAATAATAAGAAACTCTATATTTCACACATATTTCATAAACTAAATTCTAACATTTTGTAAAAAGGTTATTATGATTAAGTAAAATTCAATTTTTTTTTTAAAAGTTGGTTTATGGATACAACATAATGATAAATAGATGTGCAATATGAAAATAGATTGATTCTATACTTCCTTAAAATTTTCATGCAAAATTTTAAGTATAGGAAATTAAGTTAGCTTAATTACTTTCGTAGATTCTTAACTAGTGTCTAATTATTCTTCTCCTTCCCCACACACTTGTACGTTGTCCTCAGTATGCAAAATAGAATAATGAAAACATACAAATCAATGGGAAAAAGGAAAGAGAAAAAGATAAAAGGCAAACTAAAACTTCCTTGATTTAAATACTTTGGCATTAGATTTTTAGAAATTGTAATGCTACAAGATTCCATATGTTGATTAAAGTTGATGCAAGCCTTACAAAACAAAAACAAAGAAAAAGAAAGTAAAAGCATATAAGAAAACTAAAGTGAAAAACAAAACAAATAATGAAGCTATTTCCTATTATTACTCTACCTATTGGCGTTTAGATCCATCAAAACGCAATATTAAAACTAGTAAGGCTAATATCTTGTTAACTACAAAATATATGAAAGGAAAAAGGATAAGTGCACAAGTTAGCATTGTCAAATCTCTTAAAAGCCATCCTACTAGTCTTCATTTGGATCCATCTCATCCTCCTTAAATAATGGTGGTTGAGGGTAAAGGTTCAACAGTGCTATGAAGAATTTTAGGTGTTGACCAACTCGTAGAATTATGATTCTACTGCCTTAGCAACCTACTCTATCTCCTTAACATCCTACTCATCTACCTCTCTAACTTATCCAATCTAGCTAAATAAGACAGTAGTAGTGCTCTAAAACTTAAAGCATGATCAACTCTTATATTAACTAGTTGAAATAGAGGTGCCTTAGGTAGCCTTTCCTTTACATTCTCTTCCATCTCATCATCACCATTAGCATCTCATCTTAGACCTCTAGGCACCATTGTTATAGTTCTTAAAGAATTGAGCTTGATCAGCTTCATATAGTGCTCCAAATAGAATAGATTTCCTAAACCCTCAAACTATCTCATCCCTTTTTACTATTCTTGTGATATATGGTCCAATATAAATGTTGCCAATTCTCTTACTAGCTACCTAGTGATGGATGAAGAATGCCAAAATCACTCCTAAATGCATAAGTCTCCTCTTAATGATGCTATGTAAGTGAAACACATCATATGTACCTACAACACCATTGCTATCCCCCTTACCAGCTAATGTATGACTGCACAACCAAGGAATAATATCTATGAGGTAGTACTCTCAAAGTGAAGTCCTTAGATTTTGTAGGATCATATTTAAGGACATTACTTATCTAACTCTAGTATCCTCTCTCATTAATCCTAGAGGCCAAGTATCAGGTAGCCTTCTGAATTTCCTACTCCTAGAGGATTACTAATCATATCGACCCGTCAATATAGAAAATTGAGTCATGCTCATGATATAAACCTATTTATTAACTTGAAACTCTATCTCATTATCTACTACCCATGTAATATTATCTTTTTCTTAGCTTAAAAGTGGTAAGGAACTCTAAAGAGAGCTCCCAATAGACAGGCTCCCTAAACTCTAACAAATTATTCTAACTACCAAAATTTAGCAACTCTTTCACCTAGGATCCTAAGCTAACTCTCTTAAGCACTCTATCCTTAGTTAGTGTAGAATGTATCCACAAATTTATTTATCTAGAGCCTAGCAAATCTCTCTAATTTCTCTTCATCTTTAAGTTGAAGCATTAGTGGTTCACTTAAGGTAATTCAAGCTTAGGACTTGCCTCTCTTTGTCTCCTTCCACTTGAAATATAGCAAAATGCAAGGAAAACTTAAAAATATGAAGAACTAACATACAAACTTCAACATAGCATTTCCTAATTCACAAATTGAAATTAACAAAATTGAGTACAAAAAATCATGATGGTCATCGCTAATGGTTGCCTATCTTTTGGATACATGGCTAGTTCCAGTACAATTCTAGAGGTAATCATGAGAAATAAAATGCAATTACACTATATTTTTTTATTCATTTTCTTTAAAAAATTTAGTGAAAAGAGAAGGAAGAAAAGTAGACATAAAAGGAATAAACTAAAGTAAAGGATTTGGAAAAGTGAAAACCCTAGTTGCCTCTTAAGAAGCATTTTTGTTTAATGTCATTAACTTTGCTTTTCCTACTTCCTCTTTGCTAAGTCGGATTAAACTTTTGAGTCACCTTTTTAGCAATCTTTCTTTCTCTTTGGTAGCACTTTTGGGTTCTCATCCTCATTAGAGTCGGTTCTTACTCTAATTAGAGCATTTCATGCTATATCTAATTTAGTGGCCTGAAGGTCCTCTCTTCCCATCTCTTTGTGATATTTATATGTAACTTATTATTCTCAAGCCTTAATACTATTTTGCTACCTTTCACATTAATTATAGCTCTAACAATGGCTATGAGAAGGCAGCCAAGGATGATGGGAATCTCTAAATCTACCTTAATATTCAAGACCATAAAATCTATAGGAAATATAAATTTGTTCATTTTTAGAAGCATTCCTTGGTCACTTCTTAAGGTCTTTTAAAAGAATGGTAAGCCAATTGTATTATCATATTAGTTTTTCCTATTGCACCCCCCTAAACCCAATTTCTTAGCCACAAAAAAGGGAGTTACATTAATACTTGCACTTACGTTGTTGAACGCATTTTTGAAATTTTCATCTCCTGTGGTGCAATCTAAAGTGAACATCCTTAGATCATTTAATTTGAGTTGATGTGTATCTCTTAATGCTTCTATACATGCAAGAGATAACATGGCCTTCTCCTACCCATTCACCTTTGTTTTCTTAGTCGTGATTTCTTTCAAGGAACACTTGTAATAAGGTGTTTGTTCGAATAAATCTACTAAGGGAATATTAATCTCTAGCTTCTTGAACATCTCCACAAACTTTCCACAATCTTCACCATTCTTTCGTTTTTTCAATTGTCCTGGAAAGAGTGGAGGTGGTATACCTTGCTTGATAGTGGGCGCAACAACTTCAAGAGTAGACTCTTACTATACTATCTCTTCTTTTAATCTTGATGTAGAAGCTGGGGGCTCTTGAGCTTCCATTTTCTTACTTAAGCTTAGATGTATTCCATTTATTGGCTTAACTAAGGTCAAAGCCTTCATACCTTCAATTTGTTTCTCTAATTGTTCAAACCCTTTTATAGAAACATTAGCAAGTTTTTTAGCTCCTCTTTTTCTTTGGCTCACTTGCCACTTAAAGACTAAAATCAACTTGTGGTTATCTAGATATAGTCATTGAAAATTTTTGTTTTTCCTCATCTTTAGTAGACTTAGAATCGTTTCCTACATCCTTCTTTTCACATGGATCTTCCTCTAATTTACTTGCCTTAACAGCTATCTATGTGGTGGTCAAGAGTTATATTGCTTGTACTAACTAAGTCTCTAACTTTAAATGGTTGATTGCTAGCTTTCATTTCTCTCTTCCTATTTCTACTTTAGATCTCTTAATAATTCTTTAGTACTCTTCTCTTTTTCTAGAGATAGGGTTATTAGATTTATAGAGAATCCTATAGCACTACTACATCTTGCCTAATTAGAGAGAGGCTGCTTAACATGTCCATGGTATACCGGTTCTCAATTGTGTTAAAAGCTTGTACCAATAACATTTTGTAAGGGTCTTCCAATAGCAATTTCAATCCTCAATTTATTAAGATGCTTGATCCCAATGTAAACTATCAACAATTAATTCCAAGTAGGGGTATCTTGATATGGGCATTTAGCCATTAAGTTATGCAATCTAAACCATACCTCATATAACGATTTGCGTTCATATTGCTTGAAAGAAGAAATTTTTGTTCCAAGTTCTCAGTACAACATAGTGGAAAAGATTGCATATGATTATCACCCGTACTTGCTCAAAACCTTGCTCTCAGTGCAAGGTGATTTGTAAATTACAACATAGTGGAAAAGATTGCATATGATTATCACCCGTACTTGCTCAAAACCTTGCTCTCAGTGCAAGGTGATTTGTAAATTAATGGAGAATAAATGGTCTTCCAACAAAAGTGCTTGTAGAAATAAAATGAAAAGGAAGCAAAAATTTGATGCTACAAAGAAATTAACCAAAAATAAACAATGACAATAGAATCAAAACCAATATAATGGGATGAACTTAAATGAAAGACAATCTAAGAAAGGCTAAACACCTAGTACATAGGTAGTCTCCAAAATTGAAATTAACACTAACTATTCCATAGCAATAGTGTAAAAAACCTTAATACACTATATAACTACATTATAAAATGAAAGCGTATATTCTACTAGAAAGCGCACTAGGTCTCTTATGCAATATAATATTGGTAAGAATTAAGTAGAACCCTCAAGGAATGTATACTAGCTCTCAGCTATATTAGTCTTGTTTGAAGCTAAGCAAAGTAAATGAATGATACTATTTGCAAATTGTAAAAACTAACAATGCAACTAATCTACTTTACAAGTGATATTCAACATCTCCAATGAATTTAACCATGAACCAGATAAATTAAAAACCAATTAATGATAATATTATACAAATCTATATTTTTCTTGCCAAATCTTAGTTAGTTTATTTCAAGGTAGTAAAGCAGTACTTAAGGCTCCCTTTCCTAAAGCAAATAATTTCCTAGAATTAATCAACCTAACTCTTTCAATCTCTAGACAAGTTTTAAATTGATCGACTCTTTTCAATTCATAAGCCTTAATTGAATCAAAGCATACACTATGTCTTCTCTTTAATCCAAATTAACCAAATCATAGGAATTTAGTAGAAAAGGTTTTTTCAAACTTAATCATAATTTAACATATATTCTAGCCAATCAAAATATATACTCGGTGATTATGGAATTGAAGATTCAACAAATCAACAAATACTACAAAATAGAACTACACACTAACTAATAATCCAAACATCCAATTCACAATCTTAATTAAGCATAAAAGAATTAATAGGTTAAGCAATATTCATTGCAAAAATATATCAAAAGGAATGAAAACAACCTTAAAAGAGGTTCCAAACCTTAATTCATGCTCAAATATCGTTTTCTATCACTTTCAATGTCGAATTCCATAAAGAAAATAATGAAAGACTCCTTGTCTATCTTCCATACCCTACTTTTGATTGAATGCATGGAATAATGAAAGACTCCTTGTCTACAAAGTCTTATAAATTATTTATAGTACAATGAAAACCCATAGGGTTTAAATAACAACATAGTTTGACATGCTAATAGCTTGCTTATCTTTCATAATTGCAATTCAAATTGGCAATAGAATTGATAAATACTCGACCTCCATATTGGTATAGATGGCATGGACTTGTATTTGCATTGCTCAAACTTCAATTCATGTGAAAGGTGTTAAAGGACGCTGCTTCTTAATTTCTAAAGGCTTCCTCATAATAGATGATGTCTTTAATGATTGGGCCATGATCATATTAATGATTAGGCATAATTACTTTAATCATCACAATGACCATGATTACTCAATGACAGTTTCAATTTCCTTGCATTATGGATTGATGCCTTCAAAATGACTCTGACCGTGGACTTTCTTCAAATTACTTCACAGCATGAACTTCCCAATATCATCAATTTAGTCCATTTTTGGTATAATCTTCCATCAATTGATTCCTTTATCATGCAAACTCTACCTAAGCACCTGAAATATGAACAAATTAAATATAAAAAATCACTAAATTACATTAAAAGTATATAAAAGCATTGTAAAATCTACATATAAAATAGGAATAGTTAGGTTCTATGAGCTTATTATAGGTAAGGCCTTATCATTACTTTACGGATGACATAAAATCTTACTTCTAAGGCATGAGTAATTGACGTAATATGCTAAACAAATACTTATAGTAGTAGGATTTGTCATATATACATACATACAATCATACATACATTTATACATACAAACATATACATAGACATACATATTTTCATTAGAAACGTTTATTTATGTATTTGTTATAGTTGAGCTCAAAATAGATTTTTCAGTCCATTGATTTTCTTAGTTCATTATAATTAGAGTTGTGCAAGCAGCCTAAGTGGGCTAACCCAGCCCACCTTACATTAGCCCATACATTGAGTAGGTTGGCCCGTTTGCAAAGGTAGGCTTGAATTTCCAACACAACTCACTTCACTACTAGTAAAGTAGGCCAACCTATGAATTGGATATTTGGAAGGATGCTAACTGACTTAGCGTAAATTTATCATTCAATTTCAGTAAAAATCAAGCGGATTTTGATTTATTATGAAAATTAGTCATTAATATTTAAAATGTTAAAAAATAAGAAATGATTTTGATATAAAACTCTCGATGTGTACATTATTACATCGAGGCTATTAGCATTGTTAACAAAGCTCTATTTAGTGCACCGCATTAAGAGTTGCTGACTGTTTTTTATCCAATGAAAATCCTTCATGTTGCTAGGCCATAATGAAGATGAGGATGAAATAGAGTTCATACTTCATATTTAATAGT
Organism: Lumnitzera littorea; assembly: GCA_024138015.1. Lineage (NCBI taxonomy): Eukaryota > Viridiplantae > Streptophyta > Magnoliopsida > Myrtales > Combretaceae > Lumnitzera > Lumnitzera littorea. The sequence goes on from JAMXBB010000007.1 coordinate 90,525,780, forward strand.
TACCAAAACTTATTAATTTTGCTTTTTATTATCCATTTTTTCTTTATTGATATTTTGGAGACCATAATGTTACATTATTGGTGGATCAGATCATGATGATTTCAATGAAGCTTTTCCCCAAAGAAAATATTTTGTTTATTCATATGGTTCATTATAAACAATAAAGAATACTAATAAAATAAAACTAAAAAAAAATGAAACAACAATAATAATAAATAAAAAAGGTGTTAGCTCAACCTCCATACTCTCCCATGCATTAGGTTAGGACTTAGGAGAATTAATTGCTAGTTTAACAATTAATAAGTTAATAACCTATATTGATTATTGATTGCCTTGCCACTATGCTTATGCATGAGCATAACATGCCTTCTTTTTTTTCTTTTTTTTGCGGGTTTACAAGCCAAGTTGTCTTACAATTGGTTGACCCATGGGTTAAGTAGGTTAGGCTAAAAAAAGCTTATTTTTAAGTGGATTAAAATTTCTAAACTTGGCTTGCATGTTTTTGCCTACTCCGTTTGAACGGCTCTAATTATAACAGGCTTAACCACTTGTTACAAGCTAGTTAATCAAAACTAAAGAAAACATTTTTATTAATTTTGTCTAAAATAGTTGCCACTAATTGTTAAGGTTAGGTAAAAAGATCTCAAACTACAAACCAAATTGAATCAAAAAATTGATTTTTTCTACAAATGATTCAATTTGCAATTTGGTTCAATTTAGTATAAGCAATTCGTAGTTCAGTTTAAAGAAGCAAATTGAATCGGTTGCTTGGAACTTATTGGAACCGGTGAACTATTAAAAAAAAATTGTTGGCTAATCTGCACTTTATTAAAATGGAAAGACAAATTGCACCTTCTATGGTGGAATTTTACAGCACGACTGCTTATGAAAAAGTAGATGATTGGCGTAGGATTTTGCGCGTCCAATAAGTTTGGATCTGAAAAAGGGGTGTATAAGGTCGCCATGCATCCTATAGATGCTACTCTAGAGAGGATACTGAAGATGCGGTAAAATACGTAAGTCGAACAATTCTAGATGATCGCCTATCCATGTAGACTTTGACTGGGGTTTCTAGGATGGAAGGCAATGGGGCTGTGGTCGAAGTAGTACACAGGTAAACTTCTATGTATTCTCTTTATGATAAAAGCTCCATGAATGCCTTTTTCTTGATCTTAACATCTTCGCCAATTTTTCAGGTTCGAGATGATTATCGGAATGAGGACTCATCAAATCATTACTTTTTAATGTGCCCAAATGTTGAGCATGAAGTTGATGTTGGAATTGGCCTACCAAGTTTGAAATTATTTCGTGACATAAAATAAGGAAGATCAGTTCTTAATATGGCAGTTGTTTTATAAAATGTGACTTTAAGTTAAACTTGATGGGCTTCATAGACAACTGGAACTTATAGAATTACAAATTTAAAGCATGCAACCAAGCTACCGAAGAAGGAGGCCTCTGTGGGGCTAATTTTTTTTTTTTAATTATTTAATACAATAAAATGCAAATGTAAAAACATGACAATAGATGTGTTTTTTTTTTTTTTGGCACGTCTATTCCTTTTGGATGCCTACATACCATGAGGAGATCGAGTTATTCGTAGTTCCATTTCAATTATATATGTTTTCATTTTTTCCCTTCTTTGTGGTTCGACCTTTTGTTTTTTTCCCAAAAAAAAAAAAATCACATTTTCACTTTTGTTCTTTTAAATTTTATTATTTTTATGAAAATAATTTATTAATGCAAATCAGCATTTAACTTTTAAAATTAGTTTTTTTTTTCCTAAGCATGCTTTTAGATTAACTAAATTTTTATTTTTTATCTGTGAATAAGCTAAAGTTTTATTCAAATTACATTCTATTATTTCTTTTAATAATATGAATTTGTTACTTAAAAATCATTTAAAATTAGGTTGTTAAGATGGCGATAGAAAAATTCTTTGATTCTTATGTAAAAGGAAGATGGGCAAGAAATATCATGAAGATAAAGGATAAAAATGAAAACTAGTCCAAGTGTACTACCATCGGGAATTGTCCTGTTGCCTTCTTTTAGGTTCTCGTGTTGAAAGATTTCGAAGTTGAGCTCTTTTGAGACTATAATGGGATTCCAGGTAATCTCTAACTATGAAAACGAAATGCTTATTGCTAAGCCATCATTTGAAGAGGCATCTGTGATTTTGGTATTGGATGAGGGCTCCGAGCCGGGTCTAGACGGTTTTGGTAGTATAATTTACAAATTTAGTTGGAAATAGTTGGGGCATGTAAGAATATATGAAGTTTTGTTATATGTAAAAATATAATTGATATTTTTTAAAAGATATATTTTTTTGACTAACAAGTATCAAAATTTTATAAATATTTATATATTAATTATTGATTCATATAATATATTAATATCATTAAATCTATTTTCGATTTTATGTAGGTGTAGTTTTTTTCATTTTTTTTCTTTTAAGGGTTTTCCTCTTACCAAAGTTTTATACTACCACCACTCTTGTCCTCATCCCTAAGAATTCTAACCCTCAAGCGTGGAAGGATCTTCGATCCATTATTTTATGCAATATAACTTCTGAAAGCTTTTCTAAAACCTTGGCGAATAGGTTTGAGATTGAGCGTCATCTTTTCCAAGATAATTTGCTAAAATCAAACCAGATTTGTAAAAGACAAGAACATCTTTGATAATATTTTACTGGCACACAATAATTGTTACATGGTCTAAATAATAATTTTTGGGGTGATAATGTCACCATTAAGCTTAACATAGAGAAAGCCTATGATAGGCTTGATTGGATCCTTTTCTTTTTTTTTTCGCCCATTTTATGTGCATATCTATTAGAAATTTACCCATATAGTTAATAAAATTATGTGCAATAACTAGTTCTCTGTCGTTGTGAATGGTAGCCTCTCCGATTACTTTAATTCCACGAATGGTCTCCACTGTGGGAATCACCTATCTCCTTCTCTTGCTATTCTTTCTACTGAATTTCTCTCCTAAGATTCGATTAATCCATATCAATTTTGTGACCATTTGTTAGACATTGAACTGGGGCTCTGATTTGGATTTCTTACTTAAGTTTTTCTATTGACCGTATTATTTTCATTAATGGGTTTTACTAAAGTATTAAGTCATCCATTTTGAATACTCAACATTTTCTAATTTTAACAAAAAATAGAACTTTTGTCAAAATTTATTAAGTTTTCTGCCCACTTCTAAACTCGAGGTGGCCGATCAGGGTGTTCAAGTAAGAATAATCTTATGCAACATTGCTTTTTTTTTTTTGTTATTATTTTGTACTTCTTATTATTCTTTATTATATTATGTAACTAAACTAATCAATATTAGTTATTTTTTATTTTATTGTGTAATTATATTTATTTAACATTGTTACTTTATTATATTATGTAACCAAAACAATTCTTTATTTTCTTTTGTGTCAGACTCTTCATTTTTGTTCAATAAATTAGGAAGGATAACTTTTATCTTCCATCCACATAATCGAGCCATTAAAAGCTAAATATATATATATAACAAGCACTACTGATGCCATATTCATTCCATTTTTCTTGACAACACTTTCGCTATGTTTAAAAATCTTTTAAAGAAGAGAAATGGTGCAATAAAAGTGAAAAGAAAAGAAACTCACTTCATACTTAGGAATATAGGGAAAAAAGGAAAGGAAATGGAGATAAATATTTACATTTTTTTTATTTGTTTGGTTTTACAAAATGGAAATAAGAACAAATGGAGTCGGTGCTTGACAAAATTGCCCCTTTTTCTATTTTGATGAATAATTTTATTAGAGATAATTTTATAATTGTCTCTTGATTTATACCCACTTAAACCCATTTGTCTCTAAAATTGAAGAGTAAAAAAAACAATGAAGCTCAAAGTAAAAATCTTTTCCCGAATTTCCTTCCTTTTTTGCCCATCTCCACTCTTTACATAATTTAACACGTTACTCCCTTCAAATTCCATCCGTTTCTTTCCATTTTCATCCATTTCCACTAATCCGAACACATTAACTTTAACTTGAAAAGACAGAAAATGACCCAGATTTCAATTCGTCAGTGTCACCCAGTTGTGTTATTAACTATTTTATTCATTGAATGGGTATATTTCGAACCTAACCCGACAGTCCTTAAGCTGCTCTTGACGTCCTACGTTGTCTCTACAAAAATCCAATACCTTCTTCCCAGCCCACTTCATGCAAGCAACACACTCTTCTGGTACGAGTTTACCATTGCAAGCTCCATGTGCATATGCACGGGTAAGAGAATTATCCGGAGTTTTGCTGTAGTAGTCGAATCCCGACAAAGTATGGGTGTTTTCTACTACATCATTAACGACATGAGGTATTGCCTGGGTTAAAGCCTAAAGGGTCTCCATTCCTGGTGTAGGTTTGCCAATTGCACATGCAGTACTCCACATGCATGTCTGGCAAACCAATCACAGCTGCCTTGTTGTCTTGATAAGCATCGAATAGGATCCAAATAATGAAAAGCAGCAATGTTTGATGAAATGGAACCATGCTTGCTCCACGTTAATAATTTAAGGTTCAAAGTGTAGACTGGATTTGTATTGGAGAGATCAATTTGCATTTTTGGACTTTAAACTCTGAGTTCCTTTAATAGGTATACCCACTCACTTTCCGTGAGGACAGGAATCTTGTACTGATTAAGCGGAAGACCCATTAAAGGAATAATTAGATTAGCAGGTACGAAAAGATCAATAAACAGAAGGCCAAAGAGCAAAAAGCCACTCGTTCGGCAGACATACGTTATCTTCTTACTTTGATTGTCCCGAGCACCTAAACAGCTTTGGCCGAGCACATTCTCCGTTAATCCCTTTCTATGATTATATTTTTCTTGACACAATTATTCCATTATTCACTTCTTATAACTATGTACATTATTTAATTTCTACTAGGAATTCTATTGCATAGTTCCGTTGATTCGACATTTGCTATGCTTAATCTTATTATTCTCTAGGTGCATCACGAATATTCAGATGCAAAAAGATGGATATAGTTTTGCTATGATGCTCTTAATTTGTTTTCATTAGGAATGTCCCTTTAATTGCTTTGCCAAACATTCGGCCTAATTCTCCATCGGCTTTGTTGATGGTATACATTGGAGCTAGTCGGACATTAAAGCCAGTAGGCATTTTTGTGATAATAATCGTGTAGATATGGGACTTCTTTCATGGTAATGTAGGCAAGATAACGTGTCGAAATGTTCACTCTTGTAACCTGCTATTATAGGTTAGTAGGTTACCATACTCTTTTAAATAATAACTAGTATTATCAAACCAAGATTGACCCTTAAAATTTAACCTGGTGAAATATCAGTTCAACTTCCATTTGAACTCAATTTTCTCTTTAATTTTTTACTCTCTCATGTGTTCAATTTAATTTCTTGGTTTGGATTCCACAACACTTATAATAACATTCTTTCTCTCTTTCTTGTCTCTCCCATTTATTTATTTCTTAATTTATTAATATTATGTTTTTCTCTCTCTCCCTTTTTACAATAAATTCTTTTAGTCTTTATTTATTTTAAAATAAAGCATCATCTATTAATTTTTCTTCATTTATAATTTAGATCATCCATTTACAATTCATATAAATTAAAAGTAAATATTTCAAACAATTAGCACAAGGTCAAATAGTTTGTACATTGTCCACATGTTAGCATTTTTTCATTACTAATTTGTATTAGTTCGTATAATTTGATTTGTGATTCATATAAATTAGAAAATTTGTATTACATAAGTTTTGAAAAAAAGGAAAAAAATGCTTTTTAAAAAAACATTCCAAAAATACATGCACTTAAAAAATAATCCCCAGAATATGATGGTTGAAATCGTATCTTCAACAAGCAATTTCATCCCAAACTAAAATCACATATTTAACAAACAATTATATTTAAATTTCTTTAATAAAATCGAATCTTAAGATGTAGTTTCATTTTTAAATGAAATCGCATGCTAAAGAAGTGATTTGATCTTTAAATGAAATCACATGTTCAAAATGCGATTTTATCGAGCTACATATTTGAATAGGAACCCTTGATCTCCATTGACATACCTCCTTTTCTCTAAAAAAACAAAGAGCAAACGAGGACTTACGCCTGAACATACTCGAACCAAAATCCTACACTACCTAAATTGAAAATCCTTTGAATTAGTATACTTAAACACTCATGTTGTTCACTTTTTACTAGGTTTTCTCCAAAGAGCAAATGAGGATTTACACCTGAACATACCCAAACCAAAATCCTACACTACCTAAATTGAAAATCCTTTGAATTAGTATAGTTAAACACTCATGTTGTTCACTTTTTACTAAGTTTTCTCCATCACATTATTAGATTATGTGGACTCCATTCTCAATCGAAACCTTAAATTCTGTAGTAGCTGAAGTAAGTACTTCTTTTTCTTTTTCTTTTTTAATTTCTGAGTAATATTGCAAATGTAATCACTATTATATTATTATTGTATAGTATTGTTGTGTTATCATACAATTTAGTATGGAATTTATAGTGAAATTTTAGATGCATGACATTTGTTCAATGAAATGTCCTAATGGTGATGTGGTATGTGTGCTTATGTAGAAAAATATATAAATAAATAAAGAAAATGAAATGTAAAGCTATAGTTGTCTTGAAATGGCTGACTTTGCCAGCATGCATATTTATCATTTAGTTGAATGTACAATCTAATATGTATTGTGGTCAACAATATGATTTGATAGCACATTATCATGATAGATCTATCTAAACATGATTCATACAAATGTTCCCTTCTAATATAACATATAACTTAAACCATTGTGTTGTCATTTGTTGGACATGGTTAGGTGGAAATGTCTCAAATTCAGGTGGTTTGTTATGCCATATAATTGATGGAGATTATGGGGTAGGTTATGATAAGCGTTTGGTGGCAACGGTTAAGTTCCTGAGTGATGCAAATTATGAGTAGTTGGTTAGAATAATTTGCAATCTACTTTGAATTGACAGGATAACCCATCAGTTGAGTTAATCTACAGGTGCCTATGTAATCGAGGTAGCTAGGTACATTATTGTGCTACACTTGTAGGTGATGATGATGATGTACAAGTGATGCAATCTTCAAAAGTAAGGGGTAGGGTGAGTTGCTTAATGGAGGTGTTTATAGAGATGCATTAATTGGATGTTGGACAAGTGAAGAATCATTCGTATACATATTATGGTGATCCAATTGAATTTCAAGAGTATGAATCCTAACAAATACCTTAACTCAAAAAGTAAGTAATAGTTATCACGTAAAGACCAATGTTAGCAAGACTACAATGACTTACACGGAGAATATTAGCTCAAAAATACATTTAAGACGAGGATTATTATTTTAATCTCCATCTTTTACACTTTCTTCGACTTGATTGCCAAGCTCTTATAAGTACTGATATAGTTTTTGAGATGCCAAGCATGCATGTTAACCAGCCAAGCAACCATACCTATTGCTGAGCTTTTACCATGATCTAGGCAGTGTTCGACCCAACTAACTTTAAACATCCAGTCGAGCTGAGTTGTCAAGATACCTAATTTGGAGAGGATTAGAATGTCCTTTAGTATTTGAGCTCTCATTAGAACCTAACCAGATCAGCTCTGACTATTGACTTCTTTCTAACATTTCCCAAATGAAATTTTATTAGTGCCAAGCTACTTAAGGTGCATGACAACAAGACCAACTACATTCCAGATCACCAACCAACACTTGATACGTATCATTTGGTATAGTATTCTAGAATGATTGTTTACTTTTTCGTACAGTGTATTATTTTCCATTTTTACCTCTTTTAAGAATATTTTAGGAATCTTTTGTATATTATCCATTTTGTCTCTTCCTTATTTAGTGTAACCCTAGTTGAGGTCATATAAATACCTCACTTCCTTGTACATAGACAACACATTGCATTGTTAATTATTACAAGTTTCCTTTCTTAAGTAACCTTAGTGTTCTTGTTTATCTTTTAACTCTTATCTATCCTTTTTAGTAAGGAGTAGTGATGAGTTATCCTAGTTCGATACACATGAGTCATGAAGTTTTTAGATTAAGCCGAGTAAGATCAATTGGTGTATCATATCCAATTGATAGCTACCCAGATGTGCTAACCTCTTTTATTTTCTTTTCATTCTCATCTATTGTAGTACTTTACTACCCTAGAGACTTATTACATATGCTCTAACTTCTCTAACTCCTTTAAAGAGATAAGATGGGCTATGGGAAAATGACATAGGCAAGGGGATTACACAAGTTGATTTGAATCTTATATTGATGCACATGTCTCCTCTCCATCACTCACCTCATATAGGTTAGGACGATACTCACATTATTCAATTAAAACCCAAGTAAATGGATCCACCATAACCCAATTGTCATCCTAGTACATAGCAAGTACGGAGATTCGGTTGATGTTATCGACCATAGCCTTTAGACTATAAGTTGTTATTAGACATACTACCTCATGTAGTTTTACTAATGCAAAAACTATAATATTTGCACTTTTAGATGTTGTTAGAATCAATGCTTTGTTAATGCACTATAATATTCTCATTTCTATTTAATTTGAATTTATATCCATTTGCTACATTATTTTAGGGATGATCTAATGTTCATGGATTGGTTGAAGATTTTAGTATATGTAGTTTGTGCATGGTGTGCTATTAATATTGATGTGGTTGAGGAGTTTGACTTTTAAGCATGGAATTGAGCAGTTTAAGTATCATTAGGGAGTTAGTTATGCCTAAGAATTGGTCATGTAAGTTGATAATTTTGTGTACATGTTGTATTTTGGTTTTATTATAGGTGCATGTATTTTTTTTCTTGTTTTTGTGGAAATTATGATTGCAATAGGAGGTTGAGTATGGTGTAGGTCAAAATCACCATCTTAAGGATGCAATTTAAGCATATCCGATAAAATTGCATCTTCAAGAATTGATTTTAAGTATGACCACCTCTTGAAGATAGGATTTTAATTCAGGATGAAATCACTTGTTCAAGATGCGATTTTAACTATAGTATTCTTAGGATTATTTTCAAGGACGGATATTTTTGGATTTTTTTAAGCATTTTTTTTCCTTTTCCCCATAATTTGCATATATTTGTAATTCACATATATAATTCATATGGATTTAATCTATATATATTATTATTTATATACTATATTATGTATATTTTTTAATTATAATTCATATATATTACAAAAGTTACATAATCTAATTTGTACATATAATTTGTATAGATGTAATCCATATATTATTGCCAAAATACTATATAATGTATATTATTGATTAGTAATTCATATAAATTACAAAAAGTACTCCACATAATGTGAACGTAGTTATAATTAGTGTATANTGCTTTTTTTTTTCACTAGAAATTTCTCAAAATTTCTAGTGAAAAAAAAAAGCAAAAAGTTAAAAAAAAATTTAGCCACCACAAAATTAGGAGGTGATTAATAGCTACTTAATAAAGATTGTGTGACCCCCCTCAATTGGGTGTTGACCATCCCTTGGCGTTAAGGTTACTAGATTGGCAACCTAAAATGAAATGCAACAATACCTGCTAAGCAGCCATGGGTAGCCACCCATGGCCATGTGAGGGTCATACAAACACTACTCCCTTTCCTTCGGCTATCTATGATCGTCATTTGAAAGTAAAAATAAAATAATAGTGGAAATTTGATTGGGTTATGTGATATAACTACAGCTTTATCAGATTTTCTTAACTTTTTAAAAAAAAAAATTAAAACACCTGCGACTACTTGATGGGTTGTTAATCTGCTTTATTTTGGGGGCTAATCTAGCCACCCCAATGCTAGGAGATAGTTGGATCTCTCTTTTGTTTAAAAAAAAAAAATGCTATTTCTTTTAGGTTTTTTTTTTCCAATTTTTTTAGCTAATTAAATTATTTTTGTGTAATTGTGTTACTTTAAATTTTTCTATACTTTTGTTGTTTTTTTTCATATTTCTCTTATTCTTTTCTCTTTTTATTAGTTGTCTTTTTGTTTTTTCTTTAACATATTGTGAATGTTATAGGTTAATATGTTTTAAAAAAATTAACGACTAAGATTTGGTTAGACTAATTATACAACCTAGATTCTTAACATTATGGTAATGTTATTTTCTAAAGGTTACTATAGAAAGCCCATCATTGGATGTAATAACTTGTAGACCTATATATAAAGATGAGGATGTTATGACTTTTGTTTCATATTTGAATTATCCTACAATTCATATCCCATATGGAATAGATTCATCGTTTGCAAAATATTTTGTAATTTTTTATTTTATTTAAGACAAATAAGGTCTAATCGAAAATTTCTTATCAAGATATTATCCACTTTAGCATGGTATACCACATGGTTTTGTTTTTTATTGCAACTACTTTTTAGTAGATCACTTATTGCTCCCTATTAAGCATTTTTGACCTTACAATTCCAATGAACTCTAAGCCATTACACCAAAAAGTGGCTCACATGCTTAGCCTAAAAGTTTCGATCAACTCTAATCTATTGCACCAAAAGATACTTTAATGATTAAAGTTTCATCATCTTCCATTTAAAGGATATTATAATCTACAAAAGAAACCGCATGAATGGAGAAAACTATCTCATGTTTGATACTAAAGCGAACAATGCCTCAGTGAAGGAGTTCTAATAAGGTTTTTATGGGTAGTATCAAAGCAGTTCACCATTTGGAACTGGGGGAGGTAAGTGTTATGTAGGGCAAAGTGCTACAGTATGGAGGCACCTCTTGACCTTATAAAGGGTTACATCTAAAATATTGATTAGGTCCTGATGTGCCTAGGAGATCAGTTATCACTAGGACTTACTGATATAGATTCATAGATGAACATATCGACCCAATATCACACGTAACCAAAAGGCTGGGTCCAAGCTGTAAGATGTCTCGAAAAGTAAATGATAGTTGAGGGATGAGGAGGGATTCTTGTGCACCGATGATGGATATGACGCACCAACGCCTCATACGAGCTCAGGTCACACTTGATATGATGCACAAGTATAGCTGGAGATCATTTGCCACTAATCCATGCTCAAATGGACTAGATAAGAGTAACTTAAGAGTAAGTAAAAAGGACACTTAACTTAAAAGAGAGTAAAAAGTTTAGTGTATTCTTCTCTGTATCAATTTTGTAGTTATTACATTATGTGAATATTTATAGTACCCTATTAGAATAAGTCCTAAGTTACAAAAATTACAAAGAATGGATCCTCATATGCCTCATACTTCTTTTTTTACATTCAGGTCAGCTTCGGCTAGTCGGCTCTTCACAATCGTCAGCTTAGCCTCAGTATTGTGGAGATGGCTATTTTCCTGATTTGATACTTAGATTAGGGTGCTGGGGAAGAGTTAGCTCCATGTGTAAGCTAATTACCTAGGCAACTTCCTGGATGGTATGGAGAGGGAAAACACTACTCCTCAGCACTTAACTCTCCTCAGATAGCTTGATGGACCATGTGAGAAAGCCCTTGGGCTCAGGAGTAAGTTATTAGTCCTTGATCCTTATCATCCCCTCCGAGTTGTTTAAGATTTGGGATCAAATCTAGTTTGGCTTCAGGTTGCTCATCCTCGGGAGTATGAGGTTAGAGATCAGCAATGTTAAAGGAGTCTGAGACTCCATATCCTTTAGGTAATTCAATCCTATAAGCATTAGGATTGATTGTTTTAAGCACTTTGAAAGGTTCGTCGACTTTGGGAGACAATTTGCTCTTCCTCAAGTTTGGGAACTGTTTCTTGCTGAGACGTATCTAAACCAAATCACCTTGTTAAAATTCTCTCTTCCTTTATCTTCGACTCCACTTCCCGAGCTTAGTATTAGCTCGTCTCAATTGCTCGACAACCTTTTGGTGCATTGCTCTGATAGCCTTGACTCTTTCTACAACTGGTCAATCATCAACAAGCCTCGACTTGGGTACTTGGTCCATCAGGACCTCTAGGTTGAATCCAAAGGTGACCTTGAATGGAGATATGTTCATTACATTATGGGCAGTTCGATTGTAGTCGAATTCGATGATTGGCAAATACATATCCCAATCGGCTATGTTTCATCTAGTAGTAACTTGTAGCAAAGTTCCCACAGTTTGGTTAACAACTTTAATTTGTCCATCAGTCTATGGATGGTAGGACGTATTGTACAATAGTTTAGTTCCCATTAGCCACTAAAGCGTCCTTTAAAAGTGGCTCATGAACTTAGGGTCCTAATTTAAAACAATGGTTTTGGGCATGATGTGAAGCTTGATCACCTCCTATAAGAAAAGAAAAGAGATAGCTAAAGCATCGTTAGTTCTGGAGTAGGGCATGAAATGTGCCATCTTACTAAATCGATCCACAACTACTATGATGGAGTCCTTCCCTTAGGATGTCCTTAGCAATCTTAACATGAAGTCTATACTTAGCTCAGACATGGTTTAGTTAGGACAAGTAAGGGTAGATAATGCCCTTGCTCAGCTTGGCTCTTCACCTTCCTGCAGGTCGTACACCTTTATAGCACGGACTGCATATCTCATCATTCTCGGCCAAAAGAATTTTGCAAATTGTACTTCATAGGTCCGGTACTAGCTAGAATGTCCTATTAATCTTCCTCCATGTGCTTCGCGCATTAGCAATTCTCTCATGGAACAGGTCGGGATACATAGCCTCCTTTTCCTGAATAGGTATCCGTCTTCCCTGTGATAGTCATCCCATGTTCGTCCCTCCTCACATTGGGCGTAGATAAGACCAAAGTGTGGGTCCTCAACATATAATTTCTTTATAGTTAAAAAACAAGTAGCCATGTTTATAGCTCAGTTAAGAAGGTATGTCGTCTCGATAGGGCATTAGCTACTAAGTTGTTCCTGCCATTCTTGTATTTTATGACATAAGAAAAACCCTCCATGAACTCAACCCATTTGGCTTATTTCTAGTACAACTTCGATTGGTTCTTAAGATATCTTAAGGATTCATGATCAATGTAGATCACAAATTTCTTAGGCAATAGATAGTGTTGCCATACTGTTAGGGCTCAGATCAAGGAGTAAAACTCCTTCTCAAAGACAGACTAGTTGAGTGTAGCTCTTTGAAGTTTTTCACTGAAGTAAGCAATAGGTCGGCCTTCTTGCATTAGTATACCACCTATGCCTAGTCAGAATGCATTACATTGTGCTCCAAACACCCTATTAAAGCTCAACAAAGATTAGACAGGGGTTGTAATTAGCCTCTCTTTTACTTCCTTAAAATTCTTCCGCTCCTTCTTTCCCCATTCGAATTCAACATTCTTCTTAGAGAGTTTGGTGAATGGGGCAACGATTGTATTGAAATTCTTTATAAATTTGCGATAGAATGATGCCAAGCCATGAAAACTCCTTACATTGACAAAATAAGTTGGATCGAGCCATTCTATGATCACTCTTATTTTCTCATCATCAACTCGGATGCCACCTTCACTCACAACAAAACCTAAGAAGATCACCTTGGATTAAAAAAAAAATTGCACTTCTTCAAATTGGTGTAAAGTTATTCAGTTCGAAGTTTCATAAAAACTCTTTGAAGATGTTCCTAGTGAGTCTCCAGGTCAGGGCTGTATACCAAAATGTCATCAAACTAAACTACTACAAACCTTCCTAGTACTTCGTAGAGCACATGATTCATTAAGCGCATAAATGTGCTTAACGCATTGGACAATCTAAATGTCATTACAAGCCATTCGTATAAACCGTGTCATGTTTTAAATGCAGTCTTTCACTTATCACCTTCATGCATTCGAATATAATGGTATCCAGATTTGAGGTTAATCTCGGAGAACACTCTTGCTCTACTTAACTTATCTAGTATGTCATCAAACTTAGGTATGGGATATTTGTACTTGATGATAATTCGATTGATTGCTCGGTTATTCACATACATCCTCCAAAAACCATCCTTCTTTGGTACCAACAAGGCTGAAATGGCATAAGGGCTAAGGGACTCACGCACATATCCTTTCTTCATAAGGTCATCTATTTGCCTTTGCAGCTCAATAGCCTATTCAGGGTTCAGCCTATAAGCAAGCTTGTTTAGCAGTGTGGCTCTTGGCTACAGGTCGATTACATGCTTGATGCCTTTGATTTGGGGTAGACCTCTTGATAACTCCTTTGGAAATAGGTTGGCAAATTCCTTTAGTAAGGTCTTTACCTCAACAGGCGACTCTTCTTTAGATCTCAACCCTAGAATTCTTTGGACCAACAAATAAGTTAGTCTTTTGAGCTCCATCTCTCTCTTTAGTTTGGCTTGGGTCAATATCAAAGCCTCCTTTTTTAGGGCTCGACTCAGTTGGGATTGCATGACCTTTACCTGTTTGGTGGTCATAGGACTCAATCTCATTCTACTTCCTTCATGCTTTATGGAGCATGTATTCCTCCCTCCGTCATATATAACTGCTTGATTAAACATCCATGGTCGTCTAAGTAGAATGTAAGATGCATGCATGGGCAGTACATCACAGAGCACTTCATCTTGATACTTACTAATGCAGATTGGCATAGACACCTGTTTGTTCACTTATAGGGCTCCCTTGTCACTAAGCCATTGAAGCTTGTAAGGTTTCGAATGGGGCTTATTCAGCAATTTCAGTTGCTAGACCATAAATGAAGAGGCTGCATTGGTGCAACTCTCACTATTAACGATTAGTGCACACAGTGAGTCATTCACCTTGCATCTAATATGGAAGAGATTTTCTCTCTGTTCATCCTTAGGTATAGGATTGACACTCATTGTCCTCCTCAACACTAGAGTGGTTGGCATAAAGTTGCCTTCCTCAATATAAATAACTTTCTCCTTAGACAGTTTGGTTTGTCCATCTTCCTTCAACCCCTCTACTTTCTCATCAGTATTGTCAACCTCAATGGTTGGCGTCTAACCTTTAATCACTATTGTTCACTTGTTCGGACACTAAGCAACCATGTATCTAAATCTTTGGTATTTGAAACACTTGATCTTACTCATCTTCCTCCCTGAACTCTAGCCTTTCTCAAACTTCCTCAAGGGTTCCTTCTCCTTTGCTCGGGTGGTCTGAGTAGGTCGAGTCTCAATTATCAGGACCTTAAAGGGGGTTTAGTAAGATTGCCTAAAAATTTCCATGTCACATGTGCACCTATGATATGGAAACCGCCTTCCAAGTCAAAGATTGCAAGACTTTAAATAATAAATCACTAAGATTATTTATTTTTAAGTAATTAATTTATTATAAAATATAAACATAAAAAACTATAGATGTCCAATATTCCTCAGTTTCTCAGAACCGCAGAGAATTGGTATCTCTTACCAAATGATAAGATCAAGTACTATAGACTTAAAATCCAAACTTAATAAGGTTGAAAAAAAATCTAAGTACGTAAGTGGTATTTACATTTAAAGTTTCACATGAACTAAACAACTTCTCTTTAATTCTAACCTCTACAACATCCCAGCACTTGCACTCAATACTCGGCTCTTAACCCATGCTCAAATATCTAGCACCTGTAAAAGAAAAACTATTTGGGAGTAAGCTACAAGTGCTTAGTGAGTTATCCCTCATACTATATTGACAAACAAGTTATCAAACAAATTGTTACAACCATATGAATACATGCACATGTAATATGCCAAACAATATACGTAGTTGACCGGTACTGCATATAATATTGGATTTTAACGCTCTCTGAGATAAGGGTTAGAGACACATCGACACCAATCACGATCGAGCTTTAGTACCTGGGTTTTTAACCATAACTTTGAATTCCATATTTCACAAAATACATTTTCATTTATGAAAATCCAATAGTATACGAAATCTTAAGCTTAACGGTGAGGTAGCCTTCGCAGTCCACACTCACACTCTACAGCGAAGATTTCTAGACTCAACCTTCAGCCATATGGTTGGCGTCTCCATTGCCTAGTAAACCCATAAGTTTGGGTAAGGTCATGTTGTACGAATGCACTATACAGAAACACTTTAATAAATATAAACAAGCCCTACAAGGCTTCTCTTTACCTCCGCATGAAGTGACGGTTGGAATAAGTAATGCAATGCATAGATAATGCATAACCCTTTTAATTTAAGATAAGCCAAATATAATTAAGTCAAATTACGTGGCGATCAATCAATATCAGCAAACTATCTAAATCATGTAACAATCAAACAATTAATCATACAATTAAATCCTTAATTATTGTATTGAACAATATTTTTTACAGTAAGCAATCAGTATCAAGCACATGCATATCCCAAATCCCCATGCATTAAGTTATTACTATTTAATTTAAGTATACTAATTACAAACACAAAATAAGTATAGAGTCATCGAGAATACTCACTTGATTATAATGACTCGCTCTAGTCGTAATAATCTATCGAAAGATCCTCGCTCTCGTCGGGATCACCTGATCTTTACAAGATAACAGGGATAATAAGTAATTAAATTAACTAATGATTCTAGATTTCTATCTACCTAATTCTACTTAGATTACTAGCAGTTTTTTTTTTTATTCGATTAAACCTAATCGTTAATCGTACGTAACTTTTTTATTCTATTTTCGATATTTATAAGCTTATAATTGTTTTTCATCGTTTTCGGAGGCACATTTACATAATGATGTCCATTTTGGACATTAAGACCCGTGTTTTATGATATAGACTAAATTTATTGAAATTCTAACTATTGAAGCTTAATTATTCTTATTACTTACATAATGATATCCATTTTGGACATTAAGACCCGTGTTTTATAATATAGACTAAATTTATTGAAATTCTAACTATTGAAGCTTAATTATTCTTATTACTTATATTTATATCCTAGTTTAGGACTTAATGATTTAATTAGCCATTAGATTCTTACACGTAGGGAATTTTATATTAGTATTACTAATTCATGTACTTAATTAAGTTTAATTCAATTTAGGAAGTATATTAGGGTTTAAAAGAGTTTTGGCTCCTAAGTACATATATATGTATATATGTTATATTCTTATGTAGTCTTATAATTTATTATTTTACAAGCTTATGCTTATGTCATCGCTTAAGTCACCAATTGCTTGTGTCACGACTTATGTCATCATTTGCTTATATCATAGCTTATGTCATCATTTAATTACATCATTGCTTATATCACTATTCAATTATGTCATTACTTACATCATTATCCATTATTATCCTTATGTATTCATACACTTTATACATATGTTATATTTATATACTTATACTTCTAATATACTAGTATGTATACTTATGTACTTATACGTATACTTATGTACTTATACATATACTAGTACATATACCCATATACACATACGATGACATACGTATTTTCGTATGCCTAAAGTCTCCTCTTAAGAAAGCTTCACAATTTTCATATTTTTGTACTTTAAGGGTGTATTTAACATGGTATATGTATGTATAGTTAGTATATGCCTTATTTTAGATTATGTACATAATGGATACTTATGTACAAAGTTCTTTATACATGTATTTATCAAGTATACTCTTATATACATATACTTAGATATATGTACACATGCTCTTCTTCCATTTACTAAAGCTATCCTATACTTCTAAGCATAAAGATTGGAACTTTATTCTTTTAACAACATATATATGTACATAACACATAAACCTCTTATACTAACCTAACCTATACATCTAACTATTAAATAAGATGGAACAATACATAAAAATATACCTGATACGAGGCAAGCGCACTTATCAATTTTAATATAGTCGGATATGAGTCCGAGTCGATCCCTCAGAGATTTTGAGTATTAATATTAACTTTAGCTTTATTATCTAACCGGAAAATTATGTTGAGTTGAATGAATTAAAAATAATGAAATTAATAAACTAAACTAATTATGAGACTTAACTAAGCAATTTAGAAAGCAATAAACTACTAACGACTTCAAGTATGCAATGATGTATTTAGGAATTATTTCCCCTAGTGTTTAACATGTAACCTTTTTAAAATATATTCAATTTAGTTTCTATGATTCTTGACCGGAGGGATTCACAATTAAAGCTAATATCTTTCTTAAGCATATTAACCCTAATTCTAAATTATTTACCAGAATCTCTTCACTTAGCAATATAACTTAGAATCGCATTAATGTATAATGAATTCCCACACAAACAATCAACTTTCCGGAAGAATCATGTATCTTATCTCTAAGTATACATGTAATTCTCTTCAATTATGTTAAGATCTAATTACACATGCAATTTCTCAATCAACATGCATAATATCATATATTGATACTCTAGAATTATCAATCCATATCTAAACGACATAATTGAATCAAGAAAAGATAGAAACTTTCTTGAAATTATAATTCAATCCAAGGGTTACATGAAACCCTAGGTTCCATAATCCTAAATACTTGAATTCTAAGCTATCATAACGAATCTAAAAACGAGTTCCATCAAAGACATAAAATAAAACATGAAAACCCCTCTTGATTTGATGAACAATCTCTCTAATCTTGAAATCGATGTCGTTCTTGCTTCTTGATTGATGTTCTCCTCAAATCTCTTCTCTTCTCTTGTTTCTCTCCGTTTCTGTAATGTCTCTCTTTCTTTTGAACCCTAAGATCTCCTTATATATGTGTATTACACGGTTTTTAATTTCGTCACCAGACACGGCCTGGGACATGGCCGTATCCCCAGGTCGTGTAACTTTTTGCACAAAGGCAAAATTTCTCTACAACTTCAAAACTTCATAACTTCTTCGGTTGAACTCGGAATTGAGTGAAACTTGATTCGTTTTCTTCGTTTTCGAGCTTAGAACGCGTTTAAACCCTGAAATCAACATTTTACTCAATTAAGTATCATTTTCTTTAAAGAAAACCAAAAATGTAAGGGAAATGCTATAAAATCACCATATGAAATATGTTTAAAATCAGAGTTATCAATACCTTTTTTCTCCTTGAAATATGGATGTAAAGTTTGAAAATTGAGAAAAGGTGAAAGGGAATGGGAATCACGGTTTTAGGAGGAAGAAAAGGACTTGGTTTTATGTTAATTTTGTGCATTGAAAATGAAAACAAGTGGGGTCCTAAGTGGGGAAAGTAGCGGACGGCAAGAAAGAAGAGAAAAGGGAAAAAAATCTAAAGAAAAGAAAAGAAATCAATAAAAAAGAAGAGAAGATTCTAGTTGATAATGACACTTATGTTGACTTAGTCAACCTTTAACTTGATCAACATTTTACAATTATATGTAATCTAAGTATACATAATGAAGTGATTAAGAAAAATTAGAAAGAAAATTAAGGAAATGAAAAGAAATAAGAAGCTTAGTGAATTGATTAGTAAAAATAGGTAATGAGATCTTCCTTTAGATATTTATATCCTATATACATCATTTGGTAGGCCACTTAATGTAATCATCATGAAAAGTTACATGTAACATAAGCATCAACTAAACTCTTAACTCTATATAATACTAACTTAGTTATATAATTAGAAGATGGATATAATCTATAATGCAACATACTAATTTCTAATGGGTTACTTTAGTATTATATGAATTTATGAATGATTGAAGGTTATCTTTGATCTTTTACCAATGATTTAGTATAATTTAGTATGTTACTAAGAATATATTAGCAATTAGGGTTTTAGAGTAAATTATAGTGAATTCGTACCTTTATATTCTTAAAGTTATAGTTTTAGGGTTTTATTACTTTCGAGCGCAATCTCTAGTGTTTATATACATTTAGGGTATAAAAGTTTTCTACGCGATTAAATCTTCAGTTGTTATCTTAGGGTTTTGATGAGGTTCGAGATCAACTTTTGCAGTTACATATACTTAATGTTTTAAGGTCTTCGTATGCGATTAGAGGTTTAATCAATAATTTAAGGTTTTTTTTTTCATATTTGCTTTAGGTTTTAAATTGAAGTTTTAATCGATTTTAAATCTCACTAGCTCTATTAACTTTAGAAAATCATCTACAGTTTAAGGGTTTGATTCTATACTTAGAAGGTTAGATTTGTAGGGTTTACATAAGTGGCCTTACTTAGTTTCATTCTCATAGGTCTGCTCGAAACAAGTTGGCTACTACCAAGACAATTGACGAGTGGTAAGAATCTCCCTGTTTAGTACCTTTCTATCCTCTAGGCGACTCAGATTGCGTCATCAACATACTAACGTCCAAGGTTTCTAAGACATCCCCATTCTCATACTTTAACCCACCAATGAATCGAGATATAATATGGTCTTCTAGCTCTACTACTTTGCATTGAATCATTAGCATTTGGAATTCCTTAACATAAGCATCTACACTTAATCCTCCTTGTCTCAATTCTTGTAGTCTTTTAAAAGCATCCTGTAGATAATAGCTTAGCGCAAACCTTTTCCGCATAACTCTCTTCATTTCATTCCAGCTCTTAATTTCTCATTCTCCTTCCCTTCTTTTAGTGGCTTACAAGTTCTTCCACCACAAGATGACATAACCAATGAACTCCAATACAGTAGGTCTACCCAATCTAAGTAGTCCTTGGCATCACCACTTCTAGAGAAACTCGAAATATGCATCCTCATTCCCTTAACTTTAGGGGCTCGTACATTTCTTTCCTCAAACTCATAGTATCCCTCTACCTCATCATCTCCTTCTTCTTCCTCCTCAATCTCTTCAAATGCTAGCCTTCATCTAGCATCCTTACCAATTACAACAACTTAGGGTGGTCAAGTTGGGGTATTAACTTAGCCAAACTGACCATTGCCTCATCCTTACTGCTCATGTTCCCTAGTAGGGCTATTTTTAGCTCGCTGCCTATCTTTATGAATAACAATCACCAGATTAGCTATCAAGTCAGTAAGCCTATCCATGTAGTCACCCACTAATTGAGGTGTGAAGCTTCCTTCCTATCCTTAGCCATGTCGGGTACCACTTTCTTGGTTTCCCAAAGTTCCTTAAATACTGGAATCTAACATTATTGGTTACTTCATAATGACAATTACATAACAAATGAATAGCCAACCACACTTAGTTTTACGTATTGAAAATAGGGGAAAATAAAGTACAAAACACTACTCAACTACTAAACTTTAAAGCTAACAATAGAACAGCTACCTCATGGGAACAATAACAGACCACTCAAAGAATACAGTAGAGGAATCTAGGTTCAAACGTAGCCAAGCTCTGATATCAAGATATACAAATTCGTAGATGAACATACGAACCCAATATCATGTGTAACTAAAGGGTAGGTCTAAGTCACGAGATGGCTAAAAAAGTAAATGATAGTCGAGGGATGAGCAGGGATTCCCATGCACTAACAATGGATATGACATACTAATGCCTCACACGAGCTTGGGTCACACTTGATATGATATATAAGTATTACTAGAGGTCACTCGCCATTAGTCTACGCTCGAATGGGCTAGATAAGAGTAGCTCAAGGATAAGTAAAAAGGACACTTAACTTAAGAGAGAGTAAAAAGTTTAATATATTCTTCTCTGTATCCATTTGCGGCTATTACATTATGCAAGTATTTATAGTACCCTGTTAGGATAAGTCCTAAGTTACAGAAATTATAAAGAATGGATCCTTATTTGCTAAATAAAAAAGGAGAATAATTTATAGGGAAATGAAGTCGTGTAAAGAACATCCTTTGTTAGAAAGGATAGTATGGGTGTTAGAAAGGATAACGTGCGTACGTTTTACTCAATTTGCGATTCTGACAATATTGTGGGCCGAATAAGGGTAGTCCTTTGATCAGGTTTGTTTCGGTGTTGGCAATTCAACACTTAAATGGTTGAGGCTGGATAAGGGTTGGATCCAGGGCAACTCACATTTAGGTTGGCCTCGATTAGTCGGCTCTTCATAATCATCAACTCAGCCTCGGTATTATGGAGATAGCTATTTTCCTAATTTGTTGCTTAGATTGGGGTATTAGGAAGGGGTCGGCTCCATGTATAGGTTAATCACCTTGGCAGCTTCCTAAATGGTGTGGAGAGTGAAGTATCTTGGTAGATCAGACTGGGGAAAGCACTTCTCCTTAGCGTTTAACTCTCCTCAGGAAGCTTAGTGGACCATGTGAGAAAGCCTTTAGCTTCGGGAGCGAGTGATTGATCCTTAATCCCTATCACTTACCATAGCAGATTTGAACCAATAAGTCCTTCAAAATATTGAAGAAAATAAGATGAGTCAGTCTATGAACGAACAAGAGTAGCTGACGTGAAGCTGTTCGAAGAATATAATACACCAACAAACACAACATGGTTTGACACTTTACTTGATATGATGCACAAGTTGATGTCAAGGTTTACCCACCACTAATCTTAAGTTACTTGGTAAGATTAGATAAGAGTGCATAAAAATGGACTTAGAGTGGGTTGTCTTGTAAGAACGGTATATTCAATGTATATCTATGATAAAAAATGATATTAGCTTACAAGGAAAATGGACTATTTATAATAAGTCTCTAGGACAACCATATAAATAAGGAAATTACAAAAAAACATACAAAGGGGAATTCCTAGTACATACGAAAAAGGGTAAAAAGGACAAATGATAAAAGGGAAAAAATAATGTAGTGTCAGGTGAGGTGGATAGGTAGCAGCGTAACATTAGTTTTGTACATAGATTCTCTAATCACAGCAAGTGAAGAGAACCAAGATGTTACAACATCAGCAAATATTAGTAAGAAGTTAGAAGAAATTACTCGGCCTGAAGAAGTATGTCTCATCACTCTGTAAGAGTCTCTTGACAACTAAAAGTTCAATCATTCAACATAAAGCCTTTGGCAAGCGAATAGTCGGCGTTGGCATAAGAGAGAGAACAAAGCTGGGTACAACCTCTGAGAGAGCCTTCGTCAAGGAATTTAGCCATCCTTCTTCCGCATGGAGTCTCTCATCATTGGCAAGTTACCGAGAGAGGATTCTTCGAGTAAAGGATTGGAGGCTTCGAAGTCTTGCGTAAGTAATAGGACCAGTAGTCGGCTACTCATCAGTTCCTTAGGGTTGTTGAAGATTTGCCATTAAACTTAGGCCTTCTTCTTTATCGAGTACATAGGGTATCAGATTAACCACATTAAAAGTAGTAGATACATTGTATCTATCGGACAACTATAGCTCATAGGCATTGTCATTGATGTGCTCAAGGATCTTAAAAGGTCCGTCTAATTTGGGGGAAATCTTATTTGTTGTTTTCCTAGGGAAATGCTCCTTACTAAGGTAGACCCACATAAGGTCTTCAAGGTTGTAAACTACTCATCTCCTTCCTTAGCTTCCCTGTTCCTTCTACCAAGCTATAGTCTATGCTAAGTGTTCGGTAACCTTTTGATGCAACTTTTGGAATTCCTCAATGCACCATAAAACTGATTGACTTTCCCTTTCTACGACTTAGATGACAGCTATATTCAGGGGAAGTTTGGGTTAAGTCTATAGATGACCTCAAAAGGTGACCTTCATATTGAGCTATAAACTGATTAGTTGTAAGCAAACTTAAGACAGGTAAGCATAGGTCTCAATCGTGTAACTTCTTGCCCACAGTTGCTTATAGAAGGTTACTGACTATCCTGTTTACTACTTCAATTTAGCCATCTGTTTGAGGGTGGTAAGAAGTACTGTACATAAGCTTAGTGCCGAGTTTCCTCCATAAGGTTTTCTTAAAGAAACTCGCGAACTTTGAATCACGATCGGGGACAATACTTCTCGGTAGCTCATACAGATGTATAATTTCTTGTAAAAAGAGATTAGCAACAAATAAAGCATCATTAGTTATATAGTAGGAATGAAATGGCTCATCTTGCTGAAACGGTCGACTATAACCATAATGGAGTCATGTCTTCTTAGTGTTCAAGGAAGGCTAAACGTGAAATCCATGCTTAGGTTGATCTATGGGTGCTCAGTTATAGGCAGGGTTATGTACTCTTTGTACAGCTCTCTCCTTCCTTTTGCATGTTTACACACCTCACACCTCTCAAGAACTTGGCACACATCCCTCATTATCCTAGGCTAATAGAAATGTTATTTTAGTATTTTAACCATCATTTTTTTACCGAAATGGCCCGCTAAACCTCCGGCATGAGCTTAACAAACAAGTTGTTCTCTAATCGAACCACTCGACTTACAAACTTGCTTACCCTTCATTAGGAACCCATGACTCAAGTAGAATCCATCTACAACACCTCTAACATTGCACTTAGCTACTAACGGCCCAAAATACTGGTCGTGCGCATATTGATCGAGCAGGGTGCCTAATCCAAGTACCTTAGCTTGCATAGTCATAATAAGGGTATAACGATGTGAAAGAGTGTCGGCCACAGTGTTAATGCTCCTTTTCTTGTACCGGATGATGTAGTAGAAAGTCTTTAGGAATTTAACCCATTTGGCATAACACCAAGAAAGTTTTTGCTACCCATAAAGATGCTTGAGAGACTCATGATCTAAGTAGATGATCAACTCTCTCAGCAATAAATAATGTTGCTAATTTTGTAGTGTTCAGACAAGGCCATAGAACTCTTTGTCATAGGTTGAGTAAATTAAGGCAATATTACGGAGTTTCTCACTAAAATAGGCAATTGGTTGATGCTCCTACATAAGGATAGCACCAATGCCGACACTAGATGTGTCATATTCAACCTTAAAAACTTTCTTGAAATTTGGCAGGGCAAGTGCTAGAGTAGAAATCAACTTAGACTTCACATCTTCAAAACTCTTTTGAGCTTTCTCCGACCACCTAAACTCAGTATTCTTCTTAGTTAATTTAGTTAACGACGCAGTTATGGAACTAAAGTTCCAAATGAATCTCTGATAAAAAGAAGCTACACCATGGAAGCTCCACCATGGAAACTCTTGACTTCAGCAACACTAGTTGGTGTAGGCCATCCAAGAATAGCTCAAGCTTTCTCATCATCAACTCGAACTCCTTTCCCTGAAATAACATATCTATGGAGCACAACCTCACTTTGGTAGAATACACATTTCTTTAGGTTGCCGAATAATTTCTTGACTTGGAGGATGTTAAACACTGATCTTAAATGGATAACATGAGTGATGAGGTCAGTACTATAAAC
The DNA here is from genome assembly GCA_024138015.1 of Lumnitzera littorea. Classification (NCBI taxonomy): domain Eukaryota; kingdom Viridiplantae; phylum Streptophyta; class Magnoliopsida; order Myrtales; family Combretaceae; genus Lumnitzera; species Lumnitzera littorea. The sequence goes on from JAMXBB010000007.1 coordinate 90,550,845, forward strand.
CAAAATATCATCAAAATAGACCACAACACATTTGCCAATCAATGTTCTAAGCACATGATTCATCAACCGTATAAATGTACTTGGTGCATTGGTTAGGCTAAACGGCATTACCATCCATTCAAATAGACCATCCCTTATCTTGAAGGTCATCTTCCATTCATCTCTATGCCTCATTCGTATTTGGTGGTAACTACTCTTCAGATTAATCTTGGAAAAGATGCGGGCACCATGTAACTCATCAAGCATATCATCTAATCGTGGAATCGGATATCGGTACATAACAATAACTTGGTTGATGGCACGACTGTTAACATACATTCTCCATGACCCATCTTTCTTCGGTACCAGCATGGTTAGGACAATACATGGGATTATGCTCTCTCGAACATACCCACGATCCACCAACTCATCAGCGTACTTTTTTAGCTCGGCTACTTGCTCAAGAGTGAGTTTATAAGTGGGTCAGTTCGATAGAGTTGCCCTAGGTTAAAGATCAATGCAATGTTTAATGCCCCTTAAGGGTAGTAAACCTTTCAGCATCTCAGTAGGAAATAGATTGGCATACTCTTCGAGTAAAGCTCTCACTTCGGTTGGACAGTTCTTGGCATCTCTCACCTCTAAGAGTCTGCTAACTAAAAGGAGCATATAGTCTTCGACCTTGACTTCTCGTATAAATTGTGCTCAGGAAATCACTAAGGACTTCTATTGTAGTGATGTAGTAATCTTCTCTTAGGCTTCTTACACTTCCTTAGGACTCATGGGTATTAGTATAATTTTCTTCCCATCCTTCTAAAACATGTAGGTATTCTTATACCCATCATGCAAAACCTTTAAGTTAAACAGCTAGGGTCGGCTGAGTAATATGTGAGAAGTACACATGGAAAGGATATCATACAATACCTCTTCCATGTACCTATCACTAATGGTAATCAATACTCTAACCTGCTTGACAATATGTAAGCCTCGTTTCTTATTAAGTTAGTGAATCTTGTACGACCTAAGGTATGGGAAGGTCAGCAGTTTCATGGCCTTTACTACCCTTTGCGTTATGACATTATTACAACTCCCTTCATCAATGATTAGAGCGCATAGCTTGCCATTCACTCAACAATTCGTATAGAATAGGTTCTCCCTCTGTTCATTCTCATCAGCCATAAATACACTAAGGGACCATCAAACAACAAAACAATACTTGGCATCGGGGTCTTCCTGAAACTCTTCGAGCATCTGTTTTACTCCCGTTTCTTCCTCTCCTTCGCTCATACTCTCTACTTCAAATTAGGGCTTGTCTCCCTTTATGGTTATGACTTAGCGATTATGGCATCGATTATCCATGTGCTCATAACCAAGACATTTAAAGCATTTGATTTCTCAGGTCTTTCCTCTAGAGCTCTAACTTTAGTCTCTTCAAACCTCAAGTTCTTTGGCCTTCTTCTGGTTGGATGGGCACTTGCCCTCAACGTTCCACCTTGGAACATTTTGATGCTCAATCATTCCTTGGTAGCTCAGCATGCCACTTCTATTCGTTAACATAGGTTGGCTACTCAACATATGACTAAATTGGTTCCATCTCTACCTTTCGACTCTCTATGCTACCATGATGACTTTAACTAGAGTCATAAGACTTTATAGCTCCACTATGTAACCAATCTTGGTCCTAAGCCCACAAATAAACCTTATGATAGTTCATGTCTCGGGTTCGTCAATATCACACTAGATTATGAGTAACTAAAACTCTCGAACATAGTTGTCCATTAATCTACTATCTTATCTCAAGTCTTAAAGACATCTAAAAGTATCTTGCTCATAGTGTTCAGGAACGAACCTACCTCTCAGGACCCTCTTCATTTCATTCTATGTCTGAACTTCTTGTTGAGTTCTCAGGTGGACATTTTGCAACTTCTTCCCCCACATTACTGCATATTCAAAAAATTCCAATGCAACTACTCTAATATGAACAGCATTCTCATAATTGTAGAAGTCAAATATCTTCTCGATCTTCTCCTCCCAATCCAGATAGTCGTTAGCACTATCAGACCAGTTGAAACTCGGAATCTGTACCTTGAGGTGTTCGGTACCTCTAGGCATTCTAAACTCATACTCATCAATCCAAACATACTGTTCCTCTTCTTCTTCATTCTCCAGCACAATGGGGTGGTACTTGGTTCACAAGAAAGGCTTTTGGTGCTCGTTCATTCATCTGCCTTTTAAGCTTGTCTCTCATTTCTCAGCCCTATTCAACTACTCTATCTCTCAACCCAGTCTCTAAGACTCTCTGTACTAAAATAGCTAAATTAGCTACAATATTAACAAGGTCTTGTATCTGCTCATTAGTAGAATGTAGGGTTTGTTGGGAAACTCGACTACGACCATGTGCATTACTATCGGCATCGTCAATCTCTCCTTAAACACTAGGATTCGACATTCTCAAAATTAAGTGTTAGAAAATACTCTTCATACAAGAAATCCTTATATACTTAATATCATAAGAACTATGAATTGTAAACTTGCTCTATTCTTCTAAATGAAAATAAAGTATCATGAATAGCAAACTAGTAGTGACTATAACTACATAACTCTTGGTTACAACCTCAAGCTCTGATACTAAGATTATGTGCTTATTAGCTCAGTTATTGCTATGACTTACTGTAGTAGATTTGAACCAACGAGTCCTTCAAAATATCGAAAAAAATAGGGTAAGCCGATCTACAAATGGACAAGAGTTGATATCAAGGTTTACCCACCACTAATCTTGAGCTATTCGGCAAGATTAGATAAGAGTATATAAAAATGGACTTAAAGAAGGTTATCTCACAAAAATGGTATATTCAATGTATATCTATGATGTAAGATGATTTTGACTTACAAAGAAAAGGGACTATTTATAGTAAGTTCCTAAGGTAACTATACAAATAAAGAAATTACAAAAAGGCATATAAAAGGAGAATTACTCATACATATGGAAAAAGGGTAAAGATGACAAACGACAAAAAGGGAAAAATAGTGCAGTGTCAAGTGAAATGGATAAGTGTTGGTGTAACATTAGTTCCGTACATAGATTCTCTAATTACAATAGGCGAGGGGAATCAAGATGTTGTGGCATCAAGGACTATCAAGACGAGGAAGGGGTGCAGCAAGTATCAGTAAGAAGTCAAAAGAAAGTACTCAGCTCGAAGAAGAGTGTCTTGTCACTCGATAAGAGTCTCTCAGCAACTGATAGTTTGATCATTTGGCATAGAGCCTCCAATAAGCGAATAATTGGCGTCAGCATAAGAGAAAGAATAGAGTAAGGTGTAACCTCTCAGATTTGTCAAGGAATTCAGCCATTCTTATTCCGAGTAAAGTCTCTCATCATCAGCAGGTTATTAAGAGAGGATTCTTTGAGTGAGGAATTAGAGGCCTTGGAGTTATACGCGAGTAAAAGGACCAGTAGTCAATAGCTCATCAGGTCATTATAAACAGTTTTATCCTTAATGCCAAATGCTTCTTAAGAGTTCACCCATCGCTCTCCATTATGCATACTTAACCATAGATTTCATCAAAACTCTAGGTCGTTATATCAAAAGGTACCCCATTGATTAAACTTTCAACATCTTCTATTTGTAGGATGTTACAATTTGCCTCTCTTATACAACTAATATCCTCATCAGTATCATTACATAGGTCAAAGACCATAGTTGGAAAGAAAGACTATAAAGGTGCTCCCTTTTAAGCTTAAGAGGTACCTTTACATGATGGTACTTTGCCTTTTGTGGCACTTAACTCCTTTACTTTTAGCTAGTAAATTGCATGAATACCTCTTATAACCACCTGATCAATATTCCTTCACTAAGGTCTTGTTCTCTTTAGCATCAAATGTTATAGGGTATAGTTGCTAGGTTAGGGATGAGGGAGAAGTGATGTGTGACCTATTGGCAAAAGGGTTGTAATAAGAGACAAAGCTTTGTAGCATTCAACACTAAAGCGAACAATACCTTGGCAAGTAAAATTCCAATTAGGTTGATATAGGGTGGTACTAGAACAATTCATAAGTCAAAAGTAGAGGAACTAACTGCCATATGTGGTAAAGTGACACAATGTAGGGGTCTTGAGCATGTAAGGGAGCACCTTTACACTTTCTTTGGCATGGAGGATGAGGAAGAAAAACTAGAGGAAAAATATGGGGGGAAGAAATATGAGAGGAAAGAATTACTATGGTATTTAATTACTTTTATTAAGTTTAGATATCAAGGAGAAGGAATTGTAATCATTGTTAATGATAAAATGGAGTATAACATGAAATTACTAATATGTTTATAAAACATAATAAGCAATAAAGTAAATGGCAAATAGTAGATACCTACCGGCCATCATAAAAAAGTAAGAAAACATTTCTTTCAGTAAAAAATAATTTTTTTCCTATAAAAATGTTTTTCTATGAAAGAATTAAAAATGTTATTGTACGAAAATAAAATAATAATAAATGAAAATTTTTTATCCAAAATAAAATTTTAACTTTCTATTTTGTCTATTTACCATAAAAACAACATATTTGCAATAAATAAAAAGCTCTTTCATTTTCAAGAACAATTTTTCGTTAACTTATTTTTAGTTTTAAAGTTAAAATCTTTGAATGCAATTTTTTTTTTTTTTCCAATTGATGAGTGGTCAGGCTAAGAATTGAGTGACCCGCTTAGTTTCTAATCTACCCCTTTTATTTATCCAAGTCGAATGGTGATCATAGAAATTTTAATTTTCAAAAGCCCTTTGATTTTTAGTCAAGTGTTCTACATTAATGGTCAAGGTACATTATTTGGATCAAAATTAAAGGAGGGTCAAAATTTTCTCTTGATAATTGGGAGAAGAAAGAAGAAAGATTTGAAAAAAGTACTCATTTTCCTTGATATGGGATTTAGTTGGGATAAGTCACCTAAATGAGACTTAATATTATGTCTCAAAAAGCACATTAACTTTCTAGCAATATTACTAGAAATTATTCTTTTATTATAAATTTGTAAAAATATTAGTAAATAATAATTTTTATTTCTTTTATATAAGTGTTGCCAAAAATAACACATAGTGTAACTAAAAAATGAACAAGACTTTATTGTTAGTCAATAATAGTGTAGAACTTTAGTCCTGTAGAAGGAAAAAAGAAAGGCTAAAGGGGTGCAAGGTTAGTTCAACGTAATCATTCCGATACCTAAGTAAGTATTTGATTAAAAAAGTGGGCAAGGAAAGAGTCAAGAATGTTTGAGAGTGTTGAGCATTCTTATAGTGTTTTCACCTCCTTATTTATCGGCGTTTGTTGAATAACTGTTATGATAGGTAACCATTAGTCATGGATTACATGGTGGCTCCTCCATTAACACATGCCTAAAGACTTAGAGTAGTATGCGGTTATATAATAAAGCTAAGTATAACCTCAATTGTTTACGCCACTTTTCAAATTCAAAGTAATTAAATAGATAGATCAGGCTCTTCGACCTATCAAATAGGCCAGGCCTAACTCAGCAATTTATTAGAGTTGACCAAATTAAAGGACTCGATCAAAATAAGGCAACTCAGTAGTCGAGGTGCCTAACAATAATCGGAAGTAAGATTATCTATAGTTAAAGTGCTGTATAAGATTAAGAGAGCAAAATTCTACTAGCATCACACTCAATATTAGGTTGAATGGTGACTTATACCAAGAATTTCCTCTTCATATTATTATGGTAGATTCCAATAACTTATATTTTGATAGTTTTCTCTAATGTTTTCTAGGTTAGTTGATGGGACCTAAAAAGGACAAGAAAACCCCTCTTGGGCTTAATAATATTGTTAAAAGAAAACATAAACTTTTATTCCTAACTTTTATACCTTTATCACTCTCTTCTCCTTAATTACACTAAGAAACAAAAATGACACCTTATTTAAACATAGGATGAAACTTAAACGTATTAATGAATCTTTTAAATGCCATAACTCAAACTATGAAGATTAGAGACTCAAGAAATATGAATAAAATATATATAAGATAGAAATAAGTGAAGAGAATGCAAGTCATGGTGGTTAAAGTTTAGTGGCATGAAAACTTGTTTTTCAATGGGATTGAATATACTCAATTTCCCCTTCTCCAACTATTATAATGTGATAGTAGTTGATAGAAAGAAAAGAAAAGGGAATGTAAAATACCCTACATCTATCCATTTTGCTCATACTAATTCTAAGAAAGAATATCGCTTCATATTACATAAAAGCAATGTATCATTTTTGGAGAGATTAATAACTATGTACATATGATTTGGAAAGATGCACTTTATTTACTTTTCTATTTGAGCACCTCAGCTTTTTACCTCTTGTATTTGTGCCTTTAATGTTTTCGAACTCTTAAAGAAATAAAACTTTTCTCATATCTATTAAATTTTTCTAACTTATAATTATGTTCTTCTATTTTTTTATATAAAATTATTACATTAGATGGTTAAATTTGTTTAATATTATTTTTTGTTATATAATGTGATTAAATTTATCTAATGTTATCATTTTATTAAATTAATTATTATAAACTAATTTGAAGCTGACACATGCCATGAATGTATGCAAAGTTAAATAGATTTGATATAAGTTCTATTATTTAGGATTTTGAAAATGTAAAAGACTTAAATAGAATGGAGAAGTACACTTTTAGTCCTTAGCTTTTACCTATTTTTCTATTAGTTTTCAACCCCTTCTTCCCCTCTTCTATTTGAGTTCTTAATGTTTCTAAAAACATACAAAAATATGATTTCGGTTGAACTATTCAATTATTCCATCCAAAAAAAAAAAAATTATGTTTGTTATTAAGATAGTCATTCACGTTAGATAAAGTTTGTACAATTTTTTTCAACCTGTTTTTCTTATTTGTAATTAGTTTTTGTATTTTCTTAGCATTATATTATATTATATGATTAAATATATTTAATATTTATTTATTTTTTTCATTATTAAATTAATTATTATGGTCCAATTTAAAGTTGATATGTGTAACATATTTGAAAAAAAAAATCTAACTTATTTAACAAGAGCCCTACATAAAGTTTATGAAACAATGAAGACTCATAGAAGAAAAAAAAAAAAAGGTTGAGAACTCAAATAAAAAAGTAAGTTGTAACGTCCCAGTACCCGAAACGCTACAGCTCATCACGTATTCCTAACTTCTATTGATATGTCAAGCATTTGAGAACTTGTAATCCATCTAAGATCCACAAAATAAATGCATAAAATTTGTCATCTCACAATTTAATCATCTTAAATCTAATTAAGAGTGGAATGCCAACCACTCAATCTCCACATGTAACAGTAGTAAATGAAACCAACTGTTTTGAGTGAATAAACATGATCACAATATAACTCCAAGACAGATAACCTAAAGTCTTATAGCTCCAACAAGTGACAACCTAATAAACATCAACTATAAGAGTCACAAACGACTCCAACATAATACAAGTCGTAGAATATATATATATATATATATAATGGAAATAAGCATAAGTCCTTAGAATTCACTCCAAGAACTAATCTACGAAGTCTTTACTTTATCATCATAGTAATGGTAATCTCCCTTCTTATCATAATATAAGCAATCATAACTAGCATCCTTTATATAAAACTTATTGCATACCTCATGACTTAAACATGCAGTTGAAAAACAACCTCCATAGGGTGAGCTAACGCTCAATACAGGATATTACACATATGCACATGTGTATATAAGTAACTAATCGAGTACACAAGTAACCAGTCAAGCAAAAACATGAGTAACCATCATAAATGTAGTGAACAATTGTTTTAATCTTGTTATTTAAGTCTATAAGTAGTATAGTCTTAGTGTCTTGAGACTTGAGATTACTTATGACCCCTAAACATAATATATAGATACTACATAGGTATTAGTATTAGGTCCTCCCTAAACACTTGAGGGTACAATAACTATCCTAGATTTACTTAGATCTTTTTAGTATGGAACTTTGATCAAAATAGTATCGCGCAAAGATTGCCAAGTGTCTCATCAACACCATTGGACCCGACCAATAGGTGGTTGAAGCTAAGTACAAGCAATACATTCAATTTTAGTTCAAGTTCAATTAAGTCTAGTTTAAAGTTTAACCTAGCACATACATAATCAACAATTAAGTATCCTTTACTTAAAATAGATGGCATACTAAAACTCATTTAAAACTCTTCACAAACTGCTAAAGGGTACACACAATAAGGCTTCATGCAACATTTAATCTCATAAGTAAAATCTCCTAAATCTTGACTTTGGTTAGGCTACTTACTCGACCAACCACAAGAAACTTAAAGGAGGAGTTTTAAGAAAATGTTTGAGTTCATTAGGAAACATGTTTGAAATTAAGTTATGATATTTAAGATGCTTAAAAGTAGGTTTGGAGCACAAAATATGCATTAGAGTTTAGGTTTAAATGTAAGGAAATTGAGTTAAGAAAAAGGAATGGAAGAAGAAAAAGAAAAGAAATTCGATGTACCTACTGAGTAGGATCAACCGTATGGTTTAATCAAGACTAGCCGAATGGTTCACACTGGCATTCTATGGTTAGGATAATTAGCCCTACAATTCCATTAAAACTAGTTGGGTCATTTTAACAGATTCTGCAATTTTCTAAAATCTATCTCATGAATCTTTATAAAACTTATACTCCTCCTTCAAACACTACAACAAACTTTAATCCACTAACTTAACCTAACTTTTCATCATCAAAATCCCCTTTTCTAAAGTCTAACTACATCAATCTTCCACCAACAATCTATACAACATACCCTAACTCACTTCAAGAACACATTCAATCACTATAACCTTTAACAAGAATGAATCTTGAGATAGATTAAGGGTTTAAAAATGACTCACTTGCTATTCTTGGTATGAGAGCACTCTAACTTGCAATTCCCACTCCCTAACTTCTGTAAAAATGAATTTTCTTAAGTTTTTCTCAACAATTCTAAAGAAAAATGAATTTCCCATGAAGTATATGTTGTAACTTACACATATTTGTTATTTCCTTGTGAAATCTTAGGTTTTGCTTCACTTGAAACTTATAAAACTCCTCAAATTCAAACCTTAGAGAGACTCTTCGTGGGTTTTTTGGGAGTTTTCTAGTTTGGCAAGAGAAATAATGTAAGGATGGATAATGGATAAGGAGAAAACAAAACAACGTAGTGGGTAATGAGGGGGTTTAAAATTTTCTTTGGACTAGTTTGCCCCTACAGCTTAAGGTTACTTACATATCATAGTGATGCTTGTTATTTATAACTCTTTTATATTCTTTAAACCCACATTTATTTATTCATTCATTTTTTAATTTGGCTTTTACATAAACAAACCTAAAAGAGTAAAAGTATATTTCTTTAAATAGAAAAGTTGGTAAGTATTGGAACTATAAGTATATTTTCTCCTGTTTGATTTGATAGTACAATAATGCAAAAATGAGGGATAATGCAAAGGGGAGACACATCTTCCAGGTTATGAAATAACTAATTAAGAACTAGAATGACTTTACAATAACTTACTTACTAGTATCACTTAATGGAGATTTAATACTATTTTAGTATTTGATTAAAGAAATACTAGTACATCATGCACGAGTAATGTGTGTATTGATATAACAACATTAAAAGTATGATTTAATTTATCAATTGCTTTACGTAGTTCATTTCATGCAAGAGTAATGGATTTAATATGAAAAATCAGAATAACATACTAAAAGAATTAATATGAAAAAATCTTTAACAGGAAGGTATAATAATAGGATAGTGTGGGGGTATGGGTACGAATGTGAGGCTCATGTGCGTGCTATGTGAGAAGTTATGCTACATGTGACTAGGGAAATGACTTGACTAACTCACACGGGATGATAAGGAAAGAAATGTAAGGAGGAGGAGTAAGCAATCTTGGTGAGGTACTAATACGTATGGTGACAGGTGGAGGAGCACGATGACATTAAACTCCAAGATTAACGAAGAATACGATAAAGTTCTAAAGGTGTTTAAGTGTTTGATCTTTAAGACAAAGTTTTGGCAGGATAACAGTTTTAATGGAGGGTTTTCTCCCATCCAAATGAGGATGTTACTAGGGTATTTATAAGAAATAGCAGTTAATCACATCCGTTATATCATAATGGTAATTAATGATTAAGGTTGAAGCCCTTTATTAATGGATCTTAAATGGGCTATTTTCATAGGTTTAGGCCTAAATAAAGTGTAAAACCTAATTAAAAAAAAAAAGAGGAAAAGTGTTATATAATAATAATAATAATAAATTTTAGAAATATAAAATAATGGAATGAATATAATAATATAATAAAGGCTTGTTGATATGGTATGACTTATAATTTATAAGGGATAGCAAGGGTAATATGGTCATGGGAAAAGATTCAAACTTCATACCATCCCTTATCCCAAATAAAAAGTACAACTCGACCCTGTATATTTTCCTTACCAAAAACATCATGTTAGTTTTCCTTCATAAATAGAAAACTTTTGGTCTTCAACCAAATACCAAAACCCTAATCAAGATTCACAATAATTAAGTAAGGGTTCAATAAAAATCAATCTTTATGCATTTCTTAAGTAAGTTTCCCTTTTATCTTTGTTTTATTTTGTCAATATATGTCTTTTAAAGTTTTCTTTGAGTTTTAGGAGAAGGTGGTATATTTATTGACATGATAATGGAGGATAATTATTGTCTAATTGGGTTACGAAAGCGTTATATTACTGGTGTAGCGTACGTGTATATGTGACATGTTAGGTATTGTTTGAGAAAAATTTAGCACATTACGGTAGCTTTGATTATTGTATGTATGGAATTCTAGGCACCGTATAATGTGTACAATTGTAATCGTACGGTAGCATGCGGTGGGAATTGCATATGTATGTATGTGTGCAGTCGGTATGAGGATGTGCATGTGTATGTGTTATATAGGTGTACATGTCAATGTTAGGTGTAGGCGTGTGAGTGATCATGGGTATATCGGTGTATGTAATTGTATGTGTAGATGTGAGATGAGGGAGAAGGGGACACGTGTGTGTGCGGACAAGGGTTGGTGTATGAATATTATGGGATATTGAAAAGTGTATGGAAGGATATGAAAAAATATGTAGAGTGTAGTTAAATTCGAATGTTGGGGCAAAGGATTGAATAAAAGTGGAAGAATGTTAAGTTAAGTTATGGATTAATGAATTGAGTTTTAAATCTGATATTGCATTTGTGATCAGGTACTAGGAGTCGTGTAATGCCAAACTTCGTTGAGATAGGAATATTAGGTACCAGATATGTGTTTGTTGATTGTATGTGCTAGATTAGTGTATATTAACTAGACTTAAATGAAACTCGAACTTAACTATTTGTTGCTTATGCTTTGCTTTGACCATTCACTGGTAGGGTCTAATAGTGTTGGTGAGGCATCTAGTGATCTTTGCACGATGCTGTCCCTAGTGGAGTCCTATACTGAAATGACCTAAGTAAATCTACGATAGTTTTGGCACTTGAGTGATTGGGGAGGACTAAACACCAATCCCTATGTCGTATTTATATATTGTGAGCATAGGGGTCTTGAGTAACCCTAAATCTCAAGATGTTAAGACTGTATTGTTTGTGGACTTAAATGATAAGATTTAAAACCGATTATTTATTGCATTTATGTTGATACCCGTATATGTGCTTGACTCGTTACATGTATGACCATGCGCTTGTGTATAGTATCTTCTATTGGGCATTAGCTCACCTTAAGGGGGTTACTGTTTTTCAGTTGCAAGTTCATGTTATGATAATATTATTGAAAGATATGATGGTACCAGCAGAGTTGATAATTAAGAAAAGAATGGAGATTTCTACTCTAGGAAGGGTGAGGCATAAATAGAATAGATAATAAGCATGGATAAGAGATAGGATTCGATTTTTATTACTAACTGTGTGATGGAGTCATCTATGATTCCTATTAATAATGTGTTTTGTGTTACTTGTAGAGCATGAGAACTTTAGTCAATTTGTCATATTTTCATTATTTAGGCAAGTAATGTGACATCCTAATGTAGGATGAATTAAATGAGAATTTATGTTACTCTTTTACTAATGATTGAGGAGTTGGTATTGGTGAATTAACAGATTATTATTAGTAAGTTGGAAGATTTTATATATTTTGTGGATCTTAGACAGTTTATAGGTTTCTAGACACCTAACGTGTTAGTAAAAGCTAAGGACACGTGGCGTACTGTAATGTTCCATGTTTTCGGGTGTTATAGTTTTAGTGGTATTAGAGCTTAGCTTAAGGATCTCTAAGGAAATAAGAATGATAACTCATAGGTGAATAAGATTTAAGTGATCAAAAACCATCACCCCCTTCATCATGGCTTGATTAATGAGAATTAAGTGATCAATGCCCATTACCCCCTTCATTACGGGCAAGATAAGAAAGAATTGAGTGAATAGTAGCCATCATCCCTTTCATCATGGCCATGATCAAGGGAGCGATCATTGTTGGAGTGAAATTTCACTTTTCTTCATGGCTGTGATTGAATATCTGAGAGTGATCTCCCCCTCCATCACGACCGCAACTAGTAGAGATGTAATAGACAAACACAAAATAAATAAATAAATAAAAGGGAGAAGAAGAAGACAGAAGGGGCTCGAGTAGCTAAGGGTTAGACTTAAATACGAGAATGAATTGTTAAGTGTTTAGGTATTGAATCTTTAAGACGGTAAGATATGAGAAGTGTTGATAGTTAAGGGGCTAAGCTTTAATTTGGAAAGTGGTTCTTTCAAAACTTCCTTACCCTTCTATAGTTTACCTAGGAGTGTTCAAAAAAGAGTTAGATTGATGTAGTGGAGGTGACACTAAAGTTAGAATTAGTTGAGCTAATCCCCTTGATATGCTCAATAATGTAAAACAAGTAAAAATACTTTATATAGATCGGAATATAAATTACTTAATTTATATCAAAGATACAAAGACAATTTATGAATAAGTTTTCCATAATGTACTTATATGTACATTCATAACCAAAACCCAACAATATTATATATAATAGTGTAATTTTATGAATAATAGGAATATGACATTAAAATTTAAAACTCAAAGAGGAAATTAAAAACCCTTGGTATTAGATAAGTGGAAATAACCAATTAATGAATTCAAAGGATTCAATAAACTTAAGTGATAGATCATAACGCCTCTTAAGATAAATAAGAAACCTTTAGAAAAATTTACGATATAATAGAAACCGAAGAACTATAAATACTAATGTCAATACTGAGGCAAAATAGAAACCTACTTTGCCAAATTACTTATAGGGGGTACTAATGTAACAATCAATAAAATTTACCAATTCAAAGATGAATAATTAGTAATAGTGATAAATTGAGTAAAAGATTAAAAGTAAGAATTGGCGTTCCTTTATACATTAGCACATATGCATGTGAAATGAGGTTATCAAGTCCTTCTTTCATGGTGAGTCAAAGTTATGTCTAGTGTGTTGATATGTTAGTTGTGTTAATGGGTTATGTCGAGTCATATCATGTGAGTCAAGTCAAGTTATTGGTCTTGTCTCTTCGAGTTAGTCGTCTATGTTACATGTTAACCCCATATTATGTGTACATGTACAAAAATGCATAATATGGAAATTTCCTTAATGCTAAAGGACTAAAGTGAGAAAATAAGTGATAATTAAAAAAGTAAAGATTGGAACATAGGTAATAAAGTATCCTAATAATAAATAACAAAAAAATTAATAGTATATAGCAAGTCTCGAGTAAAGTGACTTATAAATATCTATAACTTAGATTATCATATTAGTAATAATAAGAAATAGTAACTAAGGAGATTACAAAGGATAACGAATATACAAAAATTCAATAAACCCATTAAAGCTTAAAAGAATAAATTAAAAGGTGAGATTAATCTTAAGGGATGTAAAAAGCGTTAATATCAGATGAATTGGCTACTCTAAAATCTACAAAGGAAATAATTAATTAATATGACTTAACTAATAATAAAAAAGGGTATATAAGTAATAACAACAATAATGATAATGGTAGTAGTAAGACTTTCTCTTACGATCTAATAATGAGCTAGGGATAAGTGAAGGAGATGAGATGTCGTTGAGTGAGGTGCAGTAGAAATAAAGGAGGGGCAACTCTAGAATTGTTGAGAGTGAAGTAAGTTTGAGAAGTGTTACCTTGGAATCATAGAGCTACATAGAGAACTGTTATGATTAAAAAGGTAATGTGACATGATAATGAATATTTGACTGAAAGCAGAAAGGTTAATTAATTATTAGAGTGGTAGCTAAACTTGATGAAAGAAACAATGTAAAGTGAAGTTAGCGTTTTCAAAGTATAAGGGAATAGAAATTAAATGGGCACTTAAGGAGGAAATCAGGAGAAAGCATTTAAAGTTGTTTCAGGATTCAGGGTTGTAAACTCTCGAGGACGAAAGTTTTGTTGAGAAGGGAAAATTGTAAAACCTGATGGAAAAAAAAAAGAAAAGGGTTATATAATAATAATAATAAATTTTAGAAATATAAAATAATGGAATAAATATAATAATATAATAAAGACTTGAAGACATGGTATGGCTTATAATTTATAAGGGATATTAGGGGCAATATGGTCATGGGAAAAGATTCAGACTTCTTATTAGCCTTTATCCCAAATAAAAAGTACAACTCAACCCCATATCTTTCCCTTACCAAAGTTAGTTTTCCTCTATAAATAGAAAACTTCCAATCCTCAACCAAATACCAAAACTCTAATCAAGATTCACAATAATTGAGTAAGGGTTCAACAAAGATTCAATCTTTATGCATTTCTCAAGTAAGTTTCCCTTTTATCTTTGTTTTGTTTTGTCAATTTATGTCTTTTGGGATTTTCTTTGAGTTATAGGGGAAGGTAGTGTATTTGTCGACGTGGTAGTAATGGATAATTATTGTGTGATCAGGTTACAGAAGTGTTATATTACTATTATAGTGTACGTATATATATAATGCATTGGGTGTTGTTTGAGAAAAATTTAGTGCATTACAGTAGCTTTGATTTTTATGTGTATAGAATTCTGTATGGTGTATAATGTGTGTAGTTGTGATTATACGATAGCGTGCAATAGGAATTGCATGTGTATATGTATATGCAGCCAGCATGACGATGTGCATGTGTATGTATTGTGCGGGTATGTGTATGTCGGTGTTGGGTATGGGCATGTGAGTCATCATGGGTATATCGGTATGTGTGACTATGTGTATGGATGTGAGATGAGGGAGAGGGGGATGTATGTGTGTGTACAGACAAAGGTTGGTGTGTAAATATTATGGGATGTTGAAAAGTGTATGGAAGGATATGAAAAGATACGTAGAGTTCGATTAAACTCGGACATTGGGGCAAAGGGTTGAATAAAAGTGGAAGAATGTTGAGTTGAGTTAAGGATTAATGAATTGAGTTTTAAATCTGGTATTGCATTTGTGACCAAGTACTAGGAGTCACGTAGTGCCAGACTTCATTAAGATAGATGTATTGGGTACAGGATACTTGTTTGTTGATTGTGTGTGCTAGATTAGTGTACATTAACTAGGCTTAAATGAAACTTGGACTTAACTATTTACTACTTATGCTTAGCTTCACCCACCCACTAGTAGGGTCTAGTAGTGGTGGTGAGGCACTTAGTGATCTTTGCGTAACATTATCCTTAATGAAGTCCCATACTGAAATGACCTAGGTAGATCTAGGATGGTTTTGGCACTCAGGTGATTGAGGAGGACCTAATACCAATACATATATAGTATTTATATATTATGCATATAGGGGTCATGAGTAACCCCAAGTCTTAAGATACTGAGATTATGCTGTTTGTAGACTTAAATGACAAGATTTAAAACCAGTCGTTTATTGCATTTATGTTGATACTCGTATGTGTGCTTGACTCATTATATGTATGATTATGTGCATGTGTATGGTATCTTCTACTGGCCGTTAGCTCACCCTATAAGGGTTACTGTTTTTTAGCTGCAGGTTAATGTTATGATGATGTTACTAAAAGATATGATGGTACTGACAGAGTTGATAACTAAGAAGAGAATGAAGATTTCTACTTTAAGATGGATGAGGAGCTCATAGAATAGATGATAACTATTGACAAGAGTTGGGATTCGATTTTTATTGCTAACTATAGGGTAGAGTCACTTGTGACTCCTATTAGTTATGTGTTTTATGTTATTTGTAGAGTGTGAGAACTTTAGTCAAGTTGTCATATTTTCATTATTTAGGCAAATAATGTGATATCCTAGTGTAGGATGAATTGAATGAGAATTTATGTTACTTTTTTACTAATGATTAAGGAGTTGGTATTGGTGAATTAACAGATTATTATTTGTGAGTTGGAAGATTTTATGTATTTTATGGATCTTTGACAGTTTGCAGGTTCCTAGATGCCTGACGTATCAGTAGATGCTAAGGACAAGTGGCGGATTATAGCATTCCAAGTTTTGGGGTGTTATATAATGGTTTTATTTATTATTTTAGTGTGAGCTAAACCAAGAAAGGTTAGATCGAGTAGACCGATCCAATGGGCCTTACTCTAAGCCCACCATACCAAATTTCCCTTGCTCATCTTGATAAGTTATAGGCTTAGCTTCTCAGGCTTTATCACCTTAGCTTGAGAAGTAAAATCCATTTAATCAATGGGCTTTAAGCTTAATATTAAATTTAACCTTCTAAATTTTGCCCCTTAACCAAAGTCCTTCGAACAAAGTTAAAGAGGGTTAGGCCATTGAATAAGCCTTTTAGATCACTCAGGTGCATGCGCTATTGAATAGCTACGTCACTGCCAAATTAATTTGAGGATTTGACTTAGTGTATGAGTTTGCAGCACCTCTTAATCGTGTATCATGCCTCAATTGGATTATATTGTGTATTGCCTTCGAGGCATCACCTTGGGATAAATCTTCTTTAAGCTATCTCTTCTTGAATTGATTTGTCT
The DNA here is from genome assembly GCA_024138015.1 of Lumnitzera littorea. Classification (NCBI taxonomy): domain Eukaryota; kingdom Viridiplantae; phylum Streptophyta; class Magnoliopsida; order Myrtales; family Combretaceae; genus Lumnitzera; species Lumnitzera littorea. The sequence goes on from JAMXBB010000007.1 coordinate 90,567,827, forward strand.
CTTCTTTGTAATTTACATGAGTTATCGATTCCATCAAGGCCATATCTCATGCACTAAATTGACATTAGCGATCTCATTAGGGCTGACTTCCATGTATTAATGTTGCCTTCACCTTCTCCAAATATAGGAAAGTTCTTCTTGTAGAGTTCTTCATATGTACACAATTGTCGAATGCTTCAAATTGTGAGTACACAGCCTAAACTACAACTGGGTGAAATTTTTCAAGAACTCAATTTTGAAAGTGGATTTTTTGTGGAGATTTGTAATAGGAGTGGAAAGCCAGGGTTGATAGGCTCGGGCTTGAAGCCACACCACTAACCTTATTGGGGGGTATGGGGGGCTTTGTCCCCTACAGTATCGACTAACTTTGAAATTATATATATATATATATATATATATATTTAGAACATAATTGCTGGCATACATCAACATTATGCTACTCCCCAAATCGCATGAGACCATTTTACGAACAATTATTATTCCATACTATCAAGCTTTTGAATTAACATGCTACATGTAAAGGCCCATCCATGACCTATTTTAAGAAATACGATGTATGTTGCACCTTATGCTTTAGCTAAGTAAAAGACAAAATATTGTGTGTATATATTTGTATATGTATTTTGTCTTTTCACTCCATTAGAAGCATGACACCTACCCTTTTACTTCTTTTTTTTTCTCTTTTCTTCTTTGTTTCCCAAAAGCAAACAACTCCATTACTCCTCTAGACGTAACGACATTTGTTATTTTCTTTCTTCTTCTTTTTTTTTTCCTCTTCCTTTTTGTCTTCAAACCTACACAATAAGGTTTTACATCCCTTATCACTTTATGGTTTCTTCTTCGTTTAGTTCTTCTTCTTCCTCTCTTTATTAATCTTCTTTTTTTTTTTTTTTGACAACGTAACCTAATTTATTATTCTTTACCTAATGTTTTGGTTTTTGTTTTTTTAATCAATAAGGGTACTTAGCTAAAGTCACCATCACCAAGACAAAGGGACTGCTATTGAAGTTGTGCCAGAACAAAATGAAAGGAAACATTATCAAGAAATTAGAGCCAGAAGATTGCTGAAAGCTAAGGACCATTTGAAGATAGTGATTTCATAGTTGTAAGGACATGCTACCTGATCCTTTGTCTCTTTGCTTGCATGTAGTTTCTTAGATAGAGTTTCAATTATCTTACTTAAGGAACTTGTTGTATGCTTGCTTTCTTTGGTTGTCGGTACTCAATCCCATTTATTAAGTCTATATTCCTTCTATAGTAGTTAGGAGCAGTCTATAATTGCTTCTTTGAATGGATATTGTTTCTTATTGCTTGGATTCCTTAAATCAAAACTCAACATCATAGTAGTTACTTTGCCCTTCAACCACTTATTCCCCTGTTCATAAACCCACTTGACTGCTCTAAGAATATAAGATAACCATATCATGACCATCATGACATAGTTTACCACACTATATATCTTTATAAGAAGGTTATTTGAGATAGCATAACAAAGCAAACCATCAACACTAATCATTAATCCTTCCATTGGACTAAGATGTGACCTAAGATGCTTTGCAAACTCAATTTCAACAGGCTTTTTCTTCTAAAACTTCGAGATGGCCATAATTCTAAACTCCTTTATGGGGCTATAATTCTAAATGGCTTCTTTGATGAACTTTGTCTTATGTAATCAATTATGGAGCTAAAATACTTATTATTAACATGTATTGTCTAGCACTCCAATATAGCGTCAGTGGCATGCTTTGACTTAAATCCCATAATCTTGCAATCATCTTCAATAGGTGATTATTTCAATATGGAATCCATAGTGTAATATTAAAAACAACCCTCCCAAACATTTCATCGAACATAGTATGCACAATAACAATTCCTTTAACATATAAACCTGGAGTAATGCTTCAACCCAATTTATGTCTCACTTTCATCGAATAAACTTAGCCCCTCTCACACTTCATAATTTGCATAAGTTGTTTGGACTTCCACTTGTAGAAACCAAAACATAATTTGGACTCCCTTCATGAATTTCATCAAACAAACTTTCCATTACAATACTATCTTCCATGGGCATTCTTCTCTTTGTGATAATGGTTTAGGTAAGCAAACTCCCTATCTTATGTAAAACTCCAATTCGTGAAGTTGCGACTCAAATCAGATCCGATCCCTTAACTTTGTACAAGCTATGGTTGAAACTTGTCTATTTGCATGGGATTCAGTTTGAATCATAAAAAAAAAAAAAAAGGGGTGTGTATGTATGTATTAGTCAACATTGGGTTAAGCTTGGGATGAAATAATGAGAGAGAGAGAGAGAGTTGTGTAGGTGGACTTGTCATGGAAGTAAGGATGGAAGAAGGGTCCATTGAAAGTAAATATTATCCATGATAATGACTTTTGATATTGGCCCTTTGTGAAAGTAGACTTGATGACATTTGGGTAATGTTTAAGCATAAGATTTATGTCTCATACTTATATGTTGAGCTGGTGGACCCATGCTCAATTCTCACGCGCTCATATTCATGGTTCATGTTAAAGTTCACATTTTATGGTTATATAGAAGCCTCATAGTTATTTTGCATGATCAACCCATAAGTGTTTGCATTAAGGGAGAGTCAAGCTCATTTCACATATTACTTGACAAGTGCTTATGTTAAAGGGAGGTTGGGTTCAATTCAAGCGTATTACTCTCCTATGCTCATGTTTAAGACTTGTGTCTAAATCATATGTACTCAGCCCACGCTCGATTCTCGTGTGCTTATGTATGTATGTCCTTATGACACGAGACTCGTGATTCAATCCCTATTTTAAGTTAAAATTGGTTTAGAGGCTATGTATGACCCAAGTATTATACCTTTTTGCTATCACCCATTGATAAAGATTGGTACTCAAGTCATGACTGCAAACTTTTGACCCTTAGTTAGCAAACAGTCATGGTTCGAGTGGTAGAGAGTCTACTCTCTTTAAACTGTATCAATTTGCTAACTGTTGTTAGTTCGAGATGTGGTCCTCAAGTTACAATCGTAATCTTTTGACCTTCGATTGTAAGCAATGATGGTTCGAGCACTAAAGAGATCCTTTTTAAACTTTGCCCACACTTGATTCTCATATGCTTATGTGTGCATGTTCTTATGACTCGAGACTCATGATTTAATCCATATTTTCAGTTACAATTGGTTTAAAGGCTATGCATGACCCAAGTATTATACCTCTTTGCTATCACCGTTGATGAAGATCGGTACTCAAGTCACAACTATAAACTTTTGATCCTCGATTGGCAAATAGTCATAGTCCGAGTGGTCAATAGTCTATTCTCTTTAAACCGTACCGATTTGTTAATTGTTGCTAATTCAAGATGTGATCCTCAAATTATGATCATAAACTTTTGACCTTCAGTTGCAAGTAGTGATGGTCGGAGCACTAAAGAGTTTGTTTTTAAACTAAGCCGATTTGTTGATTGGGATTATGGATAATGAGCGAATGTTAATTTCATAAATATAAAAAGCATTAGTGCAAGGATTAACGGTATAGAGGCACACATGAAAGCTAGTTCGAAGTACAAAAGTTACAAGAAAACAAAATCAAAGTACATAAAACATATCAGTGTAAGAGGACAACATAAAAATCCAAAGGGAGAAGAATCACCAGGTTGTTGTAGTAATTGGCTAAAAGGGCAGCGCACCGTACACATTCACAAGGAAGCCAAAGCAGATCACTTCCGGCATCCAACTGATGTGGAACGAAACACTCAAAGACCCTACATCAATCCAGGTGTAGGGTAACCAGCCGAAGCTATTGCCATCTTAAATCTCAATCTTGTCTCAAGCTCTAGTCTCTAACCCAAAAGTTCTGATTTGAAAATGGAGGCTTATATGACCCGACCAAGATGATTTGTTTCTCCTAAAACAGCAGCTCAAACATCGTACAAATCGATACATGGACAATAGCTCCGATTACACATCAGCATAGTGCAGCTAAGTAGTCACCTATGTAAGTATAATAGAGATTAGCGCCTCTCTCTAAACTATGGCCGAGCAAACTAATGAGCTACAGTATTCGAGCACACAGATGCCTATACGAGCAAACCAAGCCATTTGAGTAGCAGATCCCCGCTAGCTTGTTGAACATCAACCAGCCGCCACTTTCTCCCCTCTGCATACTTAGTGCACTAGATGTGTAAGATTTACAACTAAAGATTGGAAGGGTTCAAGACCTTGGGATGTTAGGCCGTGGAAGTGAAGAAGAGGTCAGAACTTATGTCGAAAGGCTTGTAATCAGTGAACTTCTCCTTCGCCTTCCTTGACATTGATGGGCAGGAAACAAAAGCATAAGAACTACTTTCTCTAGTTTGGGTCGTTGTGTTATGTAGGTAGTACAAGAGGAAAAAGCAACGGACACCTGTCAAACTCCTAATGGGGCAAAAAAAAAAAAAAAAAAGGAAAGTTTTTGTCTATTCTTACCCAGTCTGGTGAGGTGGCGAGCTCGGTGTGTGGCTAACATGAATCTTCCTCATAAGTTGGGTCCAAGATAATCAAAATGAAGCCTCACTTGCTTAGTTCATTTTCTTAATCATTATATTGAGCCCCCATCTTAATTTTTTAATGGCCAATGAATGGATTGAACATTTTGATTTATGGCCTTGTGAAAATTGGGGAGCACAATGTTGATGTTTGTTAGTTGTTATATTTTGAACCAATATATATATATATATATATAATATAATAAAAATCCATTCCCACCATAGACCTTCACAAAAAATTTACTTTCAAAATTAAGTTTTTGAAAAATTTTATCCAGTTACAATTTAAGTCATGTGACTACGATTTAAGGCATAACACACTATTAAGAGGTGCTGTGAATTCACACACTAAGACGATTCTTAAATTAATTTGGCAGCGACGTGGTTGTTTAATAGCATATACATGCTTAAGTCATCTAAAAGGCTCACTTGATACCTAAACCTCTTCGACTTCGTTCAAAGGACTTTGGCCAAGGGTAAAATGTAAAGGACCAAATTTAATATTGAGCTTCAAGTCTATTAATTAAATGGATTTGACTCTTCAGGCTAAGATAATAGGACTCGAGGAGTCAAGCCTATAAATTATTGAGATGATTAAGGGAGATTTAGTGTAATAGGCTTAGAGTAAGGCCCGTTGGATCAATTCATCCAATTTAACCTTTCTTGCTTTAGCTTATACTAAAATAATAAATGAAACCCTTATTTAGGTCTAAACTTATGGAAATAGCTCACTTAAGATCCATTAATAAAGGGTTTCAATCTTAATCATTGATCACCATCATGATTTGACAGATGTGATCAACTATCATTTATTATAAATAAACTACTCACATCTTCATTTAAATAAGAGAATAATACTCATTAACATCATTACTCTGCCAAAACCTTATCATGAAGATCAAACACTTAAACATCTTAAGAACACTACCCCGTTCTTCATTAATTGTGGAGTTTGATGCCATCGTGTTCCTCTATCTATCATCATACGTGTTAGAGCCTCATTAAGGTTACCTACTCCTCCTCCTTACACCTTTCTCTTGATCATCTCATACGAGTCACTTAAGTCGTTTCCTTAGTCACATGTAATGCAGCTTCATATACGATATGTACGTAACACCTGTATCTGTACCTACACTCCCATACATTGCAATGGCTAAATTCCTTGGGAAGGATGATAAAATATGCCTTGAAGCTAAGTGCCTATGGTGTACTGTACAAACCCAGAACGATATTAAAAGCTTAAGTGCTGGCGGATTTCCTGGTCAAGTTCATGGGTAAAGAGGACAGCGTGGAAATTACTAAGAAACCGATATGGTATATTTAAGTCAATAGTTCCTCCATTGGAGAGGGACGTGATGTGAGCCTAATATTGGAAGGACCCCACAATGTTAAGGTTAATTATGCCTTAAAATTTGGATTTCAGTTCAACAATAATGAAACAAAGTATGAGGCCTTGATAGTTATACTCAAACTCATGAAGGAAGTTAGTGTCGAAAAACTCAAAGTTTTCTCTAATTCATAGCTTATGGTGAATTAAGTCAAAGGAAGTTATGCAGTGAAAGAAGAGGAAATGAACAAGTACTTGTTAATAGTATGAATGCTTATAAATGAATTTCAGTCCTTTTCAATTCATAAAATACTAAGGAGTAAGAACATCACTACCAACAAGCTTTTAAAGATAGCCAGCATGTCATTGCTTAATTTAAGTAACAAACTCTTTGTCGAGTTTTTCTTACATAAGAGTTTATCAGTTGCTACATAGAGTTATGAATTAGCTCTTTACTCGAAAGAGAAGTCTTGGATGGATCCTATTGTAGATTACCCGAAAGATAGTATCCTCCTTAACGAAAAGAAAGAAGCTTGAAGATTAATTTATTATGCTACAAATTACACATTGATCGATGATCAACTATATAAGCGAGGTATCTCTCAACCTTGTCTTCGATGCCTCCCACTAAATGATGCATGGTGAGTGTTGTTTAAACTACATGGCGGCGTATGCAGTAACCATGTGAAAGCTCAAACACTGTATATTAGTGCCCTACAACTCGACTATTATTAGCCAACAATGAAAGAAGATGTAAGAACATCTATTCGGCATTGTCCACAATGCTAGAAGCATAAGGCATTAAGTCATGCAACATCCACTAAATTGTGCTATTTGACCAGTCCTTAGCCTTTTGCCTAGTGGGGATTAGACATATTTGGACCATTTCCGAAGTTTATCTCCTATTGAAAAATCATTATTATTGTTGTGGATTATTTCATAAAGTGGGCAAAGGCTAAAGCATTGGTAAGGATAATAGAGTAAAAGGTCGAAGCCTTTGTCTTCAACTTCATTATATCAAGGTTTAGCGTCTCATTCATGATAATCATAGATGATGGAACATAATTCGACAATGACAAGTTTCAAGCATTTTGTGAGAAATACAACATCCACCTTAATTATATGTCGGTAACTCACCCTCAGACTAATGGGTAAGTAGAAGTTGTTAATAAAATTATTTCAGGTAGCTTGAAGAGGAAAGTTAGTTAAGCAAAGGGAAGATAGGTTGATGAATTGCAAGAGGTTGCATGGGGATATCGAACTACTTATAGAACCGTAACAGGGGAAACGCCTTTCAAGATGTCCCATATTTTAAAAGCTATACTGCTAATTGAATTGGACTTACCGAATTTTTAGCACACAAAATTTTGATTTGATGATCAATCAAGTTAGGTTAGTAGCTAATTTGGATACAATCTAGGAAATTAGAGATGTTGTAAAAGCAAGAGTTACAACATACCAGCATAAGTTAACCAGGTATTATAATCAAAAGGTGAGACATAAGGTTTTTCAACCTAGAGATTTGGTTTGTCAAAAGTTAGAGGCGATAGGCGCGTGAGAGAGACAACAAAAACTCGGTGCAAATTGGGAAGACTTAGTTAAGGTTCGGGAAGTCATTGGCAAGAGGGCCTATTGATTAGAAAGGTTGGACGGAACAATGATCCCTCATGCATGTAATGCCAAGAACTTAAAATTTTATTTTAATTAATTCTACAATGTTATGAGCATTCTCGTTTGTTTAGTTGTTTCGAAAAACAATTATGTTATGTTCAAAGTTCTGATTTTTATTTGTTTCTCTTCTTGATCTTTTTATGATCAACGATTTATCGTTTAAAGTTTAGACCTATCATGATTAACAAACTTTATAATTTAGCTATGTGACAGATTAAAGAACATGAATGTTTTGATAGGCGATCTCACGGTACAAACTAAGTGACTAATCGACGTCTCAAATGACTAACGGACGGCCTTCATATAAAAGGCACTCGATATGTTGCATGTGAAACAAAACATGCCAAGAAAGATGGGTGTGTAAAATAAAACATTGTGAGAAAATAAGCGTATGAAATAAAACATGTTTGAAAAGTTCGACATGTGAAATAAAACATGCCAAAAAATGATATAGTACGTGAAATAAAACGTGCTAAAATTACAAAATTACGCATAATGAAATGTGCATAAGATTAATAACAAATACAATGTTAAGTTTTTTTACCATTCGGGCGAATACTGTTTATAAAAAAGATAACAAATCAATTATAAGGGAAACAATCTTATGATATATTCTTGGACTAGTCAAAGGCATTCTCTTAATTAGAAGTTGAAGCCTTATTAGAGCTTATCTCCTTCTCAATGCTTAGGGTTTGGGAAAAGGTAGATTTCTCTTTGTGCACATAGGGGATTTCCTTAGACAAGTGATCTTCATCATCTCCAAGACCTTCGGCACAAGTCTTATTATCACCTTGAATATGGATCTCAACATCTAAATCTTTGTTTACCTCCTTATTACAACTACTGACTTAATCATCAACGTCGATGAAGTCTAAACACAACAGATCATACTTAGGGTGAAACTTAAGGATTTCTTCTCTTGCCACTTGAACCCCCTCTAACAACTTTTTTCTCAATAGTCTTTTGTACTGTTGACTTGGTGTGTCATGATTTCAAGTACCTCTTTGATAGAGGGCTCTTTCCTCGCTGCTTCCTCTAATTCAGCAATATGGCTTTGCAATCTAGAGTTATTGGTCTCCAATTCATTTATTTGCTTCCTGAGCCTGTCTTTTTCATCACTTATTAAGCTAAGTGTTTGGCCCAAACCCCAACACTCTTCCTTCTTTTTACATCTCCTCCTTTAAGTTTTCAATCTCTTTGTATTGCTCATCAACCTTAGCCTTCAAGCTTGAGACTTCATCGGTTGCCAAAGAATGTGCCAATTTCTTGACAGTTAGTTGATCTTGATACTTTTAGGCCTCCATCTTAACCCTGATCCTCACATTCTTAACAACCATTGTTTGAGCCTTTGAGGAATTGTATCCATCTTTAATTTTCTATAGCGAGTAAACAAGATGAAATGATGATTATGATAGATCACCTGGCGAAATATAAAAATTTTTATTATTATTATTACCTATTTCATTTCATTATCAACTTCATCTAAGGCTATTAGAATGTAGCTATTGATCTGTACACAAACAGGATTATTAGCAATCAAATGCACCTAATAATTGAAATGATTTAATTGATATTTATATCATATAGTTTGGCTACAATGTGCACCTTATTACAATCACCAACCCTATTGACATCTTTCTTTGCAATCTCTTTGTCCTTGGGAAGAATAACACCTTCCATCAAGGCCAAGGATTTTATCCTATCACCCTAAATCAAATCAGTATATAGGATGTTGTGGCTCCAACATGGAACGAAGTACTCACCAACCTCTGTATTAGGGACAAATTCGACACTACCAACGTCGAGAGCTTTGTTTTGCATTGTCTCCTTCCCCCTTTCATCTAATTCCTTGAATCTCTTAGTAGGAGGTTAGTCGATGAGTTACTTCCCACTTCTTTTGTTTGTGCTCGGCATAACATCCATTGGGAGTAATGACCTTTTGGTGGCCTCGAGATTGGTGACTTCAGCTTCATTTCAAGCTTCAATTTCTTAATCACCCTTTTTTGGCTTCATAGATGGAGGAAGGTTTTCACTTGGAAGGGTCTCAATTTTTACTGCCTTAGCTAACCTAAGTTTCTTACTCCCTTATCACTTCTCGACTGGGTAAGGGGCCTTTTTCTAGTCCACTACTTGTTTCATTGCTCGCTCTTTTACTACCTTTTTGATAGTAGTCAGTTGAATAATAGCAACCATAGAGGCTATACATTTATCGGCTGTTGATTTCTTGGTCTCTGCTTAAGCCAACAACTTTATAAGGTTTACCTCACCAATACTCATATCTGTAATACAAAGTAGATGGATTAATATTAAAGTGAGAAATAAGAAAGAACTTACATTCTCCGTATCGAATAAGGCCCAAAGGCAACAATTCCTCCCCAAAGTCATGAGAACAACTTTCCTTTTGTAGTTATACTTAGCATGGTAATTACTCAATAGCATACCTTCCTTCTTAGAGAAAATTAGCTCTCTGTTCTTATACTGCCTTATTATCCTCTTGGCATCCTAGAAAAAACATCTTATTTTTCCTTCTCTCTTGATTCTTCTTTGTCGTGACAACATCATTTGGCATCAACTCAATATCCTTAGTGTAAATTGGTTCGGTCCATTAGGTTTAAAAATCCAACTCTTCATCTAAAACAATAGATACGAACTTATTGTACCACTTGTGAATCTTGAATTCCAATTCGTCCATGAATTTTTGCTTATGCCTAGCAGCTACAAAGTACCAATAGTCGAGTTGCCTCCTAATCGTATATAAATACCTAAATAATTGAGGCGTAACCTTGACTTCAACTTCTTTATAGATTATCTCAAAAGTTGCAAGAAGCCAATAAGTGTTTGGTGAGAACATATTTGGCATAACTAAAAAATAGTTGAAGAACTACTTGACAAAAGCTAAGAATGGGAAGCACAGTCTAAAGTCAAGATATTTCAAATAGATGTGAAACTCGCACTCCCTTGGATAACACACCCTTTCCTCTTCTCTCGGCCTCCTAAGGTTCCACGCTTTAGGAAGGTTTTGCCAGTATTTATTATATTTCAAAACAAGAACTCTATCGACGATACTGGCTACTCCATCTAGTGAATCACAAGAGCAAACTATATTATTATACAGATACCTAGCCACATAGCTTCCTTGTTTATCATTTGGATAGGTATCTGCTACGAGATATATAATTCGAGCAACCGAACTACATGAGGAACAAGCCGTCTTGCTCCTTTTTTTGAGGGGGAAGAGGGAGAGGTATCATCAATCTTAGTTGCTTCAGAATCTAAAAGAACAAGTCAATGGATTACGTTTTGATCCATACTTGATTTTAATTATAATAAATCTCATAGAACTTTTTGAAGGTTAAGAGGAAGTGTTGTAAATGAATGAAAGCTTATGAATGCAAATGAAGATGAAGTGAAATTTGTTTTCAGTATTGGAAAATTTCTTAAATATGAATAATTTACCCTCGTAACTATAACATGTTTCTAACAAGTCATGATGCACTGATAGACAATAGCACAGATTATTGAAATGTGTTTCGAGATAGAGATCTAACGGTTATTTAGACATTAACAATTATTAGGCCTGTAGAGTAATTATGGCCAAGGTAACAGCTGTCATGCTTTCCACTATTCGGTCTTCTGATACGTAGGAAAATTGAAAATTATGACCTTTTAGATTTGATGCAATCAGTCTTCCTAAAAGGAAATCAAGGAACTTCCTACCTTACTTAGCATTTACGAAACAGTTCCCTACTCAACCTCACCAAGAATAAAACTATTCCCTTTATCGAATTCTCGATCATAGGAGTTGGGTGTAAGTGTTGATAGTTGGATTTCATTCGTCACAACTCACTTGGCTACTCGATGGATTTCATGCCAAAAAACTCACTTCTCGGCATATGCCGTTTAACATGGATCCATATTTGATTTGAACTAAATAAAAGTGGCGTGAACAATTATCACTTAATATGGTTATATTATATAACTACTCACTATTTTTACATTTCAGGAATGTGCTTGATCAAGAAATCTTCACATGTCTTAATAATCATGCAGTTAACTACTATTTCAGATATTCGATATTCACCTATAAATATAAAAAAGAAGTACTATAAGAACATTTAACAACTCAACTACTTACTTGTCTTACTTTTTTTAATATTTATTTACTGACTGACTGCAATACTCTTAGTTCTTTACATTTTGTAAAAAGGAAATCATTCAAAAACCCTATAATAGCAAGATTAATTTTTCTAAGATATGTTTTTGGGTACAAATTCATGGTATGTCTCTTGCAATTACAATGTTGTTGAAAAAGAATGTTAAGAAGTTAGGTGCAAAAGTGGGAAGAGTTATTATGGTACACGAATTCGATTATTTGAAGCGGGATTATTTATGTGTAAGAGTTTGTTTTGACGTCTCAAAAACATTGATTGATGGTATGTGGGTGAAGAATCAGGATGGGGGCAAATTTTGAAGTCCAGTTCAAATATGAAAGATTAGGGGATTATTGCTGTGCTTGTGGCATCATTGGCCACTTAGAAGCCAAATGCCCCTTTCCGTAAAATTTCAAATCCAGTAAGCTAGGACCATGGCTAAAGGCCACGTATGAATCCATAGCAAATAGAGATCATAATCCTCCTAAGGCTGGGAATGCACGGGAGAAGCATGAGAATTTGTTGATTAAGGAAAGTGTGACCTAAAAAGATGATGAGGCAAAAGAAGTTACTGGGGGAAATTCTTCTAGAGATTTAGCGCCTGCAATCAAGGATATTAACATCCCTTCCTCATCTGCAGAGAAGGACACGCTAGCTGTGGAAAATATTACTCCTAATTCCCCTATAGTGGCCGTTTCTACAATCTAGAAGTGTGCCAGTTGTGCTTTGACTGAGTCTCATTGTCCGGGAGATTCTGCGTGGTCCCTCAAGTTTTTCCCATTTTATTAACCATTTCAAACCAGGCCCATCGTTTTTGAACCTTTCCATGTTACCCACCTTACCTCTATTTCTAGCCCGATGCAGAATCCAACAACTCTTCTGCATCATTGTTCCTTAGCAGATGCAACCCATCCGACCCTCATATCAACCTAAGACCCAAACTCGGAAAACCTTTGTGAGAAACACCAGGAAAGTAACCAAGCCACTTACCTTGTTGAGGAACCATCTAGCCTAACTACAGATAGCCATTCTCTGATTCCTTCAGGTGTGGCTACAGACAGCCCGAAGCAAGTACCATATGTTACGAGTTCTCCAACTAAGCTGGCAACAAACTCTCCCTTGGTAGATAGGAGTAATGAAATACCCTCTCCTATCACTAAAGCTCTTACCAAACTGTCCATTAAAGGCCACGAGATTTTGAGATGCTGCTGCAAGAGGAATGCATTATGAGTAAGAAAGGGAAAACTGTGGAAGTGGACCACCATGGTGGTATTGGAAATAAGAAGAAAGTGTCTAGGAAGAAGAAGCAAGCGACTCAGCTGAGTAGAAAGAGGGTAGTGAAAGGTAAATTGGACATTGAAAGCCAGCTAGTAGAAGTTAAAGTCGAAGAAGTTACAAAGTTTGCATTTGAATGCCATGGTGGCTGGCCGGAAGTCACCCGAGAGCCATGATTATCCTAAGTTAGAACTGTCAAGGGGTGGGTTAACGCTCCATAGTTCGAGAATTGGGGCGCCTTGTTAGGTGCCAGAGACCCTCTTTGGTCTTCCTTGTGGAGACCCGTAATAAAGTAAACAAGGTCGACTTTCTTGGTGGAGTTCACACTTTAATAACTCATACTACATAGACACGATAGGCCTGTCCGGAGGCCTAGCTTTTTGGTGGAGCGATGGATACCAGGTGAACATTTTGGAAAGCTCTCAAAATTTAATAGATACTTGGGTTTGGGACTCAAATTCAACTATCGGAGTCAGAATTTCTTTTTGCTACGCTCGTCTTGACTACTATCCTCGGTTGCTTTTTTGGAATAAACTAAGGGAAATTTTTGGTTTTGTGAACGATGCTTGGCTCGTGATAGGGGATATGAATGGGATTGCTAATAGAGAGGAAAAAAGTGGTGTAAGAGATAAACCTCTCAGACAGAGTTTAGATTTCAACCATATGATGTACGATTGGCAATTCGTGGATGTTGGTTTCCAAGGGCAAGCTTTTTCGAGGTCCAATTGAAGGGATGATAACGGTTTGGTGAAAGAAAGACTCGATAGGGGATTGATAAGTTATGGATGGGCTTAGTTATTCCTAAAGTCTTAGGTCTTTAATTTCCCAGCAAAATGTTTGGACCACTCGCCTATTATTTTAAGAACAGAAAGTATAGAGGCTGCTGGTCCTTGTTTGTTTCGTTTTGATCAAACATGGCCACAAATTGATGGCTTTTGTGATGTGATTAGCAATTCCTGGAATTCTTTGGCTGAAGCACCAGATCTTTCAGGGTTGGTCTTTAAGTTGAATAAGTGTCGGAAAACAATTAATGTGTGGAGAAGAGATCATGTTAGAAATAATCGAGTGCTGATAAAGGAAATTTTGGATGAACTTGCTATTGAACTGAATTAACCGGTTGAGAGAACTGATGTTAATAACATTCGTCGGCTAAAGATTGAGCTTGACCAGGTCTAAGCGCATGAAGAATGTTATTGGAAGCAATGATCTTGAGTGAGTTGGTTGAATTGTGGGGACAAAATTACGAAGTTTTTTTACCAAACCACTACTGCTAGATGGGCTCGAAATAAGGTTTTAAGGATTAAGTCGGGTGATGATTGCTGGCTGGAGGATGAGAAAGATATCTCAGATGCATTTCTAGACTCCTTCACTGGGCTTTATACTTTCAACGTTACCCATCAGCAATATGAGTCTCTACATTACATAGATAGAGTGATATCTGGGGGATAAAATACATGGGTTACTAGACCTGTTGATGATGAGAAAGTTAAAACTACGGTATTTAGCATGGGGGCTCATAAAGCAATAGGACCAGATGGATTCAATGGTCTTTTCTTCTAGGCAAATTGGTGTGGTGAGGAATTTTTTAATGGAAGCAATTAAGCACTTTTTCACATCAGGTAAGTTTCCTTACAATTTAAATAATACTGACATTGTTCTCATTCCAAAATGTAAGGGTCTAGAGTCAATTTCACAATTCAAACATATTAGTCTCTGGCAACTTTGTGTATAAAATTATTTCTAAGATCATAGCTAATAGACTTCAACCCATCCTAAATTCCATTGTTACCCCTTATCAAAGTGCTTTTATTCCAGCCCAACTCAATCAAAATAATATTATTATCCCCATGAAGTTTTTCATGCTCTTAAACTTAAAAAAGTTTGGAGAGATTATGATTGTGCGGTTAAAATTGATATGGCAAAAGTATATGACATGGTAGAATGGAAGTTCTTAGAAGAGCTTACTGAAAAAAAAAAAAAAAGGTTTTAGTCATATTTGGATTGGATGGATTATGAACTGTGTCAAATCGGCATCATATAACTTGATGCTGAATGGGAAACGGGTAAGATCATTTAAGCCTTTGAGGGGTCAGAGACCCTATCTCCCCTTATTTATTCATCCTTGTTGCTGATACTCGTATATTTGATGATTCATAAGGAGAGTTTGCTGGGAAATATTAAGGGGATTAAGATTAAACAGCATAGCCCTGAGCTAACGCGCCTATTTTTTACAGATGATTCCCTCCTTTTTGTGAAGGTATCTGATGACTCGATTTCACAAATGAGGAAAGTGTTGGATCTCTATTGCAGGGACTCTGGGCAAGTGATTAGCTTTCCTAAATCGTCCATTACCTTTAGCAAAAACGCCCCTGTTGATGTACAGAAGAAGTATTGTGATGTGCTCCAGATTACTCAAACAAATAAGCCGGGGAAGTATCTAGGCATTCCTACTGAATGTGGGAAGTCAAAATACGATGCTTTACGGACGGTCAAAGAGCGTATCGTCAACAAACTTCAAGGGTTGAAGAACCTGCTGTTGTCACTTGGAGGTAGGGAAATTCGTATTAAGGCTGTTGCGTTTGCTGCCCCTATATATGTAATGAATGTTTTTTTGTTCCCTAAGAAATGATGTGAGGAAGTAACAACTCTTATTGCTCGGTTTTGGTGGGGAGGGAATGCTTCTAAAAGGAAGATACATTGGAAGAAATGGGAGGAATTAACTATACCTAAGCATCTCGATGATTTGGGATTTAGAGATTTAGAGGACTTCAATGTGGCTCTATTGGGTAAATTAGCATGGAGAGCTTTGCAGAGCCCTAATGCTCTTTGGGTTAGAGTTTTAAAGAGTATTTATTTTACTGATGTTGATTTTCCTAATGCTAGAATTGGTGATTGTTCTCCATGGGTTTGGCGGATTATTTGCAGGGAGAAGGATTTTATAGCCACAAAATACCTCTTGGATGTTGGAAATGGGGAACATATTAGAATTTAGGAAGACCTATGGGTCCTAGATATTGAAGGTTTTAAGTTGAATCCTCCACGTCTGTCAGAGATAAATAGAAATCAGCAAGTTGGAATTTGGATTTGCTTGGCTCTCATGTGTCTTTGGTAGAAGAAAGAGCAATTCAAAAAATTGTGCTGTCTGTACCATTAAGGGAGGATAGGATTGTGTGGCCTTATGAAAGAACGGGTGAATACTTTGTTAAATCTGGATATAGAAGATTGAGAAGTATCCATTTTCAGCAGGGTATGACAGCGAATAATCCATCCTCTTCTTCCCAGCGGTGGACTACCATATGGCAGATGGACTACATGCCGAACATGGAACATTTATTATGGAGGATTTGCGCAAATTCATTAGCAACTAATGCCAATCTGTTTAGGAGACATCTCAGATAAACCCCGGTTTGTCATTTCTGTCAGGAGGAAGAGACTGTAGTGCATCAATTTACTAGATGTAGTTGGGTGCAGTGTGTTTGGTCTGATTTATTGGGTATTAGAACAAATTCTTGGCCATATAATACGTTTGAAGAATGGTCTCTTAGACTGACAGATTAGTTGTTTGCAAATTGCTCCCATGGGAAAGAGGTGCTTATGAAAATTGGTGTAATTATATGGTATCTTTGGAAGCATCGTAATGAATGTTAGGCTAATAATCAAGATCCTGATGCAAGAGTTGTTATTTATAAAATCAATGCTGCTATCATTGAATGGGAACACCAAAGAACAGTTGTTGCGTGACAAGATTCTCCGGGAAATACTTCCAATCTTTGTAATCTTGAGTCTGTTTTTTTGTGCAGAGTTTCAGCAGACCCTTGAAGAAGCAAGTAGTGTTGGTCCGCATTCTAGCTGAGAGAGGGAGTCCCATATTGCAGCAGCTGATGTTGGAGTAGTGGATAGAGCAAAATTGGTCGTAGCTGATCAGCATCAAGCTGAAGAAGTTGCTGTCAAAGTTGATGAAGTCACACAAGTACGGATGGATGGACAACAGCACGTTGATGCAGAATTCTTGGGTCCTTTTCCTAAGAGGAGCTAGCTGCAAGCCATCACGAATCTTGATGTTTCTGATCGGCTTATTTGCTTTGAGATGCAATCGGTAGTCTCTATTTGTTGGAAGGATGGGGTGCATCGTGATCTGCAGATAGCAAGGACAGTTTCGAACTTGCTTCTTGATGTTGCTGTGCGTTGCATAGATGGGGCTAGCCAAATCCAATCTTCAACAGAAGCATCGTGGGGTGAAGGAAGGCCAGATGTGTGGGAATCATTTAAAAATCAATTCTGACAGTTCTGTAGATTTGAAAAGAGAAGAGGCAGGGATTGGTTTTGTTGTAGGAAAGAGTAATTTGAGTTGTGTGGTGGCTGTGTCAAGACAAGTTGCTATTATTGATGTAGAATCATGTGAAGATCTGGCCATAAAAGAAGCTATGTCTTTTGCAATTTCATCTACCTGGACAAGTGTGGAGTTCGAGGTGCTCCTCTTATTTCAAGTATTTTAGATATCAATAAGGCCTCTTGGAAGTCAAAGCATTTGGTTCAGGACATCATTGCTCCTAAGAGTTTCTTTTCTTTCTATTCCTTTAAATTTATTTCTAGGAAAGCTAATGCTAGTACCAACTGGGTTGCAACCTAGGGTAGAAAGGGAATTCGCAAAATCTATTGCAAGAGTGATCTCTCATGTCCTTTAGTCTCTCTTTTGTTTGTTGATGCTGGATCCAGACCACCTAATGTTAGTTGTTTCTGATGATTAATTATCAATAAAGTTCCTTTCTGTCCAAAAAAACAAAAAAAGACCCCATAATTTACAGGTAGTTCCATCATCGTATGATTTCATATAATTGGCCCCAATTAACTCATTTGGTAATATATAAATGGAAAAATTTGGAACTGAAGCTCCAAGGAGTTGGTCTGTTAGTTAATGCTTGAGAAATCTCATGACAGCTGCTGAAGATCATGAGCTCTAAGTTTCGTTATGCATATTTTATAGGGTTATCTAAAAAAAGTAAGTTACGTTTAACGGTGTACAGATTTTTTAAGGTTGTTTTGTGTGCTTAATCCAACTATGATTATGTTGCATTGCTGATAAAAGTCAATTATAAGCATTCTATATCATGTTGTGGGGTGAGTAAATATACCTCGTATTATTTGTGAGCAACGTATCATTTGTTAGAGATAATGACAAACACAATATTGAGGCAAATAATTGATTACGTGATACAATATTATAAGAACGAAACGTGCAATACACATACAGCGTTACTCAACATAGCAGCACAGTCATGATTTATATATATATATATATAATAAAACAAAAATTCATTTCATTGATTTATGAAATATTTACAAACATTGAGTATTACATTTAGATTATTTGCTCAAAAGAAAACATAGAAAGAGAAACATTAAAAGTATAAGAAGGGATAGGTATGATCTTATACCTTAAGATAAAAGCATATGTATGTTTTTTAATTGTAAAAAAGGAGGAGAAAGAATGTACAAGAGAAGGGAAAGATGAAGAGAAGAGGAAATTCAGATTGGAAGAGAATCGGAGAGAAAAGGGATGTAAGAAGTAGTAAAAGAGGATGTCTTGAGAGGAGAAATGAGGATCATTATATAAAAAGAGAAGCGGATAGTTCACTATTCATGAATAGTGTAAATTGGCCAACATATTAATGTAGAAATAGTGAAAGGAAGAGACGGTTTACAGTAGCAAATAGTAAAAAGTCAGTGAATAAAATCATTATGTCAGATAATGGAGTTTGACATCATTGTGATATCATTGTGCACTATAATATATGTGAGTATACGTATCTTCTACTGATGAATTTTACTGCAAAATACATTGAGAAATACATTAAAAATTACAGAATATATATTAAAAATATATTCATGAATTAGCCAAATCTATTCCATAATAGTCATCTTCATTAGTGTTTTCACTGTGATGAGAGCTTGAATCTAAGATTGATCCGATAGTTGATTCATTGAGAGATGCCAATGCCTTTTCTAATATTTTTTTTTATTTGTTCTGGTGATGAAACATTGGCCACGAAGTCATTAGAAAACTTTTGTCATGAAGGAATGGAGTTACTACATTCTTTTGAACCATTGAAAATTTGTTCTTGTTAATTCATTCTAAAATTATATTTTCTTCAATTTTATTCCATAGCTTAAACCCATCCCATCACTTTACAACATTAATTTCTTTAGGTTTCAAATAATATTTTTTAAATCATTCAAAGAAAAATATTTGAAAACTATTTTCATACATAAAATTATAATATTCATCCTTTACTTGTTTAATAATATTATTAAAAGTTTCAAAATACCGTTTTTTAATTTTTTGGTGAATTAAACTTTTTATTTAAGAAAATCATATTCGATTCAAAAGGTTTTTCTAAAACATTAACTTCTAAATGATGATTCATCCTTGATCATGAATAGAATATTGGGTTTGGTGGCTTCAAGCCATGATCAAATGTTAGTCAAGCTTTTCTTTAGGAGTTCCTTCCCTTTTCCTTTGTCCTTTTTTGGAAGCATCTTTCTGCAAGAATTTATAGGTAAGAAAGTTAGAAAGAGAATTGGAAGATTTATTGACATGCTCTATATCGAAATAAAAAACAAATAAAATTGACTAACATCTAGCAAAAATCTATTTTAAAGCAATATTTTGAACATTCTTTAATAGAACATCTTTAGTAGCTTTATAATCAATTTGTAAAAGAAATTTTTTTTATTTAACAAATCACCTTGAAATTCGGAGATTATTAAAATAATTGCTAAAATTTCCTTTTTGATTGTAGAGTAATTTTTCTAACATTCATTCTAGTATTTAGAAATAAATTGAACAACATTTTCTTTATCATTTTGCTTTTGTTTTAAGATCCCATCGAATGAAATATGAAATGCATCCGTCTCTACTATTTTGAATAGTGATGGGTCTAGAATATGGAGACATGGATTTTCATTAATTTTTTGCTTAATTTTCTTAATAATCTGTGTGATATTCAGACCATTGTGGAGGATTCTTTCTTAATATTTGATAAAGTAATTTACATAAAATATTCAGATTAGAAAAGAAATCAATAACATAATTTGAACTTCCTAGTAATCTTTGGAGTTGATTTTCATCCTTGATTTTATTAGAAAATTTAGATGCTCAATGTTACCCAATAGCCTAACATCGCTCAGT
The DNA here is from genome assembly GCA_024138015.1 of Lumnitzera littorea. Lineage (NCBI taxonomy): Eukaryota > Viridiplantae > Streptophyta > Magnoliopsida > Myrtales > Combretaceae > Lumnitzera > Lumnitzera littorea. The sequence goes on from JAMXBB010000007.1 coordinate 90,587,953, forward strand.
CCATCGCCTAATCCACCGCCCAGCGTTACCTAATAGTACCTAGTCCATTGCCCCAACACAGCCTAGGGTTGCCTAGTCCACTACCCAACATTGCCTAACGTCACCCAGCACCACCCAGTCCATTGCCCAGTCTACCGCTTAGCGTTGCCCAACAGCACCCAATCCGTTACCCAATCCATCGCCTAACATTGCCTAGTCCATTGCCCAATCCACTGCCTAGTGTTGCCTAACAGCGCCCATTCCATCGCCCAACAGTACTTAGTTTGTTGGTCCAGTATCGCCTAGTCTACCGCCCAACTTCGTCCAGCAGCGCCCAGTTTGTCACCCAACGTTGCCCAACAGTACCTAATCCACCAACCAATATTGCCCACTTCATCGCCCAGCAGCTCATAGTCTACCGCTCAATACCGACATGATTCAATGTTAGGTAAATTTTCATTAAATTTTTTATTATTTATTTATTTCATTAATTTTTATTAATTTACTTTATTAGTTATGTTTTTATTGCTTTTATTAACTATTTTTGTATTCAAATATAGTTTTTTTTTTGTTTTGTTATATTTATTTTATTGCAATAAAATTTAGTTGAATTAAGTTTGCTTTTAAATCACGTTTTATTTAATAAAAAATATTTTTGACACATAGTAGTTTAAAAAAATAAAAAATCTTAAATTGAGTTTTTTCAAAAAGATTATATTAGTTAGGACTTTTTATTAAATTCGAAAAATTAGATTTTTTATGTTTGTTTTTTTAAATAATAAATGGATAAAAAAACACAAATTTGTCTCCATTTTCAAAATAAAAATAACCTACCCACTAAATATTTTATAAAAAAAAAAGAACTATGGCCGGTTTGATCCTGATTAGCGGGTATGTAGGCATTTTTAAGGCAACCGTTAAAAAAATAGAAAAAATTTTCCTTTTTTAGAAATTTGTAATAAAAATTAAAAAAATCATTTTTAGTTACTTTTGCCTATTTAAGTGCATTTTAACATTTTTAGAAAAATTAAAAAGAAAAAAGGCCCATCAAATTTTTTTTAATTTTCACATGATAACTTAGTCTTAATAGGTTAGGCTTTGAACACTGGTTTTTTTGGTTTGATTTTTCTAAAAAATCGATTTTTAGAATATTCATAAACTAGTGGTCAAATTAGAGTTTTCTCACTTGCAAACCCTAACTCTATTTTTTATACTGGTTGGCGGCTCCAATTTTTTTTTAGAAAAGTATTTCCTTAAATTTAATGTCGAGTAATTTATATTAAGTTGGCTGGGCTTGATATAGGTTAAACTAAGGAAATCGAAATAGAGCTCAACAGAATTGGTGACTCTATTAGGGAAGCTATGTAGGTTAGCTATGTAAAAATTAAAAATTAATTGATGAGCTTTTGTATTTTTTTTTTATTGTATTATAATTGTACTAACTGAGTTTTTAGTGATGCAAGCCCTAAGAAAAAAGCTCGGCCCAATAGGTCCTATTAGGGAATTAAGGGGTGTTTTCTTTTTATTTATTTTATAATAATCATCTGCATATTTAGATGTGGTCAGACTTGAGCTATCTTAAGAACTTAAGATGGGCCGTCATTGTGTAACCCTTAAGTCGTTGGGATCTTTACCTTTACTTGGCAACGATATACGAGCCACACTCAAGCTTTGATAGAGCCCACTAGGCTTCTCTTTAGAAAGCCTTGAAACTATAGAGTTTAAGACTCATAGACCCTACCTTCTTGCATTATTCTTTTGGAAAAAAGAGAAGTTATTTTTAAAATTATAGGAAAAGTTTGATTTAATCTGCGGTCAATTATTGTCCATTTTCAATTGAAAAAATCAGTAACCCTTATATTTAAGTATACACGAGCTTCATTTTTATTAAATCTTATTTTGAATATATTTATATATAAGGATGCTCTTTGACCACAGATTTATCATACTCCCCATAATGTATTAATAACCAACCCCATTGCATTGCACACATATATAACATACTACATCACATTTATTTTGCATAGTTGTTTGTATGTGTTATCTTTTGTAATATATGTGCATCTTGTAGGTTTTGTTTTATTTCATCAGTAATAGGTAGTGTAATATAACATTTAATATAAAATGCTCAAAATCATTAGTATTCTCCTTATGCCAATGTTAAAAAAAAGACTTCTATATCAACTTATAATTTTTTTTTTTGGGTATGTAATTATGGAAATTAATAATGATAAAGATTATTATGGAACTGTCATTTTTTTAATAAAGACTTTCTAAAAAATTTCTTTTTAAAAAAGGAAATTTCAAAAGATATTTTATTATTAAAAACTAATTTCATGATAATTATTTACTCAGTTGATTTCTATTATAATGCCATACATGTACCATACTATTAGGAACTAACAAAATAAAAAAAATGAAAAAAAAAAAGATTTAATCATTAGATTTCCATTGTGAATTATTTTCCATCTTAAGGTTATTAATCTTGCAAATGTCTAAGTTCTTATTCTTCGTGTTTAGCCCTTAGGTTGTCACGGTCCTAATAGAGTTTTCTCTATGAGTTATTACCCTTGTGTCATTTATTCAATAAGTTTTTCATTATAAAATAATTTTCGCTTCTCCATATCATCCTTGTAATATTATCGTCATCTTATGTCCTTGGTAATCAATCCTAATGTTTTCTTTATTTAGATTTGTCGATGTCAATATTAGGTTTCTATGACATAAAATAAGCATTGATTTTCTAATAAAAGTTTCCAAAAAAAAAAAAAAAGAATGGTTTTCAAAACTAAAAACTCGATGTAGTGTTGCTAATAAGAAAGGATTCTTGTAGGCTTTGAAAAATTACTTTCAAAGTTATCTGACCCAACCTGAAGCCCATAATCACTCATTTTAAAAAACAAGATGTTTAAAGCTCTTGAACATAAAATAGGCACAATAGAAGGAGGTCTAAGCAAACATGAGGAACAAGTCGAGGCCATAGCTTATATCTAAGCCCAAGAGCCTATTGATACACCATCTCAAGCATACAAGTTTAAAGAGTTGTAGATTCAAGGTTCTACTATCAACATGATACAAAGTTTTGAAGAGTTGCCAAAAGTGAATTTGAATGGTCAAGCCTAGGGGACATGTTACTGCCAAGGTTTGGAAGAAAAGGTTGCTACCCTAAAAGAAAAGTCGATGATATTAGAAAAAAGGCTCACTAACATGAATATGGCGATGGGTTATGTGCTTAAGTAGCTCGAAAACCTACATTTTAATATGAATAGGAATTTACAGCCTAAGTATGAAGATGATTCAATAAAAGAGAAATCAAGAGTGGATGTGCCAATTGAGAAAGCTTACAATCAAGATAAACCCGTCTATAACAAGAAGAGGTGATTTATGTAGTTCTAGATTCCAATGGCCCAAGTGTTCAAGCAATTGAGAGACGTGGGACTACTAACATGCGAAAACCCAACAAGGAAATGTAAGCCAAGGGATCGTGACCCCAACAAATGGTGTGAATACCATGTGGGCCAAGTAGGGCATACCATTGAAGATTGTTGGAGATTGAAGCATAAGGTGTAAGATTTGATTGATGCTAAGATTATCCAACCAAGTTTTTTAGAGAATGATGGGTTGATTAGCAATCGTATTCCTTCCCCAAGTTTTGAAAGGGCATCAAATAAACAACCTCCAGCATCAGGCATTAAGGATCTGTTACTATCATCTGACTAGGTGGCTCACCACTTAAAGCGGTTGGGTATATCTTTAAGAGATCAATTCAATTAAATGGACTGAGTTTGAAGAAGTGACAGAAATATAGGGGCAAAAAAAAAAAAAATAGGAAAGAATTTTAGTTCCTACATTTTCTTTCATTTTGGAGCTTATAATAGATACGAGTTATTGAATAAAGTAGTTTTGTTTGCTATGAAGCTAGTTTAATTAAAATAGGGGCATTTTGAATGAGTGAAAATGGATAAAGAAAATGTGAACTTGGAGCTTAAAATTTTCTACCTAAGGGAATGATAACACATTACTTGAAAAGTTCAGGATAAAAAGAGGCAACCCATGTCCCAAACACTACCCTTAGACATACATGAGAGAAGAGTGTTATCAAGGTGAATAATTGGGATCATTCCTTAAAGGACACCTATTTTGAACTTGGTATATATGTCAAAATGATATTAGGCATTCATTTCATTATCCTTAAATACGATTATCCCTTACAAACCCACTTGAACCTTCAAGGGATTTTTCTTAAAATTAGCCCTATCAAGAACCACCCCAAACTGGGGCAATCAAGAGGTTAGGATCATTAATTTGGAGAAAATGAGTAGATTAACTTATGCTTGCCTTAGTTTTGCTAATTCACGAGCAAATGTTATCGTAGATAATTTAATTTCTTTAGGATGAAGAAGAATTTCAAACCATATACACCTCACTCGGGCCTATACATTCATTTAAGCACATCAAGTCCATACATTCTTTCCTAAACACTTTAAAGCCATATACACTTCTCCCAAGCTTATACACCTTAAACTTACCTTTTGGTGCTTCGGATCCTATTAAGTGAAACCTCAACAATGGAAGGTTAACTAAAAAAAAAAAAAAAGGGAAAAAGAAGGAAGAAAAGAAAAAAGAGAAAAAAAGAAAAAACAAGGAGAAAAAGAAAAAGTGAAAAAAAGATTGAAGATATTAGCAAGATGATCACCTTAAAAAAAAAAAAAAGTTAGCCAAATAAAGCCTAAAGTTTGAACTGGTGATGGTATCCAAAGTCTGAACATTATCAATTCCTAAGCCCAAAAGCAAAGCCCTCATTTTATGATCCTCCCTCATTATACCAACTTTAATGAAACTCTTTTGACTAAAGAAATCAACTTATCTTAAGTTAAATTTGCTCATGAAACTGGAGCAAGCCCATGTTTAGTTTCTCTTAAGTTCTTAGCTTGTAAACCCGGGACTAATTGTAAATGATTTCTTTAAAATTAGCTAAGTACATTGATTTCCATTTGCTTAAACCATTGACCAAAAGCCTTACATTGCAAACCTAGAAAAAACTTATTGATTGAGTAGAATATACCACTTACAAGGAAGGCCACAATTTTTTGGAATTGATGCTGAGAGTAAAAGCAGACCTATGAGAGTGTAAGGAAGTCCAATTTGACTAAACATTTCAAGTAATGATATCTATCCCCTTAGTGGAAAATTGAAGAGTTGAGTACTATTACAAGTTAGAAATCAATGCTTCTAAAAAGTTTAAAGATCATGAATTATGCTTCAGGAAATGAGATTGAAAGAACGAGTGATCAATAGGTAAAGGGCAAGCTAACCCCTTATTGGTGATCTTTAAGAGTTTTCAAGACTTTCTTACTTGTTAGCAGCACAATTTTCTATCAAAAAGTGTTTTTTTTTTTTTGAAAAAAGAGAAAAAAGAATAACTTTTAAAAAATTTTTTAGGAATCATCAAAATCCTTCAAACTCAAGTCATAAATCAATTTGTCAAAACTCATGAAAGTTTTGTTACTTCCTGAATCACTTGCTCAATGGAGTGCCATTTAGCCCTTTCTAGGACTGCTTGCTTATAGGAGCACTATCTTATTTAGTCTTTTTCTAGGATCGCTTGCTCAAAGGAGTGTTGTCCTACCTATTCTTTAGTTGGATAGCCTGCTTAAAGGAGCGTAGTCTTAGTCCTTTCTAGGTTCGCTTGCTCATAAAAGCGTTGCCCTATCTATTCATTTGTAGAATCGCTTGGATCGCTTGCTTAAAGGAATGTTGTCTAGTCATTTAAAAGATCGCTTGTACATGAGAGCATTGTCCCATTTTGTCTTTAATAAAATGTCATCTTATCTTGTCTCTGAAAGATCTATCCTTTCAAGCAATTCATCCTAAAGAGATTTATTCTCTTCAAACAAGTCAAAAAGAATCTTAAAGAGATCTATCATCTTCGGGTCATCAAAGTAAAGTCAGTTTTGAAGAGATCTATTCTCTTCGAGTTACTAAAGTGAAATCAGTTTTCGAAGCGATCTATCCTCTTCAAATTAACCAAATAAATCTCGAAGAGATCTATCTTCTCCAGATTAACCAAGTTGAATCTTGAAGAGATCTATCCTCTTCAAATTAACGAAGTTGAATCTTAGAGAGATCTATTCTCTTTAGATTAGCTAAAACCAATCTTAAAGAGATCTATCTTCTTTGGGTCACCTAAGTGAAATTAGTTTTTTAAGAAATCTATCCTCTTCAAATCAAATTGAAAGGAATCTCAAAGAGATCTATCTTCTTCGGATCATCCACCAAACCAAAATAAATTATTTTTGAAATCTCGAAGAGATCTATCCTCTTCAGATCATTCATTAAACCAAAACAAGTTTTTTGAAATCTCGAAGAGATTTATCCTCTTCGAATTATTCACTAAACCAAACAAATTAATTTTACCTTTGATGGTTCTTACCCTATCCATCTAAAATAGGCCCCTTTGAAATTTTAGCTTTATCATTCTAAGATAGACACCATTAAGCCCTATTTTTCCAAGATAGGCCCCTCTTGAAAATTTTGCTCTATCCTTCCAAAATAGATACCATTAAGCCATATCCTTTCAAGATAAGCCTCCTTGAAATTTTTGCTCTATCCTTCTAAGATAAGCCTCCTTTGAAAATTTTTGCTCTGTCCTTCCAAGATAGACATCATTAAACTCTATCCTTTTAAGATAGGCTCCCCTTGAAATTTTTGCTTTATCCTTCCAAGATAAATACCATTAAGCCCTATCCTTCCAAGATAGCCCCCTTTTGAAAATTTTTGCTCTATCCTTCCAAGATAGACACTATTAAGCCCTATCTTTCTAAGATAAGCCCCCTTTGAAAATTTTTACTCTATTTTTCTAAGATAAGCTCTCCTTGAAATTTTTGCTTTATCCTTCCAAGATAGACCCCATTAAGTCTTATCCTTGCAAGATAAGCCCCCTTGAAATTTTTGCTTTATCTTTCCAAAATAGACACCATTAAGCCCTATCCTTCCAAAATAAGCTTCCCTTGAAATTTTTATTCTATCCTTCTAAGATATACCCCATTAAGCCTTATCCTTTCAAGATAAGCTCTCCTTAAAATTTTTGCTCCATCCTTCCAAGATAGACACCATTATGCCTTATCCTTTCAAGATGGGCAACTCATTCTTTACATCGACCTTTCAAGTTGGTAAAAAATAAAACACAACTTAGTTAGTCAGTTAAAAAATGAGTTTGGCAAAAATGGGTATGACAAAAATGGATATCTCTTTTATCTTTATAGTAAAGTTCTAATCAAACTTCACTATAAAGAGGGATAGTTATAGATATCTCATTTTTGCCAAATTATTTTCATTAATTAAGCTAAGTAAATAAAAATAAAAAATAAAAAAAATTCAAAGAAAATAAAAAAAATAATAAACTAAGAGAAACGAAAATTCAAAAAAAAAAGAAAGAAAAAAAAAAAGAAAATCAAGTTACGAGTCAAGTTGTGTCGAGTTGGGTTGAATCCATTAGTTTTGGGCTAGACTGATTTAGGGACTAAAAATCAAGATTTGTTAAATTATTGGGCTAAATTGGATCGAGTCGGACTGGGCCTTAAAAGAAAAGCCTTAACTAGTTAAGGTTTCTAGAAGCCAAGGTGAATCTAAGTTAAATAAAAAACAAATCTTTCATATCATATTGACTAGGGATTTAATGAGAACTTTTCTTTTTAATCATACGTACTACCCAGTGTCGCCCAGTTCGTTGCCTAGTGTCGCCTAATCCACCGCCCATCATCGCCTAGCACCGCTTAATGTCACCTAGGCTACCACCCAGCATCGCCCTGTCTAGTACCCAGCATCACCTGGCACTACCTAGTCCGTTGCCCAGCGTCGCCTAACACTGCCCAGTCCATTGCCCAGTCCATTGCCTAGCGTCACCTAATAGCGCCCAATCCATCACCCAACGTCACCTAGCAGCACCTAGTCCGTCGCCCAGCATCGCTTAGTCTACTGCCCAACGTTACCTGGTAGCACCCAGTCTGTCGCCTAGTATTGCCCAACAGTGCCCAGTCTACCGCCCAACCTCGCATAGTCTACCACCTATCACCGGCCAATACCGAAATGATCCGACGTTAGGTAAATTTTCATTAATTTTTTTATTATTTATTTATTTCATTAATTTTTATTAATGTACTTTATTAGTTATGTTCTTTTTTCCTTTATTAACTATTTTTGTGTTCAAGTACAAGTTCTTTTTTCTTTTGTTATTATTTATTTTATTGCAATAAAATATAGTTGAATTAAGTTTTTATTTTTAAAATCACGTTTTATTTAATAATTTTTTTTTACACATAGTAGTTTTAAAAAAAGAAATAAAAAATCTTAAATTGAGTTTTTTAAAAAAGATTCTATTAGTTAGGGTTTTTTTTTTATTAAATTTGGAAAATTAGATTTTTTATGTTTTTTTAAATAATAAATGAAAATGTAAATTTGACTCGATTTTTAAAATAAAAATAACACACCCACTAAATATTTTATAAAAAAAGAGAACTACGGTCGGTTTGATCCCGATTAGTTGGTATGTAAGCACCTTTGGGGTAACTATTAAAAAAATAATTTTTTTTCCTTTTTTAGAAATTCGTAACAAAAATAAAAAAATTATTTTTAGTTACTTTTGCCTATTTAGGTGCATTTTAACATTTTTAGAAAAATTACAAAAAAAAAAGCCCATCAAATTTCTTTTAGTTTTCACATAGTAACTTAATCTTAATAAGTTATCCCTTGAACTCCAGTTTTTCTGGTTCGATTTTTCTAAAAAATCAATTTTTAAAATATTCGTAAACTAGTGGTTAAATTAGGGTTTTTCCACCTAGAAACCCTAATTCTATTTTTGTTTTACTAGTTGAATTGGTTGGCGACTCCAATTTTTTTTGAAAAAATTTCTTTTAGAAATGTATTTCTTTAAGTTTAATGTCGAGTAATTTATATTAAGTGAGCCGGGCTTGATATAGGTTAAACTAAGAAAATCGAAATAGGGCTTGACATCTAAAATTCAAAAGGAGCATTTTTAAGTCTAAAGAGCATAACATTTCATTCAAACTGACTAAATGGAACAGTGAATGTGGTTTTATACCTATCAAACTCTTCAATATGAATTTGCCAAAATTGAGATTTCATATGGAACTTTAAAAATATTTTAGTATTATGTAATCTATTAAGTAAATCTCTTTTATTAGGTATTGGATACCTAATCTATTTTAGAGTGTTATTGAGAGGTATAGTTAATTACTAACCTAGGTATACCTCTCATAATTTCAGTATTTTTATTGATATAAAAAGCTGAATAGATCTAAGGAAACTTACTCTTACAAATTAATTTTTTATTGAATAAATCATTAATCTCATTTTTGCAACAATTTAAAACTTCATTATTCATTTGAGATGGTCTTACTTTAGTTGGGATATTGTTTTTATTAAAATCATTTTCATAAGGTAATTCTACAATATGAGATTTACAATTCCAAAAAGCATTAGGTAATGTTGAATATATTAAATTTTTAATTTCTAATTCTAAATTCTAAATTTTCTTTTTTAAATTTTCATTAAAAAGTTAACTTTCAATTCTTTTGAATTCAAGATCATTTTTAAATACATTAAATATTTTTTTTTATATTCAATTAAACAATTTAATTCAAAAATTGAATTATCTTTCAATTCATTTAAATGTTTTGTTCATGTTTTTGAGAAAAAATTGAAAACAATTTTCTTTTTGAAATAATGTGTCTCAATACTTGAATTATTAGCACAAAATGGTTGAATTAAATTAATAAAAGGTGTTCCTAAAATAACATTTTGCTTTAGATTTTTAACAAGAATAAAAATAGTTTTATAGAAAACATTTTCTTTTATTATTTCAGGATTGGATAATTTAAATTTGATATGCAATTTGTTACTTGATGTAGAGCTTAGAGATTGGGTTATTTTTTCAAAATATTTTGTTGGAATTAACCTTTCTCTAATACAATTCAAATTAGCACCAGTATCAAACAATGCAGTTATTTCTAAATTAAATTCATTATTAATTCAAATTGTAACGTTAATAATTCATTTTCTTGTTTTTATCTCCACGAGTTGCATTAAATAATCAGAGTTATCAAATTTTTATTGGTCATTATCATTGTTTGAAGTTTATGTATTATTACAAAGTTTAGATTCATTATCAAAATATTCTTGAATGACCATTTTTTGTTTGAATTCAAGAAAATCCTTTTGAAGTTTTAATTGTATTAATTTTAACTCTTTTATTTTTTGTTTTTGAACATTGATTTCATTATGAAGATCGTTTATAGAGGTAGATTTTTTCTATGATTTTTTTACCTCTTTTAAGAGTTTCCTTAAGATTGTAAGGTAAATTACTTATAAGTGAAAGAGTAGTTTTGTTAACATTTTTTTTAAATAATTAAGTTTTTCATTATCATTACTCATAAGGTTAATTTTATGAAGAATTTCTTTTTATTCATTGGTTAAAACATTAATTTCATTATTATCATTAGAAGATGTTGATGTTGATTCAATATCATGACTTGAATCCCATTATCACAATCTTCTTCAAATGTAGAAGATTCATTATTTGTAAAAATTTGTAAAATATTTTCTATTGTTTGTTCATCTAGATTTAATTCATTAAATTTATTATTGATCCTATAGAAGTTTGCTGTATGACTAATTTTTTTACATTTATGACATCTTAATTGTTTATAAGATTTTCTTTTATATTTTTTATCCATTGGTTTCTTTTCATTTTCAAATTTTTTTAGAAATTTTCTCTTAAAATTTCTTCTTGGTTTTTTATACAAACATTGTGAACGTGGATGAGAGAGTTTTACATTCTTTTTCTTCTTTTTATCAATAAAAGAATGATAATATTGAGCATAAAAATTACCGAGACTTTGACATTTCATGCATTGTTCATTTTTTAATTGTTTTTGCAATCTAATAGTTGTACATAAATTAGTTCCAATTTTGAATACATATCATGCTAATTCCCCATATGAAAAATTATTATAAGGAATTTCACTGTTATTTTTTTCTCGGATTTTATTCTTAACTCGTTGTCCTATTAACTTAGGTAAACCGGTTAAGAACTTTTCTTTCCAAAAGGGTTGGTTACAATCATTTCTAAGAAGAACTCTCTAAAAATAGATATCTTTATATTGACAGAAATCACTTAAGGATTTACATTTCATTTTATACAACAAATTTAAGGTTTTATCCCTAATATATGAAGGATCTCTTATGAAATGTTAGCTAATTGAGAATACAAGAGTACTAATCATATCTTAAATTGGTTCATCATTTTCATCAAGTATTTTAATTCCATTATTATTAGTTTTATATGAAGTTAAAATATTAAATCGTTATTCCTTAATGAGATAGTTATTCCACCATCCTTTTAATTGTCTAGTAAAACTCGAAATTAAAAGTAATGTTACTTGATAATTAGTAATATTAGGAACTATTTTATTAATATTGGAAAACATTATTATTTGATTAAGTACATTAAGAATTTTTTATTCTAAGTATCTATCTATGTTCTGTTCATAAGTAGACCCTATAGAATACTTATTCTGATAGTTATCAATCTTTTCTTCAAAAATTATATCAAGAGGAGTTGCTCTTTTATAGTATAATTTCTAAGGTTCTTTCTAATTAATTTTATTAATTTCATCATTATATTCATTAATGCTTAACTTTCAAAGAAATATTGGACTTTAATTCATTTTTTGAATAAGTATCAATTTCATTAAAGACATTAATTTTTTCAAAAGGAGTATTATCGATAATAACACCCCTTAATTTTGAAAAGTTAATTGGTTTATCCGTATTTAACATATAAATCAGTTTTACTTCTTCTTTCATTTTAGCTTGAAGCATTCTCTTTTTTTTTTTTTTCTTCTAAAACTTTTAAAAATTCATTATTTGGATTTTTTGGCATTTCGAAAGGTTTAAATAAAGGTATATTTTTACTAATTTTATTGATTATAGTTTTTTCTTGAGTTTTATTTATTTAATTATTAATTACATTTTCCATTTTGTCTAATTGCTTTCTTATTGTATGTAAATGTTGGTTTGTAAAATTATTTTAGTGTATCGCATTTTTAATTCTGAGCCTTCTTCTTCTATAACATTTTTAAAAGGCATAAGTGTTATTTTAGTATTTTTATGTATAGATTTTATATTGCCAAATAGTGGATGATTTGATTCTATTATTTGTCCATAACTTAATTTTTATTTAAAACATTCATTTACAACATTAATTTTTTTAAGTTTCAAATGATATTCTTCAAAATAAAAATATTTGAAAACCATTTTTATACATAAAATTATAATATTCATCCTTTACTTTTTTAATAATGTTATTAAAAGTTTTAAAGTACCATTTTTTAATTTTTTTCATTTTTTGGTGAATTAAACTCTTTGTTTAAGAAAATCCTATTTGGTTCAAAAGGTTTTTCTAAAACATTAAGTTCTAGATAATCTATTATGGATGCTGAAGGTTCTTTATATTTTGGTTTATTGTTAGGTTGGTAAACTGGCCTAGTTATACTTGACCTAATGTTGATTATCCTAGAAGTTGAAGGATTATTTTAGACATTATATTGAACATTTGGTTGAACATTAAATGATGCATAAATTATAAGTAGAGATAGAGGTAGATCTACTAATTTCCTAGGAGAAGATGACATAGACCATATTTCTAAGGGTCTTCTAGGTTGATAAAAAGATCTCCTAGCAAATTGAATTGTTACCTTACCTTTAAGATGTTGCATTACATTAAAAGGTTTGGTATTGTAAATAAGTTGTTTTGGAAGTGGATTTTTTACTCTCCATAGTTCAAGTAAGTTAACTTGAGACCATCGAACTATTTTGGGTATGGACACATTGGCCTTGGTTAGGTTTGTTTGAATAAGGAGGGTTTATCCTTTCTTATCAATTTTATAACCTTTAGACTCAAAAGCAGTTTTCATTAATTTAAAATAAATTCTATAAATTACAATCATTGGTAAAATACCTTCTATTATTCTATAATTATGGGTTTTAATTTGAAGAATTAAAGAGTTCATTATGGTATTATCCTTAAAGCCAAAGGTAACATTTGGGTGACATTCAAGCTATATTGAACTAGTACTAAGACTAGTCTCAATAGAGGCGTGCATTGACTTTTCATAGTCCAATTCCCTATCATCTCTAAGGACCATGAAAACAGAAGTGTAAAGACTTAATTTAGTAAGAGGTTTACCTCCAACTTGAAATAAGCCTATATGCATATAATTTCATTCTTTAGTATGTTTTTTAATTGAATAAGCATTTAACAAATTTATAGTGGTTAAGCCATTGGAGATAGGGATATATTTTTCCTTTATGGCTATTACATAGTCATTTTTATCAAATATTTTCCATTTAGCCATTTGGTATATTTGATCATAAGAAGTTTTAGGAATTTTCCAGTTATTTATTACTTTATCAAAATCTTTCATGTATATTTCATTCCTATTATTTAGCATAGATTCTTCTAATTACTTAGAGAGAGCAAAGTTAAAAGAAAACATAGTTCTTTTGAGTAACTTCATAATTTTCCAAAGGGACTAAATTTTATCTAATCATATAGATTTAATTTTTAAAACTTATGTTGTGATCTCCAATTTATGACTCATATGCTACTCTCAATTTAAATGGGATTTACACTAGGCCTTAGTAGGAATCATTACAACATAAGGGTTCCACAAAGGAATCGTCCTAAGTGAAATGAAATATAAGATATAGATCAACATAAAGTTAATCATCTCAGTAAGAAAATTAAAAATTACTCATTAGATTATATACTCTCTTATTGGCTTTAATACCATTAGGCGCCTAAGAGAAGCTACTCTTAATGATAGCTATGAAATATTAAGGAAAATTTGATAAATATAGATAGAGAGGAAGATGCGGTACTAAAATTTAATTTCTTTTAAAATATATATCATATAAATAAAACCTTTCTCCTAAAAGAGAATAGGCTCAAACTATATAAAATAAAAATTCTATTGCATTATCTAGATATTTATGAAATTCAATTAAATCATTACCATTATTATTTGAGACTTTTTAAAACATTATTTAAGATTAAATTAGTTCTAAGTATGTGGCGTTATCTTACTAGATTGATTAGGGATTGGTTACCTTGCTTTGGACCAGTTCCGTACGTTCGGGTTTCCAGCTTATATACTCTAAAACTTAAACTACCATAGCCTGGTATTATTATCAACACTTAATGGGGTTCTTATAACATAAACATTAATGGAATATTAATCATAAATGAGCATAAACATAAATAGAAAACCACTGCAAGCAACAGTGCCAAGGCTAATGGGGCTTTATGCATGAATATTAAGGAACATTAACATAAAAAACATTAAATGCAAACCTCTAAAGGTGGTATTACGAGCCAATTATGAGGTTTAGACATGAAATATAAACATATATAAAGATTAATTTTATGGAGTTACACCCATATACATATGGAGACTCCTTTCATAAGATATGCATAATGGAAAGAAAGATAACAAAACAAAAATTCATTTCATTAATTTATGAAATATTTACAAACATTGAGCATTACATTCGAATCATTTGCTCAAAAGTAAACATAGAAGGAGAAACATTAAAGGTATAAGAAGGGATAGGTATGATCTTATACCTTAAGATAGAAGCATATGTATGCTTCTTAATTGTAAGAAAGGAGGAGAAAGAATGTATAAGAGAAGGGAAAGATGAAGAGAAGAGGAAATTTAGATTGGAAGAGAATTAGAGAGAAAAGGGATGTGAGAAGTAGTAAAAGAGGATGTCTTGAGAGGAGAAATGAGGGTTATTATATAGAAAGAGAAGCCGATAGTTCACTATTCATGAATAGTGTAAATTAGCCAACATATCACTATAGAAACAATAAAAGCAGGAGACTGTTTACTGTAGCAAACAGTAAAAAGTTAGAGAATAAAATCATTATGTTAGACAATGGAGTCTAACATTACTGTGATGTCATTGTGTATTGTGATACATGTGAGAATATGTATCTTCTACTGATGAATTTTAGTGTAGAATATATTGAGAAATACATTCAAAATTATAGAATACATATTGAAAATACATTCATGGATCAGCCAAATCTATTCCATAACAATCATCTTCATTAGTGTTTCCATTATGATGAGAGCTTGAATTTGAGGTTAATCTAGCAGTTTATTCATTGAGAGATGCCAATGCCTTCTCCAGTATTTCTTTCATTTGTTGTGGTGATGAAACACTAGCCATGGAAGTCATTAGAAAACTTTTGTCATGATAGAATGGAGTTGTTACATTCTTTTGAACCATTGAAATTTTGATCTTATTAATCCATTCCAGAATTGCATTTTCTTCAATTTTATTTCATAGCTTAAACCTATCCCACCACTTTACTTTGTATTTTTGTGATTAAAGTAGTGGTATTGAATTTAGGGTTTATGCTATATTCATAGAATCAAGTCATTACTTAAGAGATACTAATATGTATGAAATATAACGTCTCTTTTTTGAAAGGTAATTCATGTTCTTTGATATCATAATTTTGCATGAATAATATGTAACCATTAAGAGCTCTTTCATGAATAATTTCATTTATAGCTCAAAATTCTTCCCACCAATGTGCAAACTAGTTGGTAAGTTATTTGAAAAAAATTTTGCAAATAGGATGAGCCATGTATGAGATCTTTTCAGGTTCATTTGATAAAGTGCATTCCACTAGGCTTGCTTATAATCGAAATAATTATAAGAAATGCAGTAATTTGGTTGTGGACTCACTAGGGAAATTTGGAATTTAATAGGTATTGAAGGGTGACTGGACTATTCATTAAGGTTGATGACTTTATGAATTCTGGCTGTAGAATAACTTATTATGCCATTGTTATGTTTAAATGAAACTGAACCAGTTTCACTTAAAATTATTTCATAAAATTCAGTGGGCTTATAATAATTATAAGGAACATAATTAAAATTTTTAGAAAACATTTTCTTTACAAAATTATAAGGATCATTTTTATACATATCATTTTCTATGAAAAAAATATATTTGAAAATTCCTTTTATGAAAAACATTGATTTTTAAGTTTGAGGGACTATGTTCTTTCCAAAGGAAGGTGCCACCTCGGTTATTTGTACATTTTGATTGGACATTTTCTTTAGTGGAATAACTTTATCAACATTTTAGATTTTTCAACATTTTGATAGCCAATATGTATCATTTAATTGTAGAGCATTTCCTAATGCTCTAAGGGAATCAATTCGTGTCTTTGGAGTTTCTTTGGGTTGATGAATGGCCATTGCTAAATATTTAAGAAATTCTATATCTATTGGGATAATAATTGGAGCATTGATTGGTTTAGAAGATGGTTCGTTTTGATGGATGATTGGAATGTTGAATTCATCGGATTTATATTTTGGGGAATTGAGGATGATGATTCATCCATGGTCATGAATGGAATATTAGGCTATATATATAATATATATAAACGGTACAAATTATAACGGTGGTTATAAAGGATAACTTATTCATTATCTAATGGTGCCTTATTGATCTCATTTTTCTTGTTACGACTCAACTTTACGTGAAACGACGGAAACTGTCATGGCCTTTCAAGACTCAGCTGTGTATGTGTTAGTCTTCAGAGAATGGGTATATTTTGAAAAGTCTAATCCGACAGTCCCTAAACTGCTCCTGACCACCTACGTTGTTATTACAAAAACAAATTACATCATCTCTGGCCGCCTGCATGCAAACACGACAATCTCCTGGTGTGAGATTCCCACTTCAAGCTCCATGTGCATATGCATGCTTATATGTTTCCGGAGTTTCGCTGTAATAGCTGAAGGCCGAAGAATGGGTGTTTTTCGCTACATCATCAACGACGGATTCTATCACCTCAGTTAAACGGTCTTCATTCCTTCGGTAGGTTTGCCCATTGCAACGACGAGACACCTCATCCGTGTTTGGTCCACCCATAACAACTGCGTTGTTGTTGAAATAATAAGCTGTGAAAAAGGACCCCAACTACATATGGCAACATTGTTTTAGTACTCTGATGCATATTTGCAGCCGGACAGAAAATTTCAGGCTAGATCGGTTAGTAAAATTTGAAAATTAATGTGAGATTCACAACTTAGAATGGATTTGATGCTAGAACTTAAATGCTTTTATTGGTGGGTTCAATTTGCAAGTTTGGAACATCAAATTTATAAGGTACTTAACCAAAGTTTTCTCCATCAGTCTCTTTACTGAAATTATCTTATTCTATTGTCCAACATTATTTCCTTGGCCCATGTCATTATTCTGCTGGCGCACCAAGTAAGTAAATATACACAAGCAAGTATTAGATGTAGCTTGCAATGATGTTCTTCTGTTTTCACTAGAATTGTCATTTTAATGGCTTGGCCGAACATTCGGCTCAATTATGTGCTTAAGAATCGTCCCGAGCACATGAATTCAAAATCATAAGTTGGTGCCGTTGTCCAGCAAAGAGAGGAAAGGTAAAAGCTCGTGAATGGCCACTTATAATTATTAATAATGCAAAAAGATGGATATATCAGTCGTTTAATCCAAAGTTCATGATGGTTAAATCCACGAGAACAAACCATATATATATATATATATATGCATTTTTGTCATTTGAGAATATTTACCCACACTAAATTTATGCGGTTGGCAATAGCTCCTCTCATGTGATGGTTCGGTAGCCCCTAGCCAAGAGTTGGCCTGTGGTAAAGTCCCCATTATTTTGGTGGGTCACACAATGAGGTCCTTGTCGGTCAAGGGGTGACCTACCACCACTAATGGTGAGCTTCCCCCAATCTTTAGGTGGCGTGTTGCCCACATAACACGTATCCCTTAGTTAACATTAACCTATTTATAATATTTAAGTTGTTGAAACTCTTTTGATATGTTACATGCATTAAAACTTATACCCCTTATCTTACAACAAACTCCTGTATAATTTATCTCTTATTTCATGTTTTAATGGCGGTTTTCTTCAAACCATCAAAATATTTGATAAAAAAACTCCCATCCTATTTTTCTCTCCCGTCAATCCTCAATACATGAAACAACAGAGCACTTACTTTATATCTTACATATATTACATAGGTTACATTAAAGTAGATAAGATGGCTTGTGTGCCTTGTATACTTGAAATTATTATAGTATTGTAATAAATAAATAAAAAAATAATAGTCATGTTACAATTGAGATAGAAGTTACAAATGCAGAGAAGTGAGAGAGAATTTGTGCTATATTTCAAAAGTAAGAGGAAAGTTTTCATATAATTATTGTATTTATTTTGAGTTAATGTTACATCACTATCTCAACATACTTAGTTTTGGCATTTTTACACCTCAACTTACAATTTGTTATCTTATACTCTTCATTAGAAATTTTGTTGCAAGAATTACTACCTTTCTTTTTCTGTTAACATCCATTAACTCAGTCAACATAAGCGGCCAATAACATTGCGACACATGAAATTTTTTCGTTTAATTACCAAATCATGCGCCACATTAGATAAATAATCCACCCCGATACTTAATAACACACTCGAAAAATATAAAAGGAAAAATGAAAATAAAAGGGAAAAATTAATAATCAAAATGGATGTAAGCGTAGGAAAAACATACACGCCGCCATGAAAACCTAAATTAGAACAACTCAAGAAGAAAATCAAATTTTAAAAAGAAAAATCAAACAAACCTAAATTTTAGAAACCCATTTCTTTCCTTTACACAAACAAATAAAACCTCTGCACAATTTCACCGCAAACATGTTCCACACCACTGGAATCCACTAAACATCGAACTTAACAATAACAACACTGGGAAACTATACTTGAATCGGAACCAAAATGGATTATAATTGAGCAATAAAAACGGTTGAATCGGAACCAAAATGGGTATAATTGAGCAATAAAAACGGTGCTTTATGCTGTTATATAGTTTTTCTTTTTTTTTTTTTGGAAATTATAAATAACTTTTTTAAATTTTGATTTATGTACGGATTGACCTTCTAAACTTTTAAAGTATAATTTTTAATCTATTAAATTTTGATAAATTGACAATATAAAGAAATTTTCCTTTTTTAATTAAAAGAAAGTTATATTATGATCAAAGTTTAAGAGATTTTAAAACATATTTTGATAAGTTTAGAAGGTATTTATATATTAAAATCAAAGTTTAAGAAGGTTATTCTCAACCTACTTATAGTGATTGTTTGCTAATTTATTAAATTTTTTTTTTGTCAAACCAATTTACCAAAGTTTATGGTATCAAAAATCATTCTTTGAAAGTTTAGAAAGTTAATTTATATCTAAGTCGAAGTTTAGAGGAATTATTTATATTTTTCTCTTTTTTTTTTCTTTCTTTCTTTCTTTTTTTTTTTTTTAAACACAAACATATCCAAATGCTCAACGACAGATAGTTATCGATCAACCCAATATTTAGGTATCTATCTTTGTATCAAACGCTATATATCATCCTTCACACACATAAATGTAATTAGTTGCGGAAATAGTCCTCAATCCGCTAAGGGCTGGAAAATTTCCACAAAGCAAACCTCTCTAATTGACATGAAATGTGGATGTTGGTGTACAGATTTTGAGTGTTTGTGATGGGTTTTTGCATTATGTTTGATTTTGCACTTTTCTTAATTTGACGGCTTAGAATTTAAGGTATAAAATTGCAAAAGACATGAAATGTTAAGCTAAAACTGTGGCATTATTTTTGTTTACTGTCTTATGCACCACTAATGAGGGTGCATTTTTTTGTTATCTATATTATTAAAACCCATTGGGGAGTAGTAACGGTTAGCATTATATTTACCTATTTATCCTCTATTTAACATTATTTAACAAAAAAAAAAAGAACTATTAACATAATAAACTATTAAAATTATAAATAATGAATAAATTTATTTACTTATTCCTCTTTCTTTTTCTCTATTCTTGTTCATTTCTCTATCACTTTTCCACTTTTTCTCCCATTTCCCTACTTTCTCTCTTACTTTTCCTTTTCTACTTTCTAACTACACCTTACATCTCTCTCTTACTCTCTCTCTTCACTAATATTTCCACTATCCTATTCCTCTCTCTATACAACCCCTATCTCTCTATCTTTCTTATTTATTAATATTTTATATTAATATTATAATATATTTGATCGTACAGTATAATTTTATTTATTTTATGTATACATAATACGGATGTATTATCAGTTAATATTATATTAAAGTGTAAGGTTTTTCTTTTGTATTATAACATCTCAATATTTTCTTTTTCTAAAGAATAATTATATTAACAAAATTATTATACTAACTCCCTACATAAGTAACATTTATTGTCTACTACCAACTTTTCAAGGAACATTTAACTACATTTGAAAATTCAAAAATATTAAACTAAAGGGTAGAAAAAAAAGTGGAGTAAAAATATAATACATGTAAAGAAGTAGTATATAATATCCCATCATATTTTTTCTTATTACCAGTATAATCTATAACAAGTTATGATTATTTAGCTAATCAATTATGTTGCTGGAATGCATAGGTGTTTGTGTACATATTTGCATACTATGAACTTCGCAAATGTATTATGGGTGCATTTTTTGCTCGTTTTTATAACACACATATCATGTTTTTGTAAAAGTAAAAAAAAAAAAAAAATTCATGAGTTTGCAAATGTTAATAAAATATTGGTCATATATATTTATTTAATTTTCACTAAAAAATTAACAAATTTTGAGTACTGTTACATTTGTTTTAAGATGTGTTATGATTATTCTAAGTAGAATTATTGAAAAAAATCACTAGAGAAATGCCACACAATGTCAAACATGTTCAAAGTTAATGCTAGTATATAATAATATCATATTTTAGCCAATTAGAGAAAAAGCTATAAAATGTAAGCAATGTGGCTAATTTATGCTACACATGAACAAGTTTTAGCATCAATAGAGTAATTAATTTTCAAGCAACATTAATTAAAGTTAAAGTAAAGACAATGATTAAAGGCAGCATAACAACACTTGGTTTGATCTAGTTGACTTGAAGAGTAGCTACCACTAAATAGAAATGAGATCTAGAGATAAATGGAAGATGGCCTTTAAGATAAAGGATGACCTATTCGAATGGATGGTGATGATGTTTTGACTAATGCACCAAGTGCTTTTATGTGACTTATGAATCATGTACTAAGAGCATTGATCGATAAATGTGTTGTGCTTTATTTTGATGACATTCTAGTTTATAGTGCTAACCTCATTGCCTACGTTGAGCATTTAAGATTAGTATTTAACATCTTCCATGCCAAAAGATTATTTTGCAACCTTAAGAAATGTGTGTTTAGCCAACGCGAGATTATATCCCTTGGGAATGTTGTTTCAAGGAAAGGAGTTTGAGTTGATGACAAGAAAGTTAGAACTATTCTTAAGTAGCCTACGCTGACTAGTGCTACTAAAGTCAAGAGCTTCCATGGTCTAGTTTCATTCTATTAGAGATTCATTCAGACCTTTAGTTCCATAGTTAGGCCTTTAACCGAACTGACCAGGAAGAATGCTAAGTTTAGGTAGTTGGAGAAAGCTTATAAAAGTTTTGAAAATATAAAATCCAAATTGACATCAGCCCTAGTACTCACCCTTCTGATTTCAAGAAAGTTTTTGAAGTAGAATGTGATGCGTCTAGAGTCGACATTGGTGCTATCCTTATGCAGGAGTGCTAACCAATTGCCTATTTTAGCAAGAAACTTAGAGGAGTAGATGAACTGCCGACCATCGGTCCCATTACTCACACACGGCTTCGAGGACTTTAATCCTTTACCCGACGAATTCTCTTTCGGCAACCTATTGATAACGAGAAAGTTTATGTTGAAGGAATGTGGCTGAACTCCATGAGCTCCCCGAATTATCATATGTTGATTTGTGCACTAGGTAGTAATGATGTTGATCATTCCCTTGTTGAGGACCCTATGCTAAGAAATCTAATCAACCGCTACAATGAAGTTATAGCCAAGTGACGAGAGACTCACTTAAATGGTTGAATAGTTTTCTCTTAGCATGCTACCATCTCTCTCATCTTGGCCCATTTATTGCCACAACATTTTAACCCTCTCGCCTATTGTGTTCAGAGAATATTCGCATGAGACTAATGTTACATTACCACCTCTCTACCTCATCTGAAATTATATTATTTTTCCATTTTTTGTCTTTTGTCTTTTGTCCTTTTTACCCTTTTTCGAATGTACTAGAAATCCCAATATTCCCTTTCTTGTATATACTTTCTTATAATTTCTTTATTTGTAATGCTACCCTAGAGACTTACTATAGATAGTCCTTTTCTTTTATAAGCTGGATATAACTTACATTTTAATATTGAATATTCTGTTCTTGTAAGACAACCTTCTCTACGCCCATTTTCCATACTCTCATCTAATCTTGTCAAGTAGGTTAGGATTAGTGGCGAGTGGACCTTGACATTAATTTGTACGTCATATTAAGTGAGGTGTTAAGTCGTGTTATATTTGTTGGTGAGTCATATCCTCCGAGCAACTTTACGTCAACTACTCTTGTTCATTTGTAGACCACTCCCATTTGTTTATAGACCATTCCCCTCTAATTTTCTTTGATATTTCAAAGGACCAATTTCAATTAGATTTGCCATGGTAAGTTCTAATGATAACTAAGCTCCTACGAACATCATATATTCCTAGTATCAGAGCTTAAGGTTGAAGTTGAGACCAAGAGCTGTATAGTAATAGTCAATTTGCTATTCGAGATATTGTATGTATTGTAGCCATCCGTGTGAAGTGTAGTTACTGAAATTTCATGTTGGGAATGTCAAACCCTAGTGTATAAGGAGAGATTTACGATGTCGAAAGTAATGGTCATGGTCATGGTCGAGTTACCCAATAAATATCGTGTATTACTGATGAACAAATACAATAACTTGCTACGATTGTGGTTAATTTAGCTATCTTAGTAAACAAAGTCTTAGTAAATGGACCGCGTGAGAGAGTTGCTTAGCAGGGTCGAGAAATGGGAGATAGGCTGAAGAAGTAGATGAACAAGTGAACTTTGGAAGCCTTTTTAGTGAACTACGTACCACCACGACGTACCGACAGTCACAAGGAGAAGGTTAGAGTTGAACGTAGTGGAAGAGTACGAAGAAGAAGAAGACCAATATATTGGGATTGATGAGCACGAGTTTAGAGTACTACGAAGTACCGAACATCTTAAGGTACAAATTCCGAACTTTAACGGGTCTGGTAGTACTGATAACTACTTAGACTGGGAAGAGAAGATCGAAAAGATATTCGACTTTTATGGTTATGAAGATGATGTACGCATTAGATTAGTCACGTTAGAATTTTCTGGATATGTGGCAATGTGGTGGAAGAAGCTATAGAATGTTCGCCTGAGGACTTGATATGAGGTTCGAACATGGAATGAGATGAAGAAAGTTCTAAGGAGTAGGTTCCTTTCTGAACACTACAAATAGGATATTTTCTAATGACTCCAAGACTTGATGCAAGGTAATAGATCTATAGATGACTATGTTCGAGAGTTTTAGTTGCTCATGATACGATTTGATATTGATGAGCTTAAGGCTCGAACTATAGCATGGTTCATCTTGAGACTTTGAGCTGAGATTGGTCACGTCGTGGAACTATAGAGCCTCATAATTCTAGATGAAACCATCCATGTAACCTAGAGAGTTGAAATGCAATGGTGAAACCAGACTAGTCGAATGTTGATTAACTGAACACTGATGCTAAATAGGAATGGCTTGTAGAGTAGACTAGGGAATGATAAGGTTTCAAACAGCTTCAAGGTGGAATGCCGAGGTCACGTGTCGAGTCGACCAGATGAGGGCTAAGATAAGAGCAAGACCGAGGAACTTGAGATCCGAAGAGACAAGGGTTAGAGTTCAGGGAAGAAAACCCTAGAAATCAAATGTTTTAAATGCCTTGGTTATGGATACGTGGCTAGTTAATGTTTGAACCGCTAAGTCATAACCATAAAGGGAGAGAAGCCCCAATTTGAAGTAGAAAGTGTGAGTAAAGGAGAGGAAGAAGTTGCAACTGATCAAATGTTGGAAGAATTTGAGGAAGATTAGGAGGCCGAGATACCCCTTAAGGGTGGAGTCGAGTATTGCTTTGTTGTTTGGTGATCTCTCGATACTTTTGCGGCTAATGAGAATGAGCAAAGAGAGAACCTCTTTCATACGAATTGCCAGGTGAATCGCTAGCTACGCGTCGTGATCATTGACGGAGGAAGATGTACTAACATCATTGTGCAAGGGGTAGTTAAGGCCATGAAATTGCTAACTCTTCTATACCTTAAGCCGTACAAGATTCACTGGCTGAACGAGAAAGGGAGATTAGATGTTTTCAAGTAAGTTAGAGTGACAATTACTATTGGTGATAGGTATAAGGATGAGGTGCTGTGTGATGTCCTTCTTATGTGTGCATCTCACATATTACTCGATCAACTATGGTTATTTGACTTGAGAGTATTATACGATGGGTATAAAAACACTTACATGTTTTAAAGGGATGTGAAGAAAGTTATATTAACACCTATGAGTCCTAAGGAAAAGTAAGAAGCTCAGGAAAAGGTTGAAAAGTCTCTACAGTAGAAGTCCTTAGTGATTTCTCGAGCTCAGTTTGCACAAGAGGTTAAGGCCGAGCAATATGTACTCCTTTTGGTTAGGAGATTCTTAAAGGTTAGAGAGGTCGAGAACTTACTTGTCGAAGTGCAGCAGCTACTTTAGGAATTTGTTGACCTCTTCCCTACTAAGATGCCGAAAGGATTACTTCCCTTGAGAGGAATTGAGCATAGCATTGATCTTTAACCTGGAGTAGCCTTGCCGAATTGACCCGCCTATAGACTCAATCCTAAATAGGTAGCCAAGCTGAAAAAGCAAGTTAACGAGTTGATAGATCGCGGATATGTTCGTGAGAGCATGAGCACATGTGTTGTCCCAATTGTGCTAGTACCAAAGAAAGATAGATCATAGGGGATGTGCATTGACAACCATGCCATCAATAAGATTATTGTTAAGTACTAATACCTGATCTCATGGTTAGATGACATGCTCGATGAGTTGTATGGTGTACGCATCTTTTCGAAGATAGATATAAAAAGTGGCTATCATCAAATACCAATGAGACTAGGAGATGAATGGAAAACAGCCTTTAAGACTTAGGATGGTCTATTTTAGTGGATGGTTATGCCATTTGGTTTAATTAACGCACCGAGTACATTTATGCGGCTCATGAATCGTGTGCTCAGAACATTGATAGGCAAATGCATTGTGGTTTATTTTGATGATATTTTGGTCTACAGTATCGACCTTCTCGTTTATGTTGAACATTTGAAATTGGTGTTTAGCATACTTTGCATCGAGAAATTATTCAGCAACTTGAAGAAATGCACTTTCTATCAAAGCGAGGATATATTCCTTGGATATATCGTTTTAGGGAGTGGAGTTCAAGTTGATGAGGAAAAGATCAGAGCTATTAATGAGTGGCCTATGTCAACTAGTGCTGCCAAGCTCAGGAGCTTCTATGGTTTAGCCTCGTTCTATCGAAGATTTATCTGAAACTTTAGTTCCATAATTATGCCGTTGACTAAATTAACCAAGAAGAACGTTGAAATTAGATGGATAGGAAAGGCTTAGAGGATGTTTGAAGATGTGAAGTGTAAGTTGACGTCTACTCTAGTACTTGTCCTACTAGATTTCGAGAAGGTTTTTAAGGTTGAATGTGATGCATCTGGTGTTGGTATTGGTGTTATCCTTATGCAGGAGTGTCGACCCATTGCTTACTTTAGTGAAAAACTCCGAGGTGTTGCCTTGAATTACTCAGCCTACGATAAGGAGTTCTATGCTCTTGTCTGAACACTTCAAAACTGGCAACATTATCTATTGTCAAGAGAATTCATCATCTATTTGGATCATGAATCTCTCAAGCATCTTTGTGGGCAACAGAAGCTTTCTTGGTGTCATGCCAAGTGGGTCAAATTCTTGGAGACCTTTTGTTATGTTATTAGGTATAAGAAGGGAAGCACCAACACAGTGGCTGATGCACTTTCTTGCCATCATACCCTCATCACGACGTTACAAGCTAAAGTGCTTGGATTTGGCACTTTACCTTATCAATATGAGCGTGACCATATTTTGGGCCTTTAATAGCCAAATGCAGTGATAGAGGAGTTATGGACGGATTTTACTTGAGTGAGGGGTTTTTGATGAAGGGTAAGTAGATTTGCTTGCTAAATGGTTCTGCTAAGGAGCTACTGGTTTGAGAAGCTCATGCCGGGGGTTTGGCCAGCCATTTTGGGGAAAAGAGGACGATTGAGATATTGAAGGAGCACATTTACTAGCTTAGGATGATGAGGGATGCGCATTGAATACTTCAGAGGTGCAAGGTGTATAAGTATGCAAAAGGGAGGAGAGAGCCCTATGGAGAATATACATCCTTACTAATTCCTAAGCGGTCGTAGATTGATCTAAGCATGGATTTCATGTTCAGCTTTCCCCATACGCCGAGAAGATACGATTCGACCATGGTGGTGATCAATCAGTTTAACAAAATGGGCCACTTCATCCCGTACTATAGAACTAATGATGCTTTATTCATTGCTAACCTTTTCTTATAGGAAATTGTATGACTGCATGAAGTGCCAAGGAGTATTGTATCCAACCGTGATTTCAAATTCATGAGCTTCTTTTGGAAGATCTTATGGAGGAAACTCGGCACTAAGCTCCTGTTCAATATCTCTTGCCACCCCTAGATAGGTAACTAAACTAAAGTAGTTAACAAAACTATTAGTAGTCTCTTGCGCGCTACTATTGGAAAGAACTCTTGTGATTGGGATTTATGCCTACCCATCATTGAATTTGCCTACAATCGCTTAACTCACAGCTCCATTGGAACATCACCATCTGAGGTTGTTTATGGACTTAACCCGAACTTACCCTTAGACTTAGTTAACAATCTAAAGGGGAGATTCAATCCAGCCGGCAGCGTATCAAGGAATTTCATAGGTTGCATCAAAGAATTGCCGAACGATTGGCCAAAACTGTAGCTCGATAGAAGGAAATGGGAAGCCGCGGAAGGAAATGAATCAATTATGCCCTGAGGACCTTGTCTGGATCTATCTTAGCAAGGAATGCTTCCTAAGCAAGAAGATGAACAAATTATCTCTTAGGGTTGGGTGGACCCTATAGGATCCTAAAGCGCATTAATGATAATGCCTACGAGATTGAGCTACCCGAAGATTTTGGCATGTCTACCACATTCAACATCATCGACTTAACTCCATATGTGCTTAAAGATGACAAAGAACAAGATTTGAGGGCAAATCTTCAACAACCTTGGGGAATTGATGAACTGTTGACCAACAGTCTAATTATTCGTGCACGGCTCTAAAGACTCCAATCACTTACCTTCGGCAACCTACTAATGACGAGAAAGTTTATGCTGAAGGAATGTGGTTGAACTCCTTGAGCTCCCCGAATTGTCATACGTTGATTTGTACACTCGGTAGTGATTATGCCAATCATTCCCTTACCGAAGAACCTATGTTGAGTAATCCACCTAACCGCTGCTGAAAAGTTCTAGCCAAGTGACGAGAGACTCATTTAAACGGCTAAATAGTTTTCTCTTAACATGCCATCATCTCTCTTATCTTGACCCCTTTATTGCCATAACATTTTGAATCTTCTCGCCTGCTATGCTCAGAGAATATTCATACGGGACCAATGTTGCATTACCACCTATCCAACTCGTCTGACATTGTACTACTTTTCCATTTTTGGTCTTTTGTCCTTTTTACCCTTTTTCGTATGTACCAAGTATCCCTTTTTTGTATATACTTTCTTATAATTTCTTTATTTGTAATACTGTCGTAGGGACTTACTATAAATAGTCCTTTTCTCTTGTAAGCCAGATATAACTTACATTGTAATACTGAATATTCTGTTTTTATGAGACAATCCCCTCAAAGCCTATTTTTCATACTTTTATTTAATCTTACCAAGTAGCTCAGGATTAGTGGCAGGTGGACCTTAATATCAATTTATGCATCATATTAAGTGAGGTGTCAAGTCGTGTTGTGTTCGTTGGTAAGTGACATCCACCAATCAGCTTTATGTCAGCTATTGTTGTTCGTTTGTAGACTACTCCCCTCTAATTTTCTTCAATATTTCAAAGGACCCATTTCAATCAAATTTGTCATGATAAGCCTTAGTGATAACTAAGCTCCTAAGCATACCAGGAGTTGTCCTGAATTACTCAGCAAATGACAAGGAGTTCTATACCCTTGTCTGAACACTACAAACCTAGCAGTATTACCTATTACTAAGAAAGTTCATCATCTACTTAGATCATAAATCTCTTAAACACCTCTGAAGGCAACAAAAACTTTCTCGGCATCATGTCAAATAGGTTAAGTTCTTGGAGTCTTTCTGTTACGTCATCCGATATAAGAAGGGGAATACAAACATCGTGGTTAACGCTCTTTCTCGTCGTCATACTTGTATTATAACTATGTAAGCCAAGGTACTTAGATTTGGTGCCCTACTCAATTAGTAAAGCATGATCCATATTTTGGGCCCTTAGTAGCCAAGTGCAATGTTAGAGGAGTCGTAGATGGGTTCTACTTGAGTCAGGGGTTTTTGATGAAGGGCAAGCAAGTCTGCGTATTGAGTGGTTCTGCTAGAAAGCTACTCATTTATGAAGCTCATGCTGGGGGCTTGGCCGGCTATTTTGGAGAAAAGAGAATAGTTAAATTATTGAAAGAACACTCCTATTGGCCTAAGATAATGAAGGATGTGCACCGAATTCTTGAGAGGTATAAGGTGTGTAAACATGTAAAAGGAAGTAGAGAGTTATATTGATAGTACACACCTTTGCTCATACTTGAATCACGATGGGCCAACCTAAGCATAGATTTCATGCTTGGCCTTCCTTGAATGTCGAGAAGACATGACTTAATTATGGTTGTGGTCAATCAGTTTAGCAAGATGGGCTACTTCATTCCTTGTCACAGAACTAATTATGCTTTATTTGTCACTAACCTCTTTCTATAGGAAATCGTGCAATTACATGGGGTCTCGATAAGCATTGTGTCCGACTGTGACTCGAAGTTTACGAGCTTCTTTTAGAAAACCTTATGGAAGAAACTTGACACTAAGCTTATGTACAGTACTTCTTGCCACCTTCAGATAGATGGCCAAACTAAGGTAGTAAATAGGACAGTCGGCAACCTTCTACAAGTAGTCGTTGGGAAGAACTTACATGAGAGCTAACTAACCTAAGCAAAAGCATCTTTAGGGGATTGGCAACCTTAAATTAGAATAGATTTAGAAAACTTGGTTGTGCTCCTTTGAGCTCACTAACCTACACGAGAGGGTTTCTAGGGGACTTACAAACCTAAATGAGAATCGATTTAGAAAACCCAATCATGCTCCTTTGAGCTCATTAACCTAAGTTGGTATGTCTCTAACAAACTATTAACCTTAAATGAGAATCAATTCAAGAAAACCTAATCATACTCCTTTAAGCTCACTAACCCAAGCAGGAGTGTCTCTAAGGGAATAATAACCCAAAATGAGAATTGATTTGACAAAATCTGATCATACTCCTTTGAGCTCACTAACCTAAGGAGGAGTGTCCTTAAGGGACAAGTAACCTTAAATGGAAATCAATTTGAGAAAGCTTGGTTATGCTCTTTTAAGATCGCAAAACTAGGTAGAAGTGTCTCTTAAGGACTAGTAACCCTAAATGAGAATCAATTTGTAAACTTATTTATGCTCTTTTAAGCTCATTAACTTAGGTGGAAGTGTCTCTTAAGGATTAGCAACCCTAAATGAGAATCGTTTTAGAAAACCTGGTCGTGCTCCTTTGAGCTCGTTAACCTAAGCGAGAGTGTCTCTAAGAGACTAGTAACCCTAAATGAGAATCGGTTTAAGAAAACCTGGTTGTGCTCCTTTGAGCTCACTAACGTAGGTGGGAGCATCTTTAAGAGACTAGTAACCTTAAATGAGATTCGATTTGAGAAGACCTAACCTAAGTAGGAACATTTCTAAGGGACTAGCAACCTTAAATGATAATCGATTTAGAAACCCCGGTCATGCTCCTTTGAGCTCACTAACTTAAGCAGGTATGTCTCTAAGGGATTAGCAACCTTAAATGAGAATTGATTTAAGAAAACCTGATCGTACTCCTTTAGGCTCACTAGCTTAAGTAGGAGCGTCTCTAAGGGATAAGTAGCCCTAAATGAGAATTGATTTGAGAAAATCAGGTCATGCTCTTTTGAGCTTACTAAACTAGGTAGGAGCATCTCTGAGGGACTAACAACTTTAAATAAGAATTGATTTGAAAACCTGGTTGTGCTCTTTTGAGCTCATTAACCTAAGCAGGAGCATCTATTGAGGATTAGCAACCCTAAATGAGAATTGATTTAGAAAACTTAGTTGTGTTCCTTCAAGCTCACTAACCTTGATGGAAGTGTCTCTAAGGGACTAGCAACCTTAAATGAGAATCAATTTAAGAAAACCTAGTCATGCGCCTTTGAGCCCACTAACCTAAGCAGGAGCATCTCTAAGGGACTAGCAACCTTAAATAAGAATTGATTTGAGAAAACCTAGTCATGCTTCTTTCAGTTTAGTAATCTAGGCAGGAGCATCTCTGAGGGACTATAACCCAAAATGAGAATCAATTTGAGAAAACCTAGTCATGCTCCTTTTAGCTCTCTAACTTAGGTGAGACCATCTCTTATGCATTAGTAACTCTAAATGAGAATCGATTTGAAAACCAGGTTGTGCTCTTTTGAGCTTACTAACTTAGGTGGGAATGTCTATCAGGGACTAGCAACCTTAAATGAGAATCAATTTGAAAACTTAGTTGTACTATTTTAAGCTCACTAACCTTAGCAGGAGCATCTCTTGGGGACTAACAACCCTTAATAAGAATTGATTTGAAAACTTAGTCATGCTCTTTCAAGCTCACTAACCTAGGTAGGTACATCCCTAAGGGACTAGCAACCATAAATAAGAATCGATTTGAGAATACCCAGTTGTGCTTCTTTGAGGTCACAAACTTAGGTAGGAGTGTCTCTAAGAGACTAGTGACCCTAAATGAGAATCAATTTGAAAAAAACCTAGTTGTACTCCTTTGAGCTTACTAACTTAGGTGAGAGCGTCTCTAGAAGACTAGTAGCCTTAAATGAGAATCGATTTGAGAAACCTGGTCGTGCTCCTTCGAGCTTATTAATTTTGGCTGAAGCGTCTCTACGGGACTAGCAATCTTAAATAGAATCGATTTGAGAAAACCTGGTCGTGTTCATTTGAGCTCACTAACCTAGGCTAGACCATCTCTAGAGGATTAGCAACCCTAAAAAAGAATCGATTTGAGAAAACCTGATCATACTCCTTTGAGCTCACTAACTTAGGCAGGAGAGTCTCTAAGGGACTAAAAACTTAAGTAGGAAACAATAGAGGGTAGCACCTTATGGGTTTGCTAAAATGATGAAGAGAGATTGGTTATGGGAAATGCCCAATAAGCTTGCTATGACCTTAAGAGAAATTGCCAAAACACTAAAGAGGGATTGTTGATGGAAGCATCCTATGGGCTCATTAAAACCCTAAAGAGAAATTGATAAGAGGAGGTACCCTATGGGCTGGCTAAAACCTTAAAGAGAGATTGACGAAGGGAAGTACCCTATAGGCTTGCTAAAACCTAAAGACAGATTGGTGAAGGGAAATGCCTTATGAGCTTTCTAAACCCTAAAGAGAGATTGATGAAGGGAAGTATCTTACATGCTCGCTAAGACCTTAAGAAGGATAGATGAAGGGAAGTTCCCTGTGGGTTTGCTAAAACCCTAAAGAGAGATTGATGAAGGGAAGTGCTTTTTGAGCTTGCTAAGACCTTAAAGATAGATTAATGAAGGGAAGCACCTTATAGGATCGTTAAGACCTTACAAGAAATAAATGAAGGAAAACACCCTATGAGCTTATTATGACCCTAAAGAAGGATTGATAGAGGGAAGTGCCCTATAGGTCTACTAAAACCTCAAAGAGAGATTGATGAAGGGAAGTGCCCTATGGGCTCACTAAGACCTTAAGAGAAATTAATGAAAGGAAGTACCCTATGGGCTTACTAAGACACTAAAGAGAAATTAGCAAAGGGAAGTACCTTAAGGGTTTGCTAAGATGCTAAGAAGGATTGATGAAGGGAAGCTTCTTATAGGCTTGTTAAAACCCTAAAGAGAGATTGATGAAGTGAAGCACCCTATGGGCTCGTTAAAGCCTTAAAGAGAGATTGATGAAGGAAAGCTCCTTGTCGACTTGTTAAGACCTTAAGAGAAATTGGCAAAGGGAAGCACCTTATGAGCTTGCTCAACCTTAAGAGAGGTAGTGAATCAGGATAGTGCTCTACTAGTTGACTAGAACCCTAAAGGAGAATATGTGTTAGGATAGCGCTTTAAGAATTGGCTAGAACCTTAAAGACTGGTAAAAAAAGGGACAACATTGTATGAGTTCGCTATAATCTTAAAAGAGATGTGAATTAGGATAATGCTTTATGAGTTAACTAAGACCTTGAAAGAAAGTTGATGAAGGATTAAAGAAGCAAAGCATAGAAATGTAACCAGTTTGAAAAACTTCTTGACAAAGAATTTGCTGAAAACCATTTATGACAAAAAAAGCATTAGGGATTAGGTCCCTTAATTTGAAAAAGAGTTAGTAGACATTAGAAACTATATTAGGAGGAATGACTTAGACTACTATGGTCAACTTAAAAGGTGTGACCACATTGGAAGGAAGTAAGTAATATGAATTGAATTGGCTAGTTGAGCCGACATGGATTCAAAAAGCCTTTACTTTCTCTCTCTTCTTTTTCATTCTTTTCTTTTTTTTTCTTTTTAAAGTTTGCTAATAGGTATAAACTCTTATTTAAGAAGTAAGTGTTATAACTATCCCCTTCTTTGCTAGCCACGTAAGGAATTTCTTAGTCTTTGAAAATGTCTCCTCACTTTGATACTGGGCTTCTTCGTAGGGCCTTATAATTTTAAACATTCCTTTCTTGAGGAAAAAATAGTCCATGATTAGTCTAGTTCAAGAGGGCTTCCTTGCACAGTCTTAGTCTAGATTACAATCTTGACTACTTTTCCAAAAATTATAGTCCATTTTGTAAGTAATACGCTTTAATCAATTTGTTAGGTCTTTTTTGGTTCAAAAATATGAATTAGCCTTTTGGACAAATGGTTTCAAGAGAACTAATGAGAAGGGCTATTTTGAAAGATTTACTTATTTAACTCGAGTATACAAGTCAAGAACCTTTAGAAAAAAAAAAAAAAAAAAACTAGAAGTGTGCTTACCCTAGTTTCAAAAATAAGTTTTATTAGAGGAAAATTATCCTTTTAAGATCAGAAGAGCTTTTATTAAGTATAGGAGGTATTGTGGATGGGAAGGTCTTATGTGATTCAACATGTGTAAGAAAGTTTTCTATTTGTGATTTTATAGTGTGATTTGGAGTGGATATAGAGGTTTTGTATTTTTTTGCTTATAGTGTGATTTGGAGCCTTGCATTTTTAGGGCTATTTAGGCTTTGATTCTAAGCCTTTTGATTCAATTTTGCTGCCCTTGTTGGGATGCAATATACCTTTTGGATCTTTCACTTTACACTTAGTCCCAATTTTTCAACTTCTTTTCTTTCATCTTCTTTTTCTTCTCCTTCATTTTTTTTTTTGCCCCCTTCTTTCATTACTTTTTTTACCCCTTTTTACTTAGGTTCAAAAGTAATGTCTCCCTAAAGTGTTTGGATTGTGTATGTAAGGTTCTTATAAGCTCTTCTTCATTTCAAAGAAAACAAATTAACAAAAATAAAAATTATCCTTGAATTGATGCTACCTAAGCAAGCATAAATCGATTTTTATCCTTTTCTCCTAATAATGATCCTAACCTCCAACTTGTCCTATTGTAGGGTGATTCTTGATAAGGTTTAAATTTGAGAATACTCTAAGTTGGTCTAATAGGGTTAATAAAAGATATTTATGTTTGGAATTTGAAAATAACTACCTAACTTTATTTTAGTCTACGTATCAAATTCAAAATGGACCTCCTTTAAGGAAAAAGTCTAAAGTATCCTCACCATGATGTCATTCAACTCTCAAAATATTTAAGGGTTAGTGTCTGGGATGTAGTTTACCTCTTTTCATCCTAAACCTTTTAAAAGTGAGTTACCAATTCCTTAATTAAGAATCTATATTCATTTGCCCCGGGTTAGAGATTGACTTTTCCCTTTAGTTTTTCAAAACATGCCTCAGTGTAGCACTTTTCATTTGATCTGAGTTTAAGATTGAGGTTGTATTTGACTTCATGTTTAGACTTAGTTCATGGTTGGGCTTAGTTTTCTAAATGGACTAAGGGTTTTGACTTGACTTGGTTACCTTGATGGGCTAAGGATTGTATTTGGTTTAGTTGTCTTGATGGGTCGTAGTTTGTGTTTGGTTTAGCTGATTTGATGGGTTACGGTTTGTGTTTAGGTCAGCTACCTTAATGGATTGAGGGTTAGCTACTTGAATGAGCCGAGGGGCTTGTGCTTGGGTTGGCTTCCTTAATGAGCCATGTAGCTTTGTTTGGGTTGGATGTCTTAACTAGCCAAGTGGTTTTGTTTAGTTAGCCCATATGAATTTGTAATAGTTAGCAAATTTCTTTTTTTATTTCTTTTTATTTATTTATTTTTGTTTTATTAGAGCAAAAGATAGGGCTTTATTTTATAGAAACCGAGAAATGTAATTACAAATAAGGATAGTGATTTTTGAGGTTTTATTTATAAGTTAATGGATTTTATATATATTTTCTTAAGGGAGATAGAAAAATGGTTAGATGAGTTCTATTAAAGTACTTATTTACAAAAAAAGGAATCCTAAAGAATGAAGAACGATAAACTAAAGAGAACTTTTATTATTTTGGAAAATTAGAGTATAGAAAATAAAGGAAGAGTGCCTAATATTTACTTTCGATTTTTATTTAATGAAACTTAACATTTATTCTAGGCCCCTTAGATAAAAACTGGAAAAACCCTAAATTAAGTCTCATAGATGAGCTGTAAGGTCTTCCAGCATTTCACGAATTTCTCCAATGACTTGTCCAAGAAAGGCTTTTAAGACTTGGTTATGAGCTTCAAAGCATTCAAGATTCTCTTTCAGATAGGCAATCTTCTAGCAGCTACTCACAAATCCTAGGCAAGTCTTGTAGCCTATTAGTTCTTTGATTGTTCACTTGGTCACTTGCCATTATCTATTAGCTAAAACAATTCATGGGTAAGAATCATATATCAATGAAACAAAAGAATGCATGTTGAAGCATGCAAATGCTAAAATTGATTAAGTTAATACATTGTTCCTTAAGTTGCAACCCTATCGTTTGATTTGATGTTTATAAAAGAATAGGTACAAAAAAATGATCACAAAACATTAGTAGGGTTGCAACTTTCAGG
Organism: Lumnitzera littorea; assembly: GCA_024138015.1. Classification (NCBI taxonomy): domain Eukaryota; kingdom Viridiplantae; phylum Streptophyta; class Magnoliopsida; order Myrtales; family Combretaceae; genus Lumnitzera; species Lumnitzera littorea. The sequence continues at coordinate 90,623,511 of JAMXBB010000007.1, forward strand.
AGTAGTGTATTAAGTCATGATTTAAGGGTATGCAATTTTAGTAGATTCTAAAGGTCCTTAAACTCTGTGGCCTTGTACGTTTTCAAAAAAAAAAAAAAAAAAGGGTTTCTTGGATGCATTGAAATTTAAGTGGGGTAGCCTAATTAGCCCCGAGTGCCGTTTATCATACTATACTCGGAACCTATACAATGACTCCCCATCTTAGGATCCTAAGGTAACCCAGGTTTGACCATATCTACCTTGCATTCTTGATGTAATTATTCCCTCCAAAATTTCAAGCATGATGCATGTAAAATGAATATAGTAATTAAAACAACATATATTTACATGAAACGAATAAATAAATAAATAACATGGGTATTTGAAAGGTAAATTTAATTTTGAATGGTTTTTAAATAGCTAGCCCTCTAGAAGAACTAATTATTTACAAAGGGGAAAAAATAAATTTTTCTTTATTTTATGTTGTCTTATAATTATATAAGAATGCTTGTATACTCGCTATTTGAGATTAAATTTCTATATTTCATTTATGAAAACTTTAATTCATTGATTTTTTTTAACTTTTGAAAATGGATGACTTTAAGTTGTTTAGCTATTTGATTTTGTTTGAGAAAAGCACCTAAAAGGAAGGGTCCTAATTTTTTATTATTTTCTTGGAAAGTTCTTAAGAAAATCTAATTTTGAAAAAACGTTAATTTTTTTATTTATTTTGAAAAATGGACTTTTCTAAGTGATAAAACATTTTATTTTTCTTATTTTTCATTATTATTATTATTTTTCACTCTTTTTCATTTTTAATTGAAGCTTAAATTTATATATATATATATATAAATTTCCTTTCTCTTTTTTTTTTCTCTTCTTTCTTTTTTTTGGGATTTTTTCTCTTTTTTTTTGGATATTTTATCTTACTACAATGGAAGATAACAAAACAACCAAAAAATAAAATTAAAATTAAAATGAATAAAAGAAAATAAAATAAAAAATAACAAAGTAATACAATACAAATAGAAGGAGGACTAGATCAAGCCTTATGCGTGAGCAAGATGGTCAGGTTTGGAGCTTAGATCGAATTTGAGTTTGGATAGGGAACTGCGTCACACTTTGAAGAAGATGGAGTAACGATTGACCTTGGTTGCTACAGCATGTTTTAGTGGCTATTTTAATGAGGAAAAGTTGGTTTCATGAGAAACTCATTGACAATAGAGTGTTTGGTGGTGGCGCCACTACAAATGGTAGATTTTGGTAGAGAGTCGATGGGTTAGAGAGAGCAAGTTAATGAGTAGCTTGAATCTTGACTTCCCAAGACAATTGAGGTGTTGTTCTAGATGTTTTCAAGATCATAGAAACTAAAAATGATGTTGGTTTGTTTCGAAAACCACTAAAAATGGTGGATTTTAGAGAGAGAAAATGGTGGCTTAAAGTTAGAGAGAGAAAGGTCTGATTCTTACTTGTAGAGAGTATGTAGTGAAGAGATTTATGTCTAAGATGCTTGTTCGAGCTCCAAGTTATAGTGTTAGAGCTCAAATTAGAAATGGAAGGTCACGAATTCACAAATAAAAGCCTGCATTTTGACCAACTTTAGTGTTCGATTCAAATGGAAAAAATCGCGTTCTTGATAGTCAAAGATTACTTAATGGAGTTTAAACTTATTATTCATAATGAATCGAAGCTTCTAAAAGTTACTACCAAGCTTTAATTTAACTCGATTAACAAGAAGTCATAGCCATAGACTTGAGTGTTTTTTAGAAAGTTTGAAGGTAGAATTGATCCCTTAAACATTTGAATTGGGACATGTTTTTTAGCTCTATTCAAAGTAAGCCATGCATGCTATACGATTCTACCATTAATTTTGGTGGAATTGTGTTGTAAATACCCAAAAAAGTAGCTCAAACATGAGCCACCGAGTTGTTTTTACAAAGGAGGAAACTAAGGAAAGGGCTAGCAAATTAGGGAAATGAACAAAAAAAGAAAGCAGGCTAAGCATGTGCTACGCATGTGGGTATGTGCTTAAATAAAAAATAAAAGCAAGGGCAAAGCTCTTATTGTCTTCTTGGGTCTAATACCCAACTAGGTCCTTCGACCTTGTTCCCATTTCAAACAGACTAAGCTTTGGACTTAGTCTAACCCTTTTATCCTTTTTTTGAGAAAGAAAATAATAATAATGAATATATAAAATAATGAAAATGGTAAATAAATAAATAAAAGACTAAACTTAGTTTAGAGACAAGATTAAGTTTTAATTAAACCTTATGCAAATTAATTTAACTAACTTAATGAATTTGGTACTTAGACTCAACATTGAAGATTAAATAATTTAAAGACCCTTACCTATTCAAAGTGACCAAAAGACACTAAAAGGCCAATAGCCTTTATTTTCCAAAAAAAAAAAAAAAAAAAAAAATTGTTATGAAATTTTCAATATTTTCTAAAACTTCATTTTTTTTTAATTTTATATTTTTTGTACTTTTTACATTAAGACCCCTTTTCTTCATTATAAAATACTAAAATTACAAGGAAACAAAAATGAGGTTTCTACACTTGAAATCTATCATAAGGTATCTACTCTGGCCACATTTATAGTAGAAACCTTTGTGTAAGATAGTAGTATCTCCGCAGTCCTTACCCACATGCCCGATCTTCCTATGCAGAAAACATGCCCCTATTGTCTTCTTACAAGACGACACATTACAGGGCCTAAAACATCAAGTGCACTTCATAGCTAGTATAGTAGCCCTGGTCTTAACTGGTGCTGGCAACGCTATAAGTCAAGGCTACACTATTATTAGCCTATCCCCACCTCTCTAGACATTAACCCTATGTTTAGCCTCTTCACCCTATCTAACCCTGGCATAGCATAACTCGGTAGAGGCCTTTTCCCTAAGGCTACCCCCACCCTGTAAGCTAGTTATTCCTGCTCTCTTTTCATGAGTTGGTCTAAACACTTTGCCTTATCCACCACTACCGAGTATATTGTAAGTTGGAAAGCTACAACCTTCTCTTGATGCTTTAGCTCTAACTTATGTATGAACCAATTAACTCACAACTGTTCATCTCTCCTACAAGCCTTAAGTACGAAATGAGCCAATCAATCTAACTCTACCTCATAGGGTGCTACAATCTTATTCCCCTACTGAAGTGTTTGATAAGTCAGTTGCATTTGCTATATGAATCTATCCTTGAACCTCTCCTAAGTCCAAACCCTTATAATAGGCTCTATGTGTGGGGCCCCATCCCACCACTTCAGCACATCACCTCTCAACATAAAAGAAGCATAGTCCACCTTCTTGTCATACGGAACCTCAACCATGGCGAAAGCCTTCTCTATCCACCTGATCTACTCCTCAACAATAATGGCATCATCAGGCTTAGGGTTAAACTCCTTAGTCATCGTCAAGAAATGGACCATACTTAGCTGTTGGACCTCTTGCCTTCCTTGATGCCAGGCATTAGCATTAGCATTAGCCTAGATCATCTACACATCATGTCTAATCTCCTCTTGCTACTGAACCATGGCACTACTAAAATGTTCAAGACATTCAATAGTTGTGTCATATCAACTTCCATAGGCTTGTAACGCAGCTACCCTTAGATACCAAGTAACGAGTAACCTCCCTAAACACCTTAACCTCTCTACACATTCTGACTATCTTGAGCATCCTACCCTTTAGCTAGGTAGTCTAGAGGTTGAAAAGAACTGGAAACTACTCTCTTAAGTGGCATTCTAAAGAAAAGAAGTTAGAATAAACAACTAACAAAGAGTTAGAAGATAGGTAGACAAAAGGAAACATAAGATAACAAGCAAACAAGAAGCATATAAGAATTAAAGACTACTCAAGATTACTACTTAAACACTTGGAAAGCCATTCCTTATATTCAAGCCTAACCCTTCTACTACCCTTACCTCTCATGTCTGACACCTACAAATCATCATCTTAGTTTCCCTAAAGGTTTTAGCTTAAGCTCTGATACCACCAATAGTTGTAACGCCCTAGAAACTAGGATACTAGAACTTTGCTACGTATCGACCCTAAAGGCAAACACACTAAGGCATACAAAGATCCATATACCAATCTAAATTTCACAGATTAATAAAAAACCTACCGACTTATAATCAATGACTTCAAATATGAAATTAGAGGGGATTATACACCACTTGATCTTTATAAATACTATACAATATCATAACTAAAATCTAACATAAAGGAAGAACTTTGAACATAGATAACACTAAACCCAATAATTTGGAGCCTCATAGCTCTAATAAGACTTAACCTACTAGCCATCATTAACAGGAGTTACAGGCAACTCTAACATAACACAAGTCATAGAAATATATAAATATAATAGAGATAAATGTAAATCCTTAGAATTCACTCCTAAAAGTCATTTATGAAGTCCTTACTCCATCATCATAGTAATAATACTCTCCCTACTCATCACAATATAGATAATCATAATGGGTATCATCAGCGTAAACCTCATCACATACCTCATAAATTGAACCTGTAACTGAAAAACAACAAACCCCATATGGTGAGTTAATGCCCAATATAGGATACCATACATACATGCATGTGAATACATAAGTAGTTAGTCAAGCATACATACGAGTAACCATCATAAATACAACAAACAACCGTTTAATCTTGTTATTTAAGTTCACAAGTAGCACAATCTCAACATCTTGAGACTTGGGGTTACTTATGACCCCTACATAGACAATATATAGGTACTACATAGGTATTGGTGTTGGGTTATCCCTAACCTAGCACTTAGATGTCCAAAAACCATCCTAAATCTACTTTGGTTCTTTTAGTGTGAAACTCCACAGGGGATAGTGTTGCACAAATATCACCAGGTGCCTCACCAACGCTACTAGACACAACTAATAGGTAATTGAAGCTAAGTACATGCAGTAATCAATTAAGTCCAAGTTTAATAAATGTCCAATTTATATATATTAGCCTAACACACATAACCATTGATCACGTATCTTATACTTGAAACTTCAGTAGTGTCTGATGAGTAACTAAATGCTCTACAACTTGATACAATAAGAAAATATCATTACAACTCCTTACAATCCTAACCCCTCATTAAGGTTAAAAGTCCTTATAAGAAGCTTTGAATCGACTCTTAGAAAAATAGTGTTTGATTGATGTTTCAGTTTAAAGAACTTGTTCAAAAACACGTTGGAATGGTTTTTGAAAAAAAAAAAAGAAGGTTCAAAAAGGCACAAAACATGAATTGGAAAGGTTTTGTACTCTATTGCAAATAAGGCCTCCGAATGCTTAGTACAGCTTGTAGAATTCTGTAGATTGTGTTAAGCGGTTCTTCCCTTCACACAACTTCGATCCCGAAACTAAACAACTAACTTTGACTTCGAGGTATTTTCTACCCTACATACACCACCATTAATCCTTAACACCCTCCTAACAACCTAAAATAGAAAAATCATAACTTGACCTTAGCTAAATCTTAAATTCCATCAAACAAGATTAAGAACAAAACTTTAATAAACAAGAGGGTTTCAAAACAACTTATATAGTGATTCTTGGTGCAAGAACTCTCCAAATCTGCAAAAACATACACGCTGCTTCAATGAGAATGAGATTTGTTTAGTTTACATCACCAAAAGTTAAAGAAAACGAGTTTCCTACAATGTATAAGCGAAAACTTACCCAAATTTGTTGTTTCTACACTAAATCTTGTATTTACTTCACTTGAAATGAATAAAATGTCTTAAATCCAACCTTAGTGAACCTCTTGAGAGTTTTGCAATGAGTTTTCTAGTTTTTCTAGGAAGAAACATATTTTCATGTTATGGGATAGTAGGGGAAAGAATATAACATAGTAGGAAAGAGGGTTTGAACTTTTTTTGGACCTTTTTACCCCTAGCATATAATGTTTAATTACATATCATACTAATGTCTATAATTAATAAGCCGTCTTTATTTTTCTTTAATTCCTTTTTCATTTATGATTTATGACTTTGGGTCTTACAACTTTTCCCCTCTCAACAAAACTTTCATCCTCAAAAGTTCACTTATCTAACTCTTCAAATAGTTCGGATACCTACTCCTAATCTCCTCCTCCAGTTCTTAGGTTACGTCTCTTTTCAATTGGTTTGGCTATTAAACCTTGACATAAGGAATAACACTTATCCTTAGCCATTGAACTTTGGTGTTGACTATCCTTATTGATTATTCCACCACCGACAAGTTTAGCTGTAACTCTAATGACTTTAGGTATACTACCTATATATGCAATCCTTCCTCATGATTCGAACTAGGCTTCTTATACTTCCTCAGCATGGACACGTGGAATATGTTGTACATAACCTCTAAAATTGGCAGAAGCTCCAACCAATAGGTCTCTTTGCCAATCCTTTCTATGATTCTAAAAGGGCCTACATATATCGGTTTCAACTTACCCCTTAACTTAAATCTGACTATACCTTTAATTGGTGAAACTCTCAATAGTACTTCCTCTCTTGCTTAGAGCTCTAATGGGTGACACCGCATATCAGTGTAACTCTTGTATCTAGTCTGAGCAATTTGCATTCACTTTTAAATTAGTATGATTTTATCCATTGCTTCTTAAGTTAAGTTTAGTCTTACCAACTATCTCTCACCTACCTTATCCTAATGGATAGGTAACTAGCACTTTTGATTGTATAGTGCTTTAAATAGAGTCATTTGAATGGTAGCTTAGTAGCTATTATTATAAGTGAACCTTACTAAGGCTAAGTGTTCATTCGAGTGATTATCGAAGTTAAGCATGCATTCTCCTAATAAGTCCTCCAAGATTTGAATCATATACTCTAATTGACCATCTACTTATGGATTAAAAGCCATATTGACCTAAAGTTAGAATACAAAGCATTATGCAAGCTTCTCTAAAGGTGACTAACAAACCAAGTATCTCTATTAAAAGTAATAGACACTAGTACCCCATGTAACCTCACTACTTCTTGAATATACAACTTGGTAAGCTTTACTAACTAGTACTTAATATTTACAAGAATGAAGTAAGCATACTTAATCAATCTGTCTACTATCACCTATACGACACTATACTTCACTAGAGTTTTAGGTAAGGTAGTGAAATCCTTGGTTATGTGCTCTCACATCCATTCGGGTATCAGTAATGGCTACAACTCATCAGCTTATCTTTGATGCTCAATTTTGATGAGTTGACACATTTGACACCTAGACATAAACTTTATCTTTCTCTTCATATCATTCCACTATTAGTGACCTTTCAAGTCCTTATACATTTTCGTACTCCTTAGGATGATAGAATAAGTCGAGTGGTGTGCTTCTTTCAATATCTCACTTCTCAACCGTGTTGTGTCAGCACACATAATCTACCTTTAAACCTTACAACTTTCTCAGCATCAATTGTTAAGTTTGGATCTTTCCCTACTTCCATTTTATCCCTAATCTCCTAGATTCCTTGATCTTCTACCTATGCAGCTTTAATATGATCTATCAGGGTAGGTTGTATCCTCAAACTTACCAACTTAGCACTAACCTCTCTAGTTAAAACCTCTAACTCAAGTCAATGCATTTACTCAAGTAATTGTCTCTAAGTAGTGATCAAGCTAGCCAAGTTTCTCTATCTCTTCCTACTTAGGGCATCAGCTACAACATTAGCTTTACTTGGGTGGTGCTAAATGTTTAGATAATAGTCTTTAATAAGCTCTAACTGTTGTCTTTGCCTCATATTTAGGTCTCTCTGAGTAAAGAAATACTTGGGGCTCTTATGATCCATGTACACTTTGCATCTCTCTCCCATCACTAGGTAGTGCCTCTAGAGCTTCAAGGCATGAACCACAGTTGCTAACTCTAAGTCATTTATTGGATAGTTCTCACATGATTTGAGCTGGCGAGAAGCATATGCAATCATCTTACTGTCTTACATAAGAACATACCTTAGCCTTTATATGGAGGCATTATTATAGATGATAAGCTCTTCCTTACTACAGGGTAAGGTTAGTATTGGAGTAGTCACCAACTTACCCTTCAGCTTTTGAATGCTTACTTTATAACTATCATCCTATTCAAACTTGACCTCTTTCTAAGTCAACTTAGTAAAAATTGTTGCGTTTTTAGAAATACCCTTAACAAACTTCCAGTAATAACCGACTAACCCTAAAAAACTTCTAACATCTAACACTATGGTAGGTTTAGGCTACTTAATAATTGCCTTTATTTTCCCTAGGTCCATAGCTATACCATCTTAATTCATGATGTAACTCAAGAAAGGTACCTACTCTAACCAGAAGTCACACTTGCTAAACTTGGTGAATAATCTCTCTTCTCTCAGTTTGCATAAAACAACCCTTAGGTGCTCCTTATGTTCTTCCTCGCCTTTAGAATAAATGAGGATATCATCTATGAACACTATTACACACTGATCTATATACTCCCTAAAGACTCGGTTCATGAAATCCATAAATGCTATTGGTGCATTTAGAAGATCGAAAGGCATTACTAGAATTCATATAACCCGTACAAAGTTTGGAAAGCTATCTTCTCTACATCCTTAGCTTTAACCTTCAATTGGTAATACCCTAAGCGTAAGTCTATTTTAGAAAAGACTTGTACACCCTGTAGCTAATTTAAAAGGTCATGGATTCTCAAGAGGGGATACTTATTTTTAATCATGACTTGATTAAAGTCCAAATAGTTAATACACATTCATAAACTCTTGTCCTTCCTCATTACAAATAGTATCGGAGCTCCCTAAGGAGACAAACTAGGCCTGATAAAACCCTTATCTTGTAGCTATTGCAACTATTTCTTCATCTTGACTAACTCTATTGTTACCATGCGGTAGGTTAGTTTTGAAATAGTTTTTGTTCCTGGCACTATATCAATTCTAAACTCAACTTCCTTGTCAGGTGGAATACCCAGTAAGTCTTTAGAAAAATGTCTTAATACTCTTACATTATTGGCATCTGTTTTAGCTTCAACTTAACCTTGTTTGTTTCTGCTACTAAGGCAGCTATAATAGGCTTCTCCCATAACTTATATGAAATATATCGAGGTAACCTTTGAGCTTCTACTTTATAATTGAAAGGAACTTCTCCTAGGGGTTTAAAGAATACCACCCGATTATGACAATCGAGTGTAGCATGGTGTTCAACAACTAATCCACTCCTAGAATGACATTAAAATCCAATAACTCCAACACTAACAAGTTTACTAGTAGTACCCATCCCTCTACCACTAACTCCATATCTTGACACATTCGGTTTAAAACTGTTCTTCTCCCCATAGGTGTATTTACAACCAAACAAGCATTTAAAACAAAAACATGCAAACTACATACATGTACAAAAGATTTAGCCACATTTGAGTAAAAAGCACTAGTGTCAAAAAAGTGCATCAACACTATAGGATAAGACAGAAAGCATACTTGTTGTAGTGTTTATGTTATAGGCGATGTATTGGTGCTTAAGTGTGAAAACTCAATTTGGGGCTTTCTGTTGTGGGCTTTTCTACTAAGGACAAGTCACTTTGGGAATTACTAAGGGTCTACAACTAATGCACCTAGGCTACTTGGCTCCTGCATCCTTGCAATCTACCATACAGTATGCTCTTTAGCCAAATCTATAGTAGAAACCCTAGTGTAAGGTAGTAGTATCTCTATAGTCCTTACTTACATGGCCGATCTTCTTACACAGAAAACATGCCCATGCTGTCTACTAACAAGATGACACATCATGGGGCCTAAAATATCCAGTGTACTTCATAGCTGATGCTGTAGCCCTAGTCTTAACTAGTGCTGGCAGTGATATGGTCTAGGCTGCACTATGATAACTCTAATTTTAAACATATTTTATATGGTGATTTTATGGTATTTCCCGTACATTTTTGGTTTTCTTTAAATAAAATGATACTTAATTGAGTAAAATGTTGATTTCAAGGTTTAAATGCATTCTAGGCTCGAAAACGAAGAAAACAAATCAAGTTTCACTCAATTCCGAGTTCAAACGAAGAAGTTATGAAGTTTTGAAGTTGTGCAGAAATTTTGCCTTTGTGCAGAAAGTTACACGACCTAGGGACACGGTCATGTCCCAGGCCGTGTCTGGTGATGAAAATAAAATCCATATAATACACATATAAAAGGACATCTTAGGGTTCAAAAGAAGGAGAGACATTACAGAAACGGAGAGAGACAAGAGATAAGAAGAGACTTAAGGAGAAACAACATCAAGAAGCGATAACGACATCGATTTCAAGATTAGAGATTGTTCATCAAATCAAGAGGGGTTTTCATGTTTTATTTTATGTCTTTGATGGAACTCGTTTTTAGATTCGTTATGATAGCTTGGAATTCAAGTATTTAGGATTATGGAACCTAGGGTTTCATGTAACCCTTGGATTGAATTATAATTTCAAGAAAGTTTCTATCTTTTCTTGATTCAATTATGTCGTTTAGTTATGGATTGATAATTCTAGAGTATCAATATATGATATTATGCATGTTGATTGAGAAATTGCATGTGTAATTAGATCTTAGCATAATTGAAGAGAATTACATATATACTTAGAGATAAGATATATGTTTATTTCGAAAAGTTGATTGTTTGTGTGGGAATTCATTATACATTAATGCAATTCTAAGTTATATTACTAAGTGAAGAGATTCCGGTAAATAATTTAGGATTAGGGTTAATATGCTTGAGAAAGATATTAGCTTTAATTGTGAATCCCTCCGGTTAAGAATTATAGAAACTGAATTAAATATTTTTTGAAAAGATTACATGTTAAACACTAGGGGAAATAATTCCTAAATACATTATTGCATACTTGAAATCGTTTGTAGTTTTATTGCTTTCTAATTTGCTTAGTTAAGTCTCATAATTAGTTTAGTTTATTAATTTCAGTATTTTTAATTCATTCAACTCGACACAATTTTCCGGTTAGATAATAAAGCTAAAGTCAATATTAGTACTCAAAATCTCTGAGGGATCGACTCGGACTCATATCCGCTATATTAAAATTGATAGGTGCGCTTGCCTCGTATCACACTACTATTGGCATGTCCCCACCCTCTCTAAATACTACCCTACGTTTAGCCTCTTTACCCTTTCTAGCCTTAGCATAGCATAACTTGACAAAGGCCTCTTCCTTAAGGTTACCCTTGCCTTATGGGCTAGCTGCTCAAACTTTCTCTTCATAAGCTGCTCCAAACAGTTTGCCCTATCCACCATTATCGAGTATAATGTAAGTTGGAAAGCTGTGACCTCCTCCTGTAGCTCTAATTTCAACCTATGTATGAATTGGTTAACTTGTGACTATTTATCTATCTTAAAAGCCTTAAGTATGAAACTAGCTAATCAATCTAACATTGACTCATAGGCTACTACAGTCCTATTCTCCTACTAAAGTGTTTGATAGGCTAGCTGCATTTGCTCTCTCAATCTATCCTTAAACCACTTGTAAGCTCTACAACTAGAAGTTTAAATTTAATATGTAAGATTTAAAGCGATTAAATAAAGTATTCAATTGAGCTTAAATTATATAGCAAAGCTAAAAGTATTAGTAAAAGTGATCTCATAAGTTTGAGTTTAAGAAAATTAGTAATAAAATAATAGAATATTATCATATCAAATTATAAGCATATTACTCGTTATTTATTGAAAATACGTAAAATGAGTTTCAATAACTAATGAGTCGCTAAAGGTAAATTATATGCATAATAAAAATCATAAAATAACATAAATAATATTTAGGACTATTTACTTGTACTTTATATATATTTGTGTATAGGTAAAAATATGCGAAATTACCTAAAATACCCAAAAATGCTAAAAAAAAAAGCTAAATAATTAATGAAAATTACAAAAAAATCAAGGAAGAATAAAAAACAAAAAAAAGGAAAAGTAAGGATTTGTCCAAAATCAGATCGTAGCTGTTAGGGTAGAAAGAAAAGAAATGAACCAATTAGAGTAAACCAACTAGAAGGCAAAATGGGAAGAAAATAGGCCAAAATGTCAACTAAAAAATTAATGAAAAATCTTCATGCAGCTCTATAAATATCCAAACCTTAACTAAAGCTCATTTGGTTTGTTTAGAGTGTAAGAAAAATGGAGATTACTGAAAAAGAGAGAATTAGGGTTTTTTAAAAATAAAAAAAATCTGTACAATTAGGACTTGTAGACCTAACCCATGACCTATGGCCACTTGGAAGTGAACCGCCGCCACCGACATACCCCACCATTACCGTCTAGATCGACCAACAACCTTAGGACCATTATGGTGTCCGAAAGTCTAATGGTCAGGTGAGTCTAATTTCAACTCGAATTTATTTAATTTATTTAAATTATCAATTTTATCTAGAAAATTATTAAATTTTGTATTCTGATGTTTTTATGTATGTAGATTTAAGGAAAAATATTGGTTTGATTCAATTATGTCTAGAAATATATAGTGCATAAGAAACTGTGTAAACTCAAGCATATTTTGATTTAGAAATAAATAGCCTTACAAGTATAGTCTTAAGCTCAATTTTTTTTTTGTTTATACTATTTAGAGGATGTAAAATAGTACTATGAAGCCCTTTTTAGAAATCAATTTTCAAAAATTTTAAGTAATTTTTAGGCCTTTAATATATATATAATTAGTGATTTTAGGGTTAATTGAATAATTATTGATTTAGTGTATTATTAAGTGTTTTAAGATGTTCATATTTGATATGTTATGATAATTGTAGTATTTGGAGTATTAGACGTAATTATTATGAGTATTATGTTGTATATATATATAATTTTAGTAATAAGTGGAATTGTAATTATAATAAATACAAAATATTAGGTTAAAATGGATAACATAATAATATTATTAATATTTAATAAATCTAGTAGGAAACATAAATTTAGTTAATTATTCAAAAATGTAAAATTTTCTTACATTGGGTGTCAATTCAATACATAAATAAGGACTAAGATGTATCGTATAGACTAGAATATTAGTTTGAGACTAAAAGTGATATTTAGGATACTTGAGTATAATGTGATTAATTTGACATTGTGGTTTAGAACGCATTTTTGGGATTTATGTATAATACCCATAGTTGGAATTGATTTAGAACTTAAATTAGAACCAAATTCGGAAACCGAATCTAAAACTAACCTAGATTGAACCGGTAATAAATGATAATATATATATATATATATATATGAAAAATTGAATTAAATCATAACCTAAAGTTTATTTATAACATAAGGATATAAATACTAAACAGTATTTATATTATAAGATAAGTGGAGATGAGTGACCTGCAATTAGTCGAGTGAGATAATTGAGGACTTTGGGTAAGTTAAGTTCAATAATTTATTATATTTTGGAGTACTATTTTAAAGTACTTAAAGGCTTATGATTATGTATGACTATGCTTGTAGGTAGTTATATGCATGTGCTTGTATATATTTGACTTTGTGCTAAAATCTATGTTGTGTTATTGAATGGTGTGAAATTGTTTAATTACCCTAAACCATACTTAATCATAACCAACCTAAATACCCTAATTAGACATGCATTGCAATCCTTTAGGAGACTACTAGGATTCTCTAACCAAATACTGACACCTTTGAAAAAAATATTGCTGGATAATATGATAATCTTTTCTTCATCCTTAACCGAACTAAGTGATAAGAGAGTAGGTTGCAGTAAAGATGAGGGTAATGGTTTGAAGAATAGTTATGGGGGGAGCGATGTTTCCATTACACAAACTTGGGTTTAGTTGTGAGTTGTTGCATAAACATAAAAACTCCTCAACTTGGATTAGAGGAGGTCAAATTACTTTGATTTCACAATGGATTGGACTACGTTATGTGATGGCATTTGCTTATTGCATTGCATATAATTAATTGTTTGATAACTTTGTTTGTAGTTGTTATGCATTCATAAGTCTCCAACCTAATTTACTGAGCTGTGATTGCTCATACATTTATAGATTTTCTTATGGGTTCTAATTGATATATTGCAGTATAATTACCCTAAAGTCAATTTCTTTTTGAAGCTATGGGGAGTGTGGATTAACCAGTTGTACGAATGAGTCCTTTAATGTCTTGTTAGTAGTTATAGGTTTATGAATTGGTATGGTGATATGTTCGTTAATAGACTATCGTAGTATGTTTAAATTCCTAAGATTATAAGACAATATGGATGTAATTATGTATATATGACTTAAGGTTCTGGCTTTTTATGTAAATTTTTGCTTAAATTTTAATTAAGCTATTTACTTTAAAGCTAAGAGTTGTAAACGTCTTATGTAAATTATATTTATGATAGGGATTATGTGGTTAATTACTGTCAAATATTAGTTTACACGGTAAGACTATTGCAACTCTACAGCTTCGGGGCATAACACCTCTCTTAGGTCCAAACCCCCATGTTAGGCTCTATGAATGGGGCACCATCTTACCACTTTAGTGCATCGCATCTCAACATAAAAAAGGCTTAGCCTACCTTCTTGTCATTTAGAATCTCAACCATGGCAAAAGCCTTCTCTATCTACCTAATCCACTCCTCAACAGTAAAAGCATCATCAAGCTTAAGGTTAAACTCCTTGGCCACCTTTAAGAAATGGACCATACCTAGCTATCGAACCTCTTACCTTTCTTGATGCCAAGCATCAATATTAGCCTAGATCATCTATACGTTAAGTCTAATCTTCTCTTGCTATTGAACCATGGTATCACTAGATTGTTCAAGGCATCTAGTAGTTGTGTCACATCAACTTCCATGGGCTTACAACCCTACTGCCCTTAAAACTAGGTAACCCGTAACTTCCCTAAACACGCTGATCTCTCTGCACATTTTGACTACCCTGAGCATCCTACCCTTTAGCTAGGTTATGTAAAGCCCGCAAATTTTATGTTTTAGACTTAGAATCAAATTCGAAGAACCAATGGTATTCCTTAGGTTCAATTAGACTGAAGAAATTAAAATCAAGAAAATTTTAAATCGAAGCCTTGGAAACAAACTTAATAACATTAGAGATAAAGTTTTATGAACCCCAATAGTGTACAAAGACTCTAAACCAAAGTATGCATGATCATAAATTAAAAATCCTAATTGAATGAAAACTTAAAACTCTAAACCCCAAACCTTAGAGTCGTAAAACCTTAGATTAAACTTCAATTGCAATGAAAACCGAAATTGAAATATTTTACTTGAATTATGTAAATCGCATAAAGTTGATAACGAACGGTAGGAGATATTGACAAATGATAACAATCAGTCAAATTAAGTCAATTAACGTAATAAATTAATGGGATTACTAATTTATCCCAAATGATACATTTTCTATAAAAGTAACGCTAAAATCGTAAGCACACTTTCAAAGCTCTTAAACCCCCATAAAACCCTAAAATGAGAGAAGCCCTAAAACGAATTAGAAATAATAATTTAGTATCAAAAGCCCTAATTTAATTAATAAACTTTAATTATATAGCCACATTATTAAGCAATCACTAATAATTTACTAAATTATTAGAGTAGCCCCAATTTACCTTCTAAAATTGTAATCAATTAGCGATAATCGATTCTAACCCTTAGAAACCGTAAATTAATTAGATAAAATGAACCAATGGGCTTGATTAACTTAATTAAATATGGAAAACCCTAAACTATGTCCAACTGTGATAATCTACATTGGTAATTAGAGTCGTAAACTTAAATTGCATTCTAATAATCTATATGCATTCATGCATCATAATTAGCTAAAGATAATCACAAATAACTATATAGGACAAGATGATTAGTTGAGAAAACAAGGGACTACTCACTTTTAGTAGACAAACCATTGCCTCAATCGGAAAAAATCATAAAAAGCAAATTGATCCCCACTTGTACTTGTATCATGCAACCAAGAATGGAAGGGATTTGTTCTCTACTACACCCACTCATAATTAACCTTTTTTTGACCCCTCCATTTACATTTTACTCCATCTTCTTCCTTAAAATAAACACTAGAAATACTCTCTAAACACACAATTCAAAAACAAGAAGGAAGGAAATAAGAGTAAGCTTCTTGGTCCAAGCTGTGCACCTGAACAGCCCAAGCTATAACTCTTCACCACTACCTCCAAATGATACAAAAACAATTGCATTTGAATCCTTTTTCATCCCCCTTTCTTTTCGACAAATATATTTTGCCAAAAGAGTTTATTTCATTTTCCAAAAACAAAGTGAAAGACCCTTCAAATTTCCACTAAGGTAAACTTGCACCTTTTCAATTTTCTTTCTAGTTTGAGTTTATGAGCATGGTTCTTAGGATTAATAACTAAGAAAAAAATATTAAAATGCTACATTTGTTTACCATATTTACATGCCCATACATGTGCATTTTCTTAGATTTTTAGTATAGTAAACATGTTACATATGACTTTAGAAGCACATAAATTGTAGTAAGATGATAACTTAAAGAAAATGTAGAAGAACCATCATTATGCCTTCATTCCCATACTAGGGCCAAAACATATGTATGTATATCCCTTCTATATTTTTTATTTCTCATGTTTATTTTGGTAGAAAATGGTTTTAGGTACATTTTGGTGGTAGTTTAATGCATATTCTATCAAGTTAAGTACATGATGTGTAGAAAACCCTAAGAAATCATCTTAAACCACCCCAAACATGTTGAACAACATGCTGTAAAATGTTTATTAATGGGTTAATCGCATGATTAATTAAAGATAATTAGGATTTAGGACTTAATCTTACAAGATAAGAGGCTAAACATGGTCTATAGTGAGTAGTTAGGCCTAAAATGGATATTATGATTAGAAAAACCCACTTGAGACCTAATGAATCATTAGTATCAGATTTGGAACTCATGATAAAATGGGTTATTTAATCATTTTTGTAAACTATTAGGCTAATTAGATTAGGATAAAGTCAAGATATGAGCCATAGGACATGAACTAGCCCTAAATTCAACTAAAAGGCTCACAAACCGAGCCTTGAGCCCACTTAATCACTCATGACCAGATCTGTAACTTTGTGAAAAGTGGACTAAACTTAGAGTTAATCATGGGCTTAAGTTTAAAAAGGTAAGCAAGATTAAGCTTAAGGCCCTAAATTGTAAAATGAGCCCAAAGAGTCTTAAGAAAACCAAAATATAAGCCTAAAAAATATATGATTAGATCTGAACCTAACTTAAAAAGACTCAAAAAAAGATATTGAAAAGGCCCACTAAACCCTAAGACCTATCTAAGATATCTACTATACGTTCCTTAATGAGTTAAAGCCTTAAACTTAAGAAAAGAGCTTGTTTACGCCCATAAGAACAACACTGAGGTATAAGATGAAAATTTTAAAGTGTTGGGCATAAATAGTTTACTAAAAATACTTAAAAAGAAGCCTAAAATATCAAGTGCAAGGCTCAAGATAAAAAACTAAGCCTAAAGCCCAAAACTAAACCCAAACCCCTAAAGTGACCCAACTTACCTTTTGGGTGCATGAACTTATAAGACCTAAATTGAAAACTTGTTGACCCTAAAGCCAAAAAAGACCTTGTCAATGAAAGAACACTAAAAAATGATTAAATTAACTATAAGAATGCGAAAAACGGACTTAAAATAAAGAAGTTAGAGTGAAAACAAGTTTTAACTGTACTTAAGGATTAGGGCAAGCTTCAGTGATTAGGTAAACTTTTAGGTTTTTGAAGAAACTCTCTTCCAATTACTTACATATATATTATTATTATGTTTTAAGTAGTTTAATTTCTAATTCAAAAACCCCGAAGTTCAAGACAAGTAGGCAAGTAGGCTAAATGAGAGAGTCTCAATGAACTGTTACTCGCTTGTATTTGATAATTGCTTGATATTCTATTGCTTGCCCTTAGTTGTCTGTTGAGTGACTAGTTGTTTTGTATACAACATTTGTGTGATTACCTTATTAAAATTGGTAAGTTTAAATATTTGGCCAAAATAACTGGATATACCTATCGCATGTCTGTGATCCATTAGTTGCAGATCGTGATGTCTATAGCATTGCCAAGTTTTTTGCAAAATTTGCTAACATATTGTAGACACTCAATTTTTGACTACTAGTAGTTATAATTTTAGATTTTTAAAATAGGGTCCTAACTCAAAAAATTAAGAAAAATAAAAATTGAAAAAATAATGAAAATACAAAAAAAAAATTATAATTTTTTTTTAGAAAGTAAGTTATTTTAGGGTCAATAGTTTTAGTTTAGTTTAATTAAGCTTAGTTCAAATAATTATTTTAGAAAGCCGTGTCTTTTAAGTATAATTCAATTGTACTAAAAATTAAGACATAAGCTAATGGTGTAACAGATAAATACATAGACTTGGCATTTGGTTTGAGCATGAGGTTAGGGGTTCAAATCTTGTTAAGCATTTATGTGTTCTCTCTTTTTTTATTACAAAAAAAAGTGAGTTGTGTGTACGAGATCATATCTAATCAACTTTTTTTTTTTTTTTTAGATTTAAATCATTGT
The DNA here is from genome assembly GCA_024138015.1 of Lumnitzera littorea. NCBI lineage: Eukaryota > Viridiplantae > Streptophyta > Magnoliopsida > Myrtales > Combretaceae > Lumnitzera > Lumnitzera littorea. Next base: position 90,641,997 of record JAMXBB010000007.1, read on the forward strand.
AAAAGATTTTAATCTAGTTTGATTTTTATTAAATTGGATTTGATTTGATATAAATGATTTGGATCTAATTTAATTTTTATCAAAACATATTTAAATCAATATAAGAGATTCGATTCGATACGATACGATTTGTTTTAGAGTTTATAAATACAGATTGAGCGAAATAGAGCGAAAAAGATTACAATTACATAATTGAATATAAAATTCTGCTGGAGATCTTGCCGAACTAGTCTTCATCTACTGCACACAGCATTCATAACCAAGAAACATACTCGCCTGACTCTCACCAATAGTCACATACCGACCTCAATTACTGTCCAATAGCCCACTGCTCCATCCATCAGCATTCAATATCGCCACTCCACTGCATGTTATATGAAAACCAGTACAACACACCAGTAGACTTCACAATAGCGAACATAGCACCACTCTACGAACACTACAGCAAACACCCCAACTTCCTTCAACCCTTAAATCAATTAGCAGCAAAGCCATTGTTTACGAACCCATAGAAATTGAACAACAATAGCTGTAGCCACCGACTAAAATTTCTCACACATCCGCCACAGTGCAACATACTCATGTCCCCTATCACTCATACCCTAACATAGCCTACGCAAGCCATTGATACAGCGGCCTTAGTCCATAGCACGATACCCAACAATGATCAGTACCGTACGTCTTGACACGAACATGGCCTGCACTCCACCGAATCCTCGTATACCAACTGATCAGCAACATAAGACCGCAACAGTCTTCACCGACAGCACTACTTTATCCTTCATCCAGTAATGTCCAAGCGTCACTCCATCAACAAGCGACTAAAACACAGCCAAACTCCAATCACGACCAATGCCAGCGGCAATTCCAGATACAGCAAGTTTACAGTACGGACAACCGACTAATTCGTAACTCCAACAACACCGCGTCACTGATCCATACGCCAAACTCACGTGCAACGGCAACTGTTCCATCCTCCCAGTTCGATCACAGCAACACCGAACATGACGCTTGCGAGACGCATGACAGCACTCATCCTCACCACCGACAACTAACCAACGCCTCCCCAACATTCTCCTTCTACAGTCGAGCCCAATTCCGATCAGCCACACAACACAAGCTGATCAACGACAGAACCCTTCAAGCTGTGCTTTACTATTAGCCACGATGACTCACCGTACAGTGGACACAGCCGAACATGTTTAGGTTCAGTTTCTTGCAATTTTTTAATATATTTATTTATTATTATATTATATCGTGTTATTATTTTTTTAGATCCTTAGTGATTTAGCATAGTTTATATGTATAATAGTTTAGGATTTTTTTTTAGCATTAGTTTTCTAATATTATATATATCAAATATTGATTTAAGTAAATGTTTATTTAATAGTAGTAATATCGATATAAATATAAATGTGTATTAGTTTAGTTTAGGGATTGTTTAGGATTGGTTTTTTTAAGAATTAGGTTTTGTTTAAGGAGTCATCACCTAGAGAGTCATTTTTCTTTAAATAAAAATTAATAAAAGATCCTTTTAAAAGATAGGATTTTTAGAGTATTTCTTTATAAAACAAAAACACTCAAGAGTAGGATCCCATTAGATTTTTTAAGATGAATCGAATAAATTAAAACGTAAATCCGATCGATTTTCAGAATTAAAATCAATCAACACAGTAAGATTTTTGGAAAGAACTACAGTTGTTTAATCTAAACTAGCAGGTAAGTAGGCATCTTCGGGCTGAAGATAAAATCTATAGAAACTTAGGCTTTTTTTTTTCTTTTGGTTTTTATTTTTTCTTAAAAAATGTTATAATTTAAAGAATAAATCTAATTTCGTTAAATAGATAGTAATACCCATTAGATTTTAATAGGTTAACTCCCGAATTCAAAATACTCTGATTTTTTATTCAAATTGAAATTGAAGATTAGTAGTCGAATCGTAGTCAATACACCCAATTGATTACAGTTTTTTTTTTCTTTTTCTTAACCCTAGTCAAGTGGAGACTCTAAAAGTTTTTAAATAAAAAACCGGAATTTTCCAATTTCTTTAGTCGAGAATTAATCTTAAATGGATTTCAGTTTAGTATTAATCGGAAAATGAGAAATGAAAATTAAATAAAAGAAAATCGAAAAATCAGGCTCAATACATACATTTTTGAAATACTTTACAATTCAAAGAAATATTTGTCAACTTAATATGTATTTATAGCAGTCTATTATGACGTTTTACTTGTTGAGGCAAAGTTAGTAGACTATCTTCAGTTGATTGATAGTGAGTAGTTTAAGTTAGGACTCATATGATTTAACCCGTAGGGCATTCTATAGATTTGTTAATAGTGAGACCCTAAGGCATTGTGTTGATTGTTGATAGTGGATAGCCTTAAATGGGGCTTACCTAATTGATTAGTATAGTATTCTTGACTAGGGTAATAGTTGAGTTTTGTCTATTGGAACGATACCTATAGACAGCCTCATGTGGGGTATATGCTATAATTGATATATGGATGATACAAATCTATACCTTCTATAGTTTTGGAGGCCCATAGATGTGTTGTTTGCATTTACTACATATACAATCATTTCGTATGTAGCTAAAATGCATGTTTGTTAATAATGCTTAATAATTTGCTTGAGCAGTAGTAGCGAAAGACAAACTCATTATGCTGTGGTATGCTCACCCCCCAATAGTTCCTTTTTGCAGGTAACCAAAAGTTGGGAGTAGGTTAAGATTAGAGTGTAGAGTGTTCTTATAGCAACTAGATTAGACGAATAAGATTACTTTAGTAGGCTGTATTAGTTAAGTTAGATCTTTATAATATTTAGTAACTCTTGATGTTGCAAAAGTTTAATTATCCCATCTTATTATCTGGTAGGTGATTCCAACTCTGTATGATCTTAGTGAACTATGGATTATTAGGTTATCCTAGTTGCTTTTATAAATATGTAAATGTAAGTAAAATGAATAAACACCCTTAGAAACTTAATAGTTAAAGTCTTGCAACCACTGACTCGTAAGGCATTCTTTATATCATGGGTACATACATGATATGAAGATTTTAAGAAAAACTACTAGGCCCCCTTGTAGGGCATTGTTGGCTGTCCTGAGCTTAAAAAGAATTGGAACTTGCTCTCCTCGACAACATTTAAAGAAAAGAATTTTGAATAAACAATCAACGAAGAGTTAGACGATAGGTAGACAAAAGGAAATAAAAGGTAATAAGCAACCAAGAAGTGTAGAAGAAGTAAGGATTTCTCAAGATTACTAGTTAAACACTTGATAAGCCCTTCCCCAGATTTAAGCCTAATCCTTCTGCTACCCCTGCTTCTTATGTCTCATACCTACAAATCATCATCATAGTTTCCCTAAAGATTTTTAACCTAAGCTCTGATGCCACCAAAAGTTGTATCGCCTCAAAAACTAGGACACCACAACTTTGCCATGTGTCTATCCTATAGGCAAACATGCTAAGGCATACAAGGATCTATATACCTATTTAAATTTCACAAATTAACATAAAACCTACCAACTCACAATCAATGACTTCAAATCTTAAATTAGAGGGGATTATTAACCACTTGATCTCTATAAGTACCATATAATATCATAACTAAAATATGACATAAAGGAATAACTTAGAACATAAATAACACTAAACCCAAAGATCTGGAGTCTAATAGCACCAATAAGAGTCAACCTACTAGCCATCATTAATAGGAGTTACAAGTGACTCCAACACAACACAAGTCTCAGATATATATAATTACAATAGAAATAAACATAAGTCATTAGAATTCACTCTTAGAACTAATCTACGAAGTCTCTACTCCATCATCATAGTAATAATAGTCTCCCTCTTCGTCATAATATAGGTAATAATAACTAGCATCATCAATGTAAACCTCATTGCATACCTCATAACCTAAACCTGCAACTAAAAAGTAACAAACCCCATAGGTTAAGTTAATGCCCAATACATGATACCACACACACATGTAGGTGAATACATAAGCAGTCAGTCAAGCATACACATGAGTAACCGTAAAAAATGCAGCAAACAACTATTTTAATCTTATTATTTAAATCCACAAGCAATACAGTCTTAGCATCTTGAGACTTAAGGTTACTTAGGACCCTTACACACGTAATATATAGATACTACATAGGTATTAGAGTTGGGTCCTCCCCAACCTTCCCTAACCCAATACTTGAATATCCAAAAAACCATCCTAAATCTACTTGGGTTCTTTTAGTATAAGACTTTATAGGGGATAGCGTTACGCAAAGATTACCAAGTGCCAAGCTAATTTCACTAGACCCAACTAGTAAGTGGTCAAAGCCAAGTACAAGCAGCAATCAATTATGTCCATGTTCAATTAATCTTCAGTTTATATATACTAGCCTAATACACATAACCATCAATCTTATCTCCTTTACCTAAAACTTCAGTAGTGTTTGATGAGTAACTAGATGCTCTACAACTTGATACAACAAGAAAATATCACCTCATCCCCTATACTTAACTCAAAAGCCACTAACCACTCCTTATAATCTTAACCCCTCAACAAGGTTACAAGTCCCTATAAGAAGCTTTCAATTAACTCTAGGAAAAACAATGTTTGATTGATGTTTTAGTTTAAAGAACTTGTTTAAAAACATGTTGGAAAGGTTTCTGATTGAAAATGAAGGTCGGAAAAGTCACAAAACACGAATTGGAAAGGTTATATACATTGTTACAAATAAGGCATCTAGATGCTAAGTACAGTTAGCATAATTCTACAAGTTGTGTCAAGCGATTCATCCCTTTGTACAACTCCAACCTTGAAATCAAACACCCAACTTTGACTTGGGGCGTATTTTTCCACCCTCACACATACTACCAGCAGTCCCTAACACCCATTAAATAACCTAAAATAGAAAAATCATAACCTAACTTCAGCCGAATCTCAAATTCCATCAAACGAGATCAAGAACAAAACTTTAATAAACAAGAGGGTTTCGAAATAACTTACATAGTGATTCTTGGCACAAGAACTCTCTAAATCTGAAAATCCTCACACCCTACTTCTATGAGAATGAGATTTGTTTGGTTTACATCACCAAAACTCAAAGAAAACGAGTTTCCTTCAATGCATAAGTGAAAAGTTACCCAAATCTGTTGTTTATGTGCAAAACCTTGTATTTGCTTCACTTAAAATGCACAAAATAGGTTGAATTCGACCCTAGCGAACCTCTTGAGTGTTCTTCAATGAGTTTTCTAGTTTTGCCAACAAGAAACATATTTTCTTGTAATGGGATAGTGGGGGAAAGAAAACAATGTACTGGGAAAGAGGTTTTGAACTTTTCTTAGACCTTTCTACTCCTTACACATAATGTCTAATTACATGCCATACTAATGTCTATGATTAATAAATCCTCTTCATTTTTCTTTAATTCCTTTTCCATTTATAATTTATGACTTTGGGACTTACAAATCAAGTGAATAAAAGGTCTAAATTTTATCCCATCTATACTAAGGTATAAAAATGAAATTCACATTTAAATAAAAAATAATATTTTTCATTCTTTGATATACCCTTGCAAATTTATCGTTTTTCTCATAATATAAAAATATAAATAAAACATGTATTAGATAATATTGGGGTTATAAATGTCAAAATATAATAACGAATTCAATACTTACGTAAACTAAATAAAGGATAGCACAAAATCTTATGTCTAATGCTATGCAAATCTAACACGGTAGTCTAACTTTGTATTGTTTAGTCCTTCTTGTAGTTATCCTATCCAGTTCTTTTTATCCAATCTAGTTAGAGTAAATTTATAATTGGAGTGCTTGGAGATGTGCGTAGGGTGTCACATTAGCATCATAAGTAACTCTCCTTTGTAAGCACTCCTTCACTTTATAAAAGGATGCTTAACCAAAATTCCCTAAGTATATTTCTAATTTTTTTTTGGTCCCAAGTTATTACTACTATTTTAACTTAATACCTAAAATATTATTTAAAAATTTACCTAAATAATTATTTTATTATTATCATATATTGCAATAATATCATTTATTTATGAAAAAAAAAAGAGGGAAGAACTAAAAGACCTAATATGACTAAGGACATTAATTTGGCCTCACTTACGACATTTGACAATTTATCTAACATGTACCGGTGCCATCCTAGACACCCAAATACTTTTAAGTACCAATTGATGCAGTTTGATTATAAGTATGTGGTACCAAGCATACTTATAAACGTACTCTTTCGCTCACCAGCTTTCTTCCTTCAATGTAGCGAGAAGAGCTTGACGTTAGTGAAATTTGAAAGCCCATGAGGAGAATATAGGTACTTTACCGACTCCTTTTTTACGGCGGAACTACCAAACGCCTTGTGTTTTTCTTAACAAATCTACAATTGAAATTATGTCCACTCGTCTTTTATTGATTCAGTAGGTAATTCTGCCAGTCGGTTTTCTCTCTTGATTATGGACATTATTGAGATTGTTATATAGCAACCTACGTGAAGAACAATAATATTTATTTATGGCACGGAGCTACCAAATGTCTTTTAGATTCTAGTGCTTTTCATATCATTCTCCAGCCGCATTGAATCTATCAATGATATCATGTCCCCCCGTCTTTTGTTGATTAAGTATATAATACTGTTGGTTCTCTCTCAACAATAGACATCTTAGAGAAATTCATGTTGCAATCTACGTACGGTACAATGATAATTACAAGAATTCCATCTACATGAAGAAATATATCACAACAAGATGTCTCAATTCTCAATCTAGATAATACCTTTTTACTTCTCATTTGTTCTTAAACTTTATTTATCATATCATCTTAATTTATGAATCTCTAGTTGCTTCATTTTTTTTAAATAGAGGCCTACTAGAATTTATGGACCTAGCCGTGGTAATATTATTGTCCAATTCGATCATCATAATCCAATTCTTGAGAACATTGCGCCCCCATCCAAATATATATATATATATATATATATATATATAGATGATCGAAACATTGTTTAATTTGAATTTGACATCACAATTGCAATTAGAGGTGAGTAGGTAATCTTCTTGCATAGGGTACTTACATGTACTCTATTTGATTAGATAAGTTCTAAATGGATATTAGCAGTCATAGGGTAAGTTCTAGATACAAATTTTGTGGAACCTACTCCTATGAGATAGAGTACAAGTATATAAGGTCTTCCTGCTATATAACTATTCTAAGATACAACTTTTAAGATATCTTTTATCCAACCTATAAAAAGTTATTAAGTAATATTAACAAATGTATAATAAATAATACCATCATATTTTATGGTAAATAAAGGTTTTGGTAAAAAAAAAAAAAAAGGAACCCATGCCTATTTCCACCTTACTCGCTTTATGCTTTTCATAGGTTTTACGTATGAAGAAATTATAATATCGTGTGTGTGTGTGTATATATATATATATATTACATTTTTAATATCATAAATGTAAAATTCATAGGAGCAAAGATTATAGATTCCATAGATATCTTGTACTTTGTAGATTTTACATAGTACAAGCTTCATGGTGGTTTTAAGGAGCTATAGGTAGATTTCAATTTCAAAATTTGGAAACCTATAATTTATAGGGTAGGGTATGGGAAAAACTTCATACCCACAACTATATTTCTAATGATAAAATAGTATAAAAAAGTTATCATCTCTAGAGAAACAATATGTTAATTGTAAAAAGTGTTAGAGAAATCTATGAAAAGAGCTCCTATGTAAGCATATTCATTTTTCAAGGCAATTGTGTAAGTGAAAGAATAAGTCAAAGTAGGCAAAGATGATTTCATCTATAAAAATCTCACCTACCCACATGGGTGTTTTCTTTCTTTTAAGCAATAGTAACATTAGTGAAGGGCTTGATAACAACGTAGTATATCATTTTTGCAATGTAGATAAGTGCCCAGCTAATGATATTTATGTTATTGGAGTACTTATTGCTCTTCATAATCTAGCATACAATACTCCAAGACGTAGGCATAATTTCTATGTTCGATCAATATATGTTAAGATTACCTATGATCATGCTACTTGAAATGGGATTATAGCAAAATTTGAGTGTAAATACTGCCTTGATGTGGCAAGTGAAAAGCTTCTTTCTATTTATGCATGTAGCATTGGAGCTCAAGTTCAACTTAAGGACTGTAGGCTTAGATATGAAAACTATGCTTTCAATGAATAGAACATAGGTGCACCATTGATTATGCATCTATCTTGCATGGAAATATGGTTAATGTATGGTGCATGATTTTTTTCCCCTAAAATTTATGGTGTATGATTGAAACTAATAATGGTTGTTGTGACACCCTATTATAAATAATAGACTAGAATATGATTGGAGTTACATTGAGTAGAAATTTAAAATTTTAATCCTTACATTTCGTAGATAATTAGTGTAATAAATTTTAGGAAGGAATTAAATTCATAAAAAAATATATATATAATATTAACATAAAACATTTCAGAATTTGAGAAAAACTAATAATAAATAAATAAATGAAGAAATATATATATATATTTATAAGTTTTATTGTTCAAATATAATTCATAATCTAACGTAAAAGTTAGAACTCAAAACTATAATGTTTTTAATATTGAACAGTTGAATGATGTAGGAATTAATAGTAGGGTCTCAAAATATAAAGTAATTGCATGAAAATATTAACTTCAGCATACTTTCATGCTACATAATGAGTTTTAAGTTTGTCCATAAGTTTTTGTTAAAATAAGATGTAAAATTAAATTAATCACGCATATAGCTTACATGCATACAATAAGTAAACGTGATTAAAAAAAAAAGGTTGAATTTTTCGGCCACCCTATATTGTTACTGTCAAATGGAAACTTGAAATTTTTGTTGAATTTTTTACTATCAAAAGCTTGAAATGTTGCCCTAAACATTGATGCATTAAATCATGTGCTCAAAGAACCCCTCAATTCCCTCATGTTCCGATACGTATGTTTAATGACATGTTATTTTTTGATAGCATATATAAAGAGGTTGTCTTGTTATCATCTTAGCCATGTAAAATTTGCCATCTACTTCTTCCTTTCATACTTCTAGATCTAATATAGCGATGCACCAATTTTCTCTCTCCATTTCTTTACGCTCACTTACTCCTTTGCAAAACCAAGTTTAGGTTCTAGTACTCCTCTAAGCCCTCTTTCTTGCCACTACCGCCACCTTAGCAACTACCACCTAATGTCTCAAACCCCTCCCCCCCAAAGATGGCTTACAAGGCTGATCTATAAACACTCAAAGTTTTTTTCTATGTGCTAATAGTCAAACTCAAGCCTACCACTTTAAGCCTTCATAACATCCATGTTCAAGCACCACTTGGAGAACTACCACCACTAATCCTCTCTAAGCATGGGAGACTTTTGATAATGTCCTTTTGATGTACTCGAAAACAATTGTATGGTAAGAAATTCAAGGTAGAAAGTCAGATTTCCCTACTTTATGAGACGAATCTAACACTTGGTATAAAAACCTACAGTTTTGCCCTCTTTACACTCTCTAAATTAAGCATTGATTTGTCACTTCTCCAATCAACAAACGATGAGCCACCACCACCAAAATATTGTAGACATAGAAAACTAAAAGATCAGCCCATCAATGAGATCTAATGTTAACCACATGGTAAGAAGTCGAACCCAAAACTAGAGCACTTTTAGTTTCAAATATTGATACTATTATGCTTATGAATATGCTTGAATAACTCAATAAATTTTTTATTTTCATGGAAGAATCTTCATGTGAGTTGTATGGGACAAAACTTAATACATATTAGAAGGTGTATGAAGCAAATTTATTGAACGAAAATGCTTAGAAATGTTTGAACATTGAACTTGAAGTCAAAAATATGTTGCTACATTTTTGTGGTTACAAGGCCTCTTTAACACATGATTTGATTATGGTTTGAACTCGTTTTTGTAAGGATTTTCGCATGAGTGGAAAGATGCTTTCTTGAAATAATATCTTATTTTGATTTGGAGGTAATTCAATTAGGGAAAATGAAGATAAAAGATGAGCAAAAATTAATTGTTGCTGCAACAAAAAAAAAAAAAAAAATCGTGACAACCTTATGGGGATCATTGTGATCCATGTTATGAGTATGTTAAGGCAATTTTCTTGAGAAATCTTTATCTAATGTCAATATATACTTGTAATAGGATCAAAACAAGCCAAATCAATCAATTTAAATTTGTGTATACACATACACACACATGCATGCATAAACATGATGAAATGACAAAATGGTATGGCAAAAAAAAAAAACAAAAAAGAATCATATCTTTGGAGAAACGACATGCAAAGAGTAAAAACTTTTTGAGAAACATATGAAAAGAACTTATATAAACACCTAAATTTATTAAGCTATTTTTCAAGAAATGTAAGCAAAAATATGAGTTGAAGCTAGCAAAGATGGCATCATTTATACTAATTACTTTTTAACTAGCATTTGGTTACGTAATTTTTGTAGAATTAAATGGAATAAAATCGGCACTAGATTTAACAAAAAAATTTCTCTATTTGGATTATAACTTTACATGGTAACTGGATAAAAAATTAGACTAATGGTATAATGCTTTAGAAATTGGGAGGCCATAACTCTGCCACGTGTTGGCCTTAGAAACAAACATACTAAGGCATACAAAGATCTTCCACAAATTAACATAAAACGTACCAACTCACAATTAATGACTTCAAATCTAAAATTAGAGTGGGATATCAACCACTCAATCTCTATAAATACCATACAATATCATAATTGAATTCTATATAGACTCTGTAAATTTAACCTTCTGAACATAGTGTTAGACTTGAGTGTCATAGACATTTCCCTAAGTCGACAAAACTACATAAAATGAAAACCGACTAAAATTTTGAACTTGGAACTTAAAACGAACTTGAAAGACCTAATGATACAATTTAGAAACCGTGATCTTACAAGAAAACCCTAATCTCTATATACGCGTACTTTTAAAAAAAATGAAAACCTAAACTTAACAGAAATCGTAAATATCAAATCATAAAAAATTTTTAAAACTTTATAAAATTATCTTAATTCTTGAAAAGCTATATATCAATAAAATTATCAATAGTTTTGGGAAATCATATAAAACTGATAACAAACAAATTAAGGATTATTTGAAGTAATAATAAACAATAAAACTAAGCTAGTTAAAGGAATAAATTAATAAATTTACAAAAAATTATTTTACTTGCGTACATAAGTAGCTCCACAATATGTATATATATATATAAATATATTATTAAGCAATTTCCTTTTCTTAATTTATCATATGATATATATATATATATACATATATATATATATATGTTGCATAATAAAGTGGTGTTCCTAAACAATTAAGCCAATTGATCCTTAAGCTCCTAAGTGTAAGTAAATTATTCCCCGAGTTGGTGAAAAACCCTAAAACATACATAATCTCACTCGAACTCTAAAACATACCTAAACTCACTTGAACCCTAAACCTTGGGATAATCAGGGACTTATAGTCATAAATAAATAATTAAAAATATAATTTGAATAAATTTTATTCAACTCTAAGAAACTCTAAAATTCCTTAAGAAACAAATTACAACCTACAGATTAATTTGAGAACCAAACCCTAAAAGAACTTCATATAAGACAATTCCCTTATTTTCACTTATAAGCCATGTTATATATGGATAAATTGTAAACCCTACTTTTAGCGGACTTGTGATTCAACTAAGAATACTTCCCAAATGATCCCAAGGATAAACTAAGCTAAGAATTCAAGTTTACATTTAAAAACGAATTTAATTTTTCCAATTTGAAACCCTATTATTGATAAAACTCGGATACGAGAACCATAGAGTCTAAACCTAAAACCCTAAAATAATTAAAGACTTGTAACCCTAAGTGGCTAATTAAGAATTTAATTTGAATAATTTTAATCAATTCTAGAAATTTTCCTAATTTTATAAAAATTAAATCATAATTTACAAATCAATTTAAGAGACAAACTCCAAAAGAATTTTATATTAGACAATCTCCTTATCTTCATACATAAGATTTGTATGCATGAATAAGTAAACCAACCAATCATCCTAAATAATTTATCAATTGATAAATATAAACCCTACTTTTAGTGGGCCCATGATTCAATTAAAAGTACTATCCAAACGTTCCCAATGATCAACTAAATTAAAAACTTAAGCTTATATTTAGAAACGAATTAAAATTTTTCAATTCAAAAACCAATTATCGATAAAACCCAAGTGTAAAAAACTGCAAGCTCTAAAGTCATTTAAAACCCTAAACCTTAAAACCATTAAGGAATTTTAACCCTAAGTAATTAATTGATAATTTAATTTGAATAATTTCATTCAACTTTAGAAAAGTTCACAATTTTATAAAAATCAAATCATAAATTACAAAACAGTGCAAGATGAAAACCTAAAAACAATTTTCTATAAGACCATGCCCTTATCTTCATGTCCAAGCCTTACACTTCAATAAGTAGATCAACCAATCACTTTAGATAACTTATTAATTGAGAGTTGGAATCATTTATCAAATGATAACTTATCAAAATCTAGTGATAAGACATTTTCCTTGTCGCCCCTTCACTTATACTACATATGGATAATTTTTCACAAGATTTCACATGCTTAACTTCATTAAATGAGACAAGATCATTCCATGACCCAAAAGGACCTTAAATGGCAGATTTAAATAAGGAAGAAAGGGGGGGCCATGCTCTTGTCTTTCAACCATCAATCACTTTCTCTTACACATCACTATTCACCCCTTAATGCTTATATCATCAATAGTTGCAATTGTTGACTTTTGTGTAAACTACAAGACGATCAATTAAAGCTTCTTGCACACACTTCTTTTCTCATTCAAAATCTACCACTCTCTCCCTCTTTCACTCTCATTTTCACTTCTTTTTCTCTCACTTTAAACACAAATTGAAAGAAGAAATCTAACTTCACAAATTCCTAACATTGCTACCACCATTTTTGCTTCCATACTCACAGCACCAAGCTTTATTTTGTGCCCTCTATTTGTCAATTTCAAAAACTACTTTTAGAAACTTTAAAATACCCTCAAAGCCCCACTTCAAAGATCAAGACTTTAGTTCCAAAGGAGCTTGCAAAAAGGAGGAAAAACAAGGAACATAAGAGGGTACTTAGTTATACAACCACCGTTTTGATGCTTTTAGGACGAGTAAGTTGTTTCTTTGTGTTAGTGGTTCAGTGTTACATGTTAGGGGACAATGTTTTCATGAAGATATTAGCATGATCATAAGATGATAAACTAGACCACCTTAAGAAGTATGCTTGTGAACCCATTTACATGAAAGTTGAATTATGAGAATACTAAGTTAGTGTTATGTAAAGATATATGTTTAACACTTAGAATGGAAGATTTTAAGTTAAGAAAATCATGAAATGTATACATGAATGAGGAGACATCATGCTGGACGTGGAGTACATGTGAGCCATTTAGATGTTATTTCCATTTCTATTAAGTTAAAGATGCTCAAACCTAGCCTTAGGTAAGGGAAGATCCATTACATGAAGCTTTTATGAAGAAATCAACTTTGTATGACATGAGCTATGATATGGAAGTTGTAATAAGTGTAAGATCTCCTATTTCTTTGTGTGAAGCATGAGTTAAAGAATCATCTTACTGAAGAAAAGTTAAGTTAAGATTTAGATACAAGTAGTTTAAGTATACGATATAACACCTAAACTTGAGGAAATGATGAAACAAGTCGAAAAACCAAGCGAGAACCCCTTGGAATCATTACGACCAGATCTGGAACATGGGAAAAAGATGCTTAAAAAGATGATAAAAGTAAATGAATAAAGTGAAAAGATCAACCAAAGCAAGTATGGTAAGTATACAAGGCCGAAAACTCAAAACTAAGCCTAAAACTCTTAGAATAAGCCTAGAACTCTAAGTTGGGCCTTCGATAAAATTCTGACTAGCATTTTAAAACATTAAGAGAGGTTGTTTTGAAGCCTATAAGAAATCCACCTAAGACTCCCTAAGCCCAATAAAGTCACTAACTTTAGTTTGAACAAAAAACAAGTCCATTTGATAACTTAAGCTTACTAAAGAGCCCATGAAGTGGTTGTTAGCCTTAGGAGTATAAATCAATGTTGTAAATCTAATCTCAAAGAGTATTTTGAGCTTAGGATAAAATCTTAAGACCAAGCCCAAAGGATTTCTTAAGTTACTAAAAAGCCCATTTACCAAGCAAGGCCCAAAAGCACTCCAAAACATGAGAATTGCTACTGTTCTGACCCATGGATAGATTTGTGTGCATCATTTTGAAAGTATAACCCCACCACATTAAAGTACACTCGAAAATGATGAAGATTGACTATAAGATCATAAAAATCAGATCTAAAACGAGAAAGTTATATGCGATTGAACTTTTAAGTAAAATCGAGAAAAAAAAACTTATTATGAAACCAAGTCAAAAGTATAACTTAAGGGTTTTAGCTTAGTTTTCTAGGTTTTATTTCAAATCCTTATAGTATCGTATTTGCAATGTCCAGGGGACCCAGCTTTGGGGAGACAACCTATCCCAGATCGCTTTAATTGATCTGCATGGCTGAGTGAGTAAATTTCTGATGACTCTTTACTTGATTTTGCTTGTAGAATAAATGCACCTAAACTTATATATATAAATTTGGATGCTTATGGAATATGGGAAATGCATGTGTATGAATTTGTGGATGAATGCGATGACTTGATAATTATATATAATAATGGGAATTGTTTACATTATATATACATGTGAATTGTATGGAATGAAATTGTCTGATCACCCTAAAAATCGAGTTAATCACTTATATGATTAAGAAATCAAAATGAATCATGCATACCCCATGTTGCATACGGATAACATCGACTGCCGCTTCACGTAGAAGATGGGAAGGGATTCATAAGAATACGAGTTTCCTGCAGGATTAGGCACTAGCTATATCATCATATATATTGAGTCTCTGTCCTAAGCTGATGAGCTTATTAGGCGCCGGGAGACGCCAACCGTCGGTGAGGGGCTGAGTCTTGTGGCTTCTGCTTAGGGCATGTGTTTGTGGATTGCGGAGGCTACCACACCACTAGACTTGGGATTTTGAAAATATGATTTATTATTCGGTAGTGAAAGTATAAATATGTAGATATATACTTAGTTTTGTTTTGACTTAAGCACAATAGTGCTAAAGAAATAAAACCCAAGGTCTAGAACCTGGATTTTGGTTTGGGTCGGTTAATTATCTCCAAACCCTGACTATAGGGGGCGTAATTCTGAGTCGTATGCAGTTCCTAGGCCATTGCATGCGTTGTTTAGCATACTGATTATTCACGCATTCATATGATTGTGCATCTAATAAATTTTGCTATGCGGTATTAATGAGGGTATTTATCTCATTAAGCCTAAGCTTACACCCCAACAGTTCTTTTCCTTGCAAGTTGATCGATAGTTGGGAATGGGATAGGAATCGAGTGCAGAGTGCTACCATTGAATCAATATGATGAAAAGCTTGTGTAATTAATTCGGAATGCTCCGAAAAACGACTAATGTCTCAATTAAGTTTAGTATCTTTAGTAGGTTTAGAATTTTTTTTTTGGAATTGTCTATCTTATTTCACTATTTTGGTAGAGGATACCGATTCTCTACGATTCTGAGGAATTGTGGAAAAATGGATATCCATAATTATTTATGTTATATAATGAGTTAATGAACTAAAATTAAAGATTCTAACAAATAACTATTTAGAGACTTGTAATCTCTAACTTGTAAGGCGATTTTCTTATCATGGGTGCACACGTGATATGGAAATTTTAGGCAATACTACTAAGCCCCTGCTAGGGTCACTACACTCTAACATAAAGAAAGAACCTAGAATGTAAATAACACTAAACCTAATGATCCAAAGTCTTACAGCTCCTACAAGAGATGACCTAGACAACCTACAAGTGATCATCAATGGGAGTCACAAGCGACTCCAATGTAAGACAAGTTGTAGATATATATAAATACAACAAAAATAAACATAAGTCCTTAGAATTCACTACTTTAACTAAATTATGAAATCCCTACTCCATCATCATAGTAATAGTAGTCTCCCTGGTCATCATAATACAAATAATCCTAACTGGCATCATTAGCATAAACCTCATCACATACCTCATAACTTGAACCTACAATTGAAAAACAATAAACCAAATTGGGTGAGCTAATGTTTAGTACATGATACTACACATACATATGTATGGATAGATAAGTTGCTAGACAAGCATAGACATGTGTAACCATCATAAATGCAACAAACTACTGTTTTAATCTTGTTACTTAAGTCTATAAGTAGCATAGCCTCAATTTCCTAAGACTTGGGGTTACACATGACCCCTATACAAATAATATATAGATACTATATAAATATTCACCCAAGTGTCTAAAAACCATCTTAATCTACTTAGGTCTTTCAGTACGGGGCTATACAAGGGAAAACATTACGCAAAGATTACTAGGTGCCTCACCAACACCACTAGATCACACTAGAAGGTGGTCGAAGGCAAGCAAAAGCAACAATCAATTAAGTTTAAGTTTGATTAATGTTCGGTTTGTATATAATAGCCTAACATACATAACCATCGATCAAATATCCCACAATTAAAACTTCAATAGTGTTTGACGAGTAACTAGATGCTCTACAACTTGATATAATAACAAACATCACCTCAACCCCTAAACTCAATTCAAAAGCAGTTAACAACTCCTTACTGTCTAAATCCCTCTACTAGGCTACAAGTCCCTATAAGAAGCTTTTAATTGACTCTTGGAAAAATGGTGTTTAATTGATGTTTTGGTTTAAAGAACATGTTTAAAGACATGGTGGAATATTTTTTGATAAAAAAAGAAGGTTCAAAAAGGCACAAAACACAAATTAGAAAGATTGTGTACTCTATTGCAAATAAGGGATCTAGACACCAACCTAAACTTAAGTTTTGTGAGTTTTTAGGGGCTTGGTTGTCTAGATGCTATGCACAATTTACAAAATTCTCCAGACTATGCTGAGTGGTTCTTCCCCTACATAACTTCGGCTCCAAACCCAAGTACCCAACTTCGACTCTAGGGTGTTTTTCCACCCTTACACATACCTTCAACAATCCTTAACACCCACCAAACAACCCAAAATAGAAAAATCATAACATAACCTTAACCAAATCTCAAATTCAATCAAACAAGATCAAGAACAAAACTTTAATAAATAAAAGGGGTCTGAAATGACTTATACAGTGATTCATGGCTCAAGAACTCTCCTAATCCGTAAATCCTCACACCTTACTTCTATATGAATGAGATTCATTCAATTTATATCACTAAAACTCAAAGCAAATGAGTTTCCTTTGATGTATAAGCGAAAACTTACCTAAATCTATTATTTTTGCATTAAATCTTGGATTTTATTGACTTGAAACACATAAAACAGCTTGAATTCGACCCTTGTGAACCTCTTGAGAGTTCTCCAATGAGTTTTTTGGTTTTGGAAAGAAGAAATGTATTTTCTTGTTACGGGATATTAGGGGAAAAAATACAACGTAGTGAGAAAAAGGGTTTGAACTTTTCTTAGACCTTTTTAGCCTAGCACATAATGTTTAATTACATGCCATACCGATGTCCATAATTAATAAACCATCTTTATTTTTCTTTAATTCTTTTTTCATTAAAGATTTATGACTTTGGGTCTCACAACTATTCCTCCCTTAATAAAACCATTGTCCTTGAAAGTTCACTTACCTAACTCCTCCGACAGTTCGGGATACCTACACTTAATCTCCTCCTCTAGCTCCTAAGTTGTGTCTCTTTCCAACTCATTTGGCCACTGAACCTTAACATAAGGAATTGCCTTTGTCCTTAGCTGCTAAAATTTTGAGTTGACTATCCTTACTAGTTGTTCCACTATCGACAAGTTTTGTTTAAACTCCAATAACTCTAGGTCCAGTACCAGAACATGTAGTTCTTTCTCATGATTCGAACTAGGCTTCTTGATGGGAGTCAAGCTACGGGAGCCCTGACCCATAGCTGAGCCTAAGGACTAGAGGAGCTAGTATGACGAATCTTTATGTTCCAACCAACTCCTGCCGAAGCCAAATACTTACTTATCAAGTCACCTCTAATATCGTGCCATATGACTGGCCTTTATTCTATGGTATGTCGAGTTGATGATTACTCTATATTATCGAGCCACCCAATCATTCAGCATCATCCTTACTAAGAATTTGAGAGAGAGAATCCAAACTGATTAAGCCATCTCTATTGGGATAAGCCCATCTGTCTATGCTTTTTGTCCGCATCTCCTAACGACTCCGCTAATACCGCATCGCCATGTGTACAGTATCACATGTAGAATCTATAGCACCAATGATTATTTTCCTTGTATATTCGTTTTTGCCCCTTTGTAACATGTATATTGCCGCTTTAGGAAATGTCCTTTTTGTCTTTTCCCTTTTAGGCAAGTTGTCCTAGTTTGCGGGTATAAATACCCCTATACATGTAGTTGTAACATCATCAGTTTACCCACAATACACTCGAGTACTTTCTTCCTTGCGTAAACATTACTTGTTTATTCTTGGCATCTCTTATCTTTTCCCTTAAGCAAGGTTAGGTGGTGAGTAACCTCACCGGACCAATTCGTGCATAATATCGAATTGTGCCGTGAGTCCTTAGAAGTTCCTTTGGTGCGTCACATCCTCTAAAACTGTTTATGGGTTTTTTGCTTACTGTTCCATTCGTCTTTGTCACTCTTTCCATACCTTTCCCCATTAACTCTTTTTCAAGCTTTCTATAAGCTTAGATTCATCCGGTGATCAGCCTTGTTTGTTTTTGGTTACAGTTTACACCATCTTAGTATTAGAGTAGAGGTTTTGTGTGAAATAAAATTAGTTCTTCTTGAATTTTTGTTGTGCACTGTTTTGCTTGTGTGAAACAAAGTCAGTTACTGAGTTCATTTGACTACTATGTTATTAGCTGTTCACTTTTTGAAGTGTTTGTTTAAATTCTAAATTAATGAGGAAAAATGACAGACCTAAATATGAATGTTGGTACCGGTGATGATAGTGGAGTTATCTACCATGGGTGTTAGTCTTAGGGAACTTCCAGAAGCATTAATAAGAGGCTTGATGAGATAGCTAACCTCTTGGTAGATTTGACCCGAGCTGTTCATGTACTGTCTTGTCGACCCACTAAGGCTTCACAAAACACTCCACAAGCTGCTCAACTTGTTAGAGGTCAGAACTCAGCTTAACCATTTCGAGGTAGAGGAGTTGGTGAATGAGTAAGGAGAAGGATAGACATGAGAAAGCTTGATAAGGAAGAAGAAGAGTATTTTGAAGACGAGCATGTACGAGTCCCTAGAACATCCGACCATGTGAAGTTTCAGATTTCGAGTTTTAATGGATCTAGAAATACAGATGAGTATTTGGATTGGTAAGAGAAGGTGGAGCGTGTGTTTGATTATTACCAGTATAAGGATTACAAGAAAGTGAGGACTGTTGCTGTTGAATTTTTCGGATATGCTGCCATGTGGTAGAAGAACTTTCTAGCCATGAGAAGGAGAGAGGGGTATTAAGAGATTAATACTTGGCTTAAGATGAAGAGATTGCTCAGAAATAGATTCATGCCAGAAACATATCTCTAAGATACTTTCACTTGGCTTTAGAAGCTGAGATAAGTAAGTCGAATTGTTGATGAGTATGTTCAGGAATTCCAAATGCTTATAATACGATGCGAAGTGGAGGAACCACCAGTCTGAACAGTCTCAAGATTTGTTAGTAGGTTAAGAGGAGACATCCGAGACATTGTGGAATTCCAACGATTTGACATGATGGATGAAGCTGTTAGGATTGCCTAGCGTATAAAGTGGCAAAGAGGAAGCTGAGCAATGACTTGAATGCTAACTAACCAACCAGCTGAACAGGACTGGCATATAACTAGACTCTTTTGAGTACTAAGCCAAGCAAAAAAGCCGACCTAAAGATGTAGTGCTAACCGGAATGTATGAGAAGGGGTAAGGGTTTGGTAGGAAGACCGGCCAGACGAAATGCTTCAAGTGCTAGGGGTTCGGACATATGGCTGCTCAGTGCTCGAATCAAAGGACGATGGTCATTAAGGGAGACATCTCGAAGTTAGACGTAAGGAGTATGGATGAGGAACTCGAGGAAGAGGAGGTTCCTACTGAGAAAGAGTTGATTAAGAAAGACGTATATACCAAGGACTTAGATTAGCTACTCATGGTTGTTTGATGTACTATGAGCATAGAACTTTCACGAGAGGAGGAGTAGAGAGAGAACTTATTTCATATCACTTATAAGGTGAATGAATAGACTTGCACCCTTATCGTAGACAGTAGAAGTTGCACCAATGTGGTGTCAGCCGACCTAGTCTCAAAACTGAGGTTGTTGACTATTGCACATCCGAAGCCATACAAGTTGTATTGGTTGAGTGATAAGGGAGTATTACACATCACTCGGCAACCAAATTCTTTGTGATGTACTGCCCATATGCACTTCCCACGTGTTGTTAGGAAGGTTGTGGCTATTTGATAGGAGAGTCATCCACGACGGTTATAAGAATACCTACATGCTTAAGAAGGATGATTAGAAGACCACGCTAAATCTGATGCCACTGAAAGAAGTTCACAAGTTATAGATGAAACTTGCTCATGGATCGAAGAAGGCTTTGGTGATGAGTAGAGCTGAGCTCTGAGAGGCCATTAATGCCAACGAGTGGATCCTTTTGTTGGTTAGGCAACTATTGGAAATGAAGAAACGGAACAATTTACCCTAAGAGGTGAGGGAACTGTTGGATGAATATGCTAACTTGTTCTTAGAACAGTTACCTGAAGGGTTGCCCCAAACCTAAGGCATAGAGCACTGCATTACTAAACAAGCCAACATATTGCAGCAATCCTATGTAGGCTTCCAAGCTTTAACGTTAAGTCAATAAGTTGCTGGAAAGAGGATATATGAGAAAGTCTCAACCCTTATACTGTGCCTACACTTTTAGTGCCAAAGAAGGATCAAACCTGGCGGATGTGTGTTGACAATTGAGCCATAAACAAAATCATGATCAAATACAGGTATCTGATCTCGAAGCTAGAAGACATGTTGGATGAATTGAGTGGAGCCAAAATTTTCAGCAAGATTAATCTCACATTTGGCTACCATCAAATCCGCATGAGGCCAAGAGACAAGTAGAAGACTGCATTCAAGATTAGACATAGACTTTACGAGTGGATGCTCATGCCCTTCAGCTTATCGAATCCTTTAAGCACCTTCATGAGGCTTATGAACCATGTGTTGAGACATCTCATCAAGAAGTGTGTCATGGTGTACTTTGACGACATCTTGATCTACAGTGTCGACATGCTGAGTTATTGTGAACACATCAGAATAGTTTTGGATATTCTCAATATCGAGAGATTATTCGGTAACCTAAAGAAATGTTGCTTTTGCTAGGAGAAAGTGATATTCTTGGGCTATGTAGTTAATGGAGGAGGCTTATGAGTTGATGATGAGAAGATCTAAACAACTGTCAAATGGCCAACCCTTATTATTTCTACCGATGTGAGAAGTTTCCATGGATTAGCTTTGTTTTATAGAAGGTTCATTAGGAACTTCAATAGCCTCGTTGCATTACTTACTGAATTAATGAAGAAAAACACTAACTTCCAATGGGGAGAAAGAGAGGAGAAGAGTTTTACTGAGATAAAGAAGAAGTTGACCTCTGCCCTAGTGTTAGTGCTCCCCGACTTCGATAAAATATTTGAGCTAGAGTGCGATGCGTCAGGTAATGAAATAGGTGCTGTCCTAATGTAAGAAGGCCAACTAATTGCCTTCTACAGTGAGAAGCTCCGAGGATCCCAATTAAATTACTTCGTATATGACAAAGAGCTCTTGGCACTAATCTGAGTACTACAAGTGTGGCAGGACTATTTACTGTCGAGAGAATTTATCATATATATTGACCACGAGTCACTGTGGTACCTCTAAAGTCAGAACAAACTATTTAAGTAGCAGGTGAGATGGGTTAAATTCCTTGAGGGATTCAATTTTGTGATCAAATACAAGTAAGGAAAGAGCAATGTAGTTGCAGATACTCTTTCGAGGAGGCATATACTCTTGTTAAAACAGTAAACCAGACTGCTTAGTTTTACAAGTATCAAAGAATGGTATACTGAGGATCCACACTTTGGACCAATAATTTTGCGATGCGTAGATAGGAGGACAGTGGATGAGTATTATATGGAGGATGGCTATCTATTCCGAAGGGGAAAACTATGCGTTCTGACTTATTCCTTACGAAAATTATTAATCAGAGAAGCCTATAGGAGCGGACTCTCTGGACACTTTGGAGATAGGAGGACCTGTGAGCTATTGACTGGCTGATTCTTTTAGTCAAGAATGCGAAAAGATGTGCACCGAGTGGTTGAGAGCTGTAACATGTGCAAAAAGGTCAAGTGCCAAGCCGAACAAGGGAAAGCAATGCCCTTACCTGTTCTGACGAGGTTATGGACTAAACTAAGCATGGACTTTGTTCTCGAATTGCCGAAAACTGCCCGGGTAAAAGATTCTGTAATGGTCATCGTAGATCGGTTCTGTAAGATGGCACACTTTGTACCTTGCACCAAAACTAATGACGCTTCGCCTATTGTTTCTCTTTTCTTATAGGAGATTATACGAATACGTAGCGTGCCAAGAAGTGTAGTCTCCGATAGAGACCCAAAGTTCTTGAGCCATTTCTGGAGAACCCTATGGCGTTGGCTAGGAAGCAAATTACTCTTCAATACCTCATGTCACCCCCAAACCAACGGCCAAATAGAAGTGGTTAATCGTACTTTGGATTCATTACTTCGAGCTTCAATAGGTAAGAACTTAGTTGATTGGGACATTTACTTACCGATGATCAAGTTTGCTTATAACCGAATCGTACATGACACCACCAAGTAGACCCCCTTCGAAGTGGTCTATGGATTCAATCTTGAGTTTCCCTTCGACCACACCCTTGTACCTATACCCATACAAGCGGACCTCGACGCCTCAGCCAGGGTACAATCACTTCAGCACATCTATGACAAGGTCACTCAGCACCTCGACTAAGCTGCTAGAAGAATGCATGAAAAGACTAAGGGTTAGTCAACCAAACAATTTCAGTTGGGAGACTTGGTATTGCTATACCTTAGTAAGGAGCGGTTCCCGAACAAAAGGAAGAACAAGTTAACTGTAAGAGTGGAAGGACCTTTCAGAATCCTCTAGAAAATTAGTGACAATGCCTATAAGTTGGAGTTACCTGAGGACTATGAGGTTTCTAATGCCTTCAACATTGCTAACCTCAGTCCATATCACCCTAATGGAGGACTGAGCAAACACTGTCATGACCCTAATAGGGGCCTAGTAGGATTGCCTAAAATTTTCACATCATGTGTGCACCCATGATTTGAAAATCATCTTGCAAGTCAGAGATTGCAAGATTCTAAATAATTAGTCACTAAAGTTTTTATTTATTTAACTTACGACGACATATATGTGACTATAGATATCCGACAAGCCACAGTCCAACAGAACCGCAGAGAATTGGTATCCCCTACCAAATAATAAGATTAGGTAGAAAAGTTCTAAAACTCAAACTTACTAAAGTCACAAAATTTAAATATAAAATACAAGAATTCCAATGAACCATATAGTCTGTCTTTAGTGTCTAACTTCTAAGCATCTCATCTTGACGTTGACACTCAACCCTCAGTTCTTAACCCATGCCCGATCATCTAGCAACCTGCAAGAGAAAACTATTGGGGTGTAAGCTACAAGAGCTTAGTGAGTTAACCATCGTAATATACTAACAAACAAGTTATCAAACAGTTTATTAACAAACATATGAATGCATAAACAAGCAGTATACCAAACAATATATATGCAGTTGACCGGTACTGCATATAACATCGGAATTTAATGCCCTCCGAAGTAAGGGTTGGAGATACATCGGCACCAATCACAACCGAGCTCTAGCACCTGGGTTTTTACCCTCATATCATTATATAGGAATTCCCTGTTTCATAGAACAGGTTTCTACTTCCATCAGTTAATAGTATACAAATAACTAAGTCTAGCGGTGAACGGGCTCACGCAGTCCACGCTCACACCCTACAGCGATGGTCTCTAGACGCGACCTCTAGCCACCCACGGTTAGCGTCTCCGGCGCCAATAAAACCCGCGAGCCAAGGGTAGGGTCTTGTTGTACCAATGCTCCTGCATTGTACTAATCAAATCATGTGGGAATCCATCCCTCCAAGGCCCTTCATTACCAACCGCGTGAGGTGACGGCCGGAACATTATATGCAATGCTCGTGATCTATGCATGTTCCGTTTAATTTTTTCTTGGTTGAATATGATTAAGTCAATTTATGAGGTGGTCAAACATTATCAACAAATCATCCAAATAATGCAACAACTAATTATATAATCACATTTATCAGTATTTTGCACAGTAATCAATCAATAGCAGTCACATGCATAACCCGAACCCCATGCATCAAGTTATTAATCTTTAATTCATGTGCACTAACTACAAGCACAAAAAAAGTATAGAGTCATCGGGAGTACTTACTTGGTCATAAATGATGTCAGGGATTATATTAGTCCGAGAGTAAGTCGGTCTCGATCTCAGGATCACCTAATATTAAGGAAATATGGAAAGTAATAAGTTTAGGAATAACTAATCTAGTATGTTAAATCGTACTATTTACTTAAATCGATTATTGACTTACGTGCAATCATCGATTCGAGCTTATTATCGAATTATGTATAACTTTTTCGTTTTAGCTCGGATCGTTATGAACTTATAGTCCATTTTGATCGTTTTCGAGTGTATTTTCTCGTAATAAGGTCTGTTTTGGACGTTATGACTCGTAACTTATATTGAGATACAAACATATCACAAAAATTATTATTTAAATTTAAAAATTATAAAATGTTGATTTTCGCTTTTTCTTAACATATTTATAAGTTAATAATTATTTAAATCATATATTTGTTAGTTTTATTATTTTGGGTATATTTTCCTATTTTTCTCCTTTTCTTATTTTTTTCTTATGTACCTTACGATTATACATATATATATATATATATATTACAATACTTATAACATATAGTTTATG